>JAUTXW010003204.1:115000-505000 GCA_030620095.1 Kuschelorhynchus macadamiae
GTGTGATAAAAAAGATATTTAAATATGTAATATCTGTTAGGAGAGAGATATCAATTTCAATTTTGGAACATGTTATCAGTACATATAGACCCATTAACCCAACAAACGACAACCTTATGGGTCACTTCAGAGGCGTAGAACAGGGATATATGCCTTACATTTATGGTCATATTTTTTTACCACTCAGTATATTGCTTATTTTTATTAAAAATATTTATAGCTTAGTATCTTCACTAAAAATTATTGCTCTTAAAATTTTTTCATACGAGCTATCGTTTCTGAGTTCTAGTCGAGTTAATGCGTCAAAACCCTTTAGGATACAACACTATTTAAGTATTGCCATTATTCATAACAAAATGTAAGCAAGTCATGGCTGAATAATTCTAGCGATTAATAAAGATAAATAAATTAATAAAGAATGTCTTTTAAATAATCGCACAGTTGATATTCAGGTAGTATTTTTGTCACAAAAAATCTCTATTGATTGGCCTATTAGGATACACTAATATGTGTGTATTTCTAATATCCACAATGAAATTGAAGCAAGCCATGACTTATCTCTGGCAAACGAAAATGAATGTACTTGTCATATTTCAATAATTTGGTGGTCTAGTTGTCAGTTCATAAAAAATTGTTTGCTCATACTTTTAAATAATTATGGTTGTTTATACTAATAATGAATATGCAGACATGCACTTAGTCCTTGGAGAATGCAACGGAAATTCAGAAATGGCTGTCAGGAGATATTCTGAAAAATTTCCACGACGACAGATTCCAAACAGGAGAACTTTTATTTCGGTTGATCGTCGTCTAAGGGAGACAGGCACATTTAAATCTGCCGCACATAGGCGTGGGCGACATGTTTCTACCAGAACACTTGGAAACGAAGCAAATATTTTAAACTTGCTTGAGATCAATCCTGAGACAAGTACCAGAAGAATTTCTCTTCAAACTGGAATTTCCCAAAGTTCAACGTGGCGTACATTGAATCATATGGGTTTGCATCCTTTCCATAAGCAAAAGGTACAAGAATTACTGCCAACGGATTTTCAGCCCAGGGTTGATTTATGTGAGTGGTACCTTCAGAAGTATCAAGAAAATAATAATTTTCCTGAATTCGTTTTATTTACTGATGAAGCTTGTTTTACCCGAAACGGAATTTTTAATATGCATAATGCGCATGTATGGGCGGAGGATAATCCCCATTCCACACATGTTACAAGCTTCCAGCATCAGTTTAAAATAAACGTTTGGGCGGGTATTATTGGAAGTAATTTTATTGGACCTTGGTTTTTGCCGCCTTACTTGAATGGTCAGAACTACTTGGAGTTTTTGAGAAATAATTTTTTTCAACTGCTTGATGATGTCCCTGTTTTACAACGATATAATATGTGGTTCATGCAAGATGGCGCGCCGCCCCATTACTCAAGAGAAGTTAGGGCTTGGCTACATGTTAATTTCCCTCATAAATGGATAGGTCGCGGAATTGATGCGCCTATTCATTGGCCGCCTCGTTCGCCCGACCTCAACCCATTAGATTACAGCGTTTGGGGTATTTTAAAGGAAAATGTTTATTCAGTTCCAATTACCACCCCTGAACAACTAACCCAAAGAATAAAAGATGCTTGTTTTGAGTTGTCTAATTCCAGGCAGATGCTAAGTGCTATTACATGGAAACTGATCACATATGCTGAAAAATGTATAGAAGTTGAAGGACGACATTTTAAACACTTGTAATATTCTGAATTATTTTTCTCATTTTATGTATTTTGTTATCTCAAGTTAATAAAACGTTATTCGCACATGATTTTGTTACATCTTTATTAATTGCTAAAATTATTCAGCCATGGCTTGCATACATTTTGTTATGAATAATGGAAATACTTAAATAATGTTGTATCCTAAAGGGTTTTGACGCATTAACTCGACTAAAACTCCGAAACGACAGCTCGTATGAAAAAATTTTAAGAGTAATAATTTTTAGTGAAAAAACTAAGCTATAAAAATTTATAATAAAAATAGACAATATACCGAGTGGTAAAAAGATATGAGCATAAATGCGAGACATATATCCCTGTTCTACGCCTCTGAAGTGACCCATAAGGTTGTCGTTTGTTGGGTTAATGGGTCTACATGTACTGATAACATGTTCCAAAATTGAAATTGATATCTCTCTCCTAACAGATATTACATATTTAAATGTCTTTTTTATCACACATATTTAATGCCCTGTATATTCTAAACGGTGAGGCTTAGAGAAAAATTATATAAAACTTTTTTTTATATTTCGTCAAGGTTTACATACCTGCAAATTTTCGGTACTTATTTCTGAATCACCCTGTATATATATATATATATATATATATATATATATATATATATATATATATATATATATATATATATATATATATATATATATATATATATATATATATATATATATATATATATATATATATATATATATATATATATATATATATATATATATATATATATATATATATATATATATATATATATATATATATATATATATATATATATATATATATATATATATATATATATATATATATATATATATATACATATATATATATATATATATATATATATATATATATATATATATATATATATATATATATATATATATATATATATATATATATATACATATATATATATATATATATATATATATATATATATATATATATATATATATATATATATATATATATATATATATATATATATATATATATATATATATATATATATATATATATATATATATATATATATATATATATCATATATTACATATATATACATATATATATATATATATATATATATATATGCCATATATATATATATATATATATATATATATATATATATATATATGTATATATTTATGTGATACAGTGTGATGTGTAAATAACGCCTAAATCAATTTAGTGGAATATTTCAAAAACTGTTAATTTTAGAGATAAAGTTTAAATTGGAAAGTTTTATATTTTTTTGCGCTCTACAACGCAGTATCTTTAAATTTTGATTCTGAAGTTTCATAATCTGGCCACCACTATCAACCTAATTTTTTTCAATACGAACCTGGATTTTTAGTTACCGGTTTTGAAAGGAAATTGAATTTGCTACACAACCATGTATTGCACGGATATGGCCAATGACGTTTCCATCCAGAAAATCCATCATCGGGAAATAAAAAAAAATACTTTGTACGGCCCTGTCTTTTCGTCATACCTGTTTTAAATAAGTTTTGGAAAAAAAACGGGGGTTGCAAGTTCCTCGTTGTTAATATTTCTGTAATATAAGTTTTTATCTTAGAAAATATTGCAGAGTAATTAATAAAAATACATGGTAAATCGATTCAAGTATACCCGTAAGTATTATAATATTATTAGTAAGACGTCTTTCCCAAAGTAGGCTTTGAAAACAATTGAAAAAATCAACAGATATTTATTATGTGTCAAACTTAGTTTATTATCAGTTTATGACAAATCGAGTCATTTTACAACCAAGTTTTTAAAATGGAGTTCTCAAATGATGAAAGGACAGATGATATTTGTTTATGCGGGGGCATTTCGTAATGCTACTAACGCGCTTCAAATATATCAAAATTTGTACCCAGAAAGAAGGATGCCCCAATCGCAAAATATTTGCAAGATTAGAAAGAAGAATGCGAGAGCACGGATCCTTTAACAAGCCTCAAAAGAGGATTTCCACTGTTACATTGAAAGGTGGAGAGGACGAGATCAACGTGCTAGGATTTTTTTTTCTTTAATTATACAGAGTAACTATAAGTATATCTGCCGGCGGAGTTGCGTATTGAAGGCAAAAATTCCGCCTTTCTGTGGAATTTAGACACCTATAACAATATTTCCGCCCTTAAACCGAATTAATTTTCTAGAAGCGGCGGAAAGAATATGTATATATTTTTAAGACTTTCGCCTTAAGGAGGACTTTCTCATTTTTACTTTACTAACGAAGCTTGTATGAGGGATTTTTGGCGTACTTTTTAACTAATAATAAAAAAATAAAGAAATAAGAGTGGGAGTTGAGAGAAATATTAAACTTATAAGAAGAATTTGGCGCTAAATATATTTGACAAATGAAAAATGAAAAATACAAAAAAATATAGGTACACATTTTAGGGGCGTTTGTAACTATATGGAACATTTTTAGCTTTACTAAATGTTTTGCTTCATAATAAAAAATTGTTTCATTAAAAATTATACCTACTTGTACATTGTAAAGGAAGGCGCAAATTTAAAATTAAAATCAACTGAGAGGTGGCTTTTTTTAGTTCATTTGTAAGAAAAGTATTGTTATCCTGAAAAAACTCGAGAGATCATTATGTTCACGTGTCTAGGTCCTCAAAATCCGAACATGTTTTGTATTTCTGTAGTTCTGTTGTTCCGTCTATCGGTTCTTTGATGGCACATATGAAAAACTTTTTAACATAAAATAATCAAATTCTGAGTATGGATAAGCCTTCTTATCACCTCGATACCCTAACTTTGGTTCATTTGTTTGAAATATATACAGAATTTGCTTCTTGAAAAAATTAGGTTAATTTTTTTTTCGTTTTTCTTTTCTTGGGTTCCGTTGACGAATATTCATCAGAGAAATGTATCTTATATTTTATTGTTTTTAGAATGCAACCTATTTATTTCTCTGTGTGCTGATTTGCAAAAGATATGAGTAATACAGACCTAATTAAAAACGGGATGTTTTTAACAACAATGAATCAAGATATTCAGTTAGTGTAAAAATATTTCCTTTTTGTAGTAGTAATTAACGTTATATGGTCGGTATATGACTTCGTTTGTATTTCTCGTACTCTAATAACATCTAACGGGCTTTCATCTTATATTATTTTATTTCATACTGTCGTTATAATATTTTATTAATTAATAAAAACCTAATTCCCAGACGTTGTTTTATCTGTCAAAATGACGTTCGACTTTAAAAACCTAACGGCGCCGCGGCCGGCGCGCGACCAGGCGTTGCGGGACAACGTTTTAGTGGTGTAATAAGCTATTTACCGGCCATAAAGAGTCTAGCTTTTTACCGGAAAGTAAGAATTAAAAATAATAAATTATGGTAGTGTTATTTTGAATATACCTGTACAATGCAATGACTGTTGCAATCTAAAATAACATATTATGATATTTTTTTGCGCACTATAAAATAGACTTTTGAATTACCATAATCAGTCTAATTTTGACAAAAAAATACTTTCCTCTTGCGAGGAAAAGTTATCCCTCCATTTTTTATTATTAATTTAACTGTTATTATGTTAGGTACGACATTATGGATTAAAGTACTTGAAGAAGTAAGACAATTGAAGGTCGGTATTTAAAAAATAATGAAATTGATGGTGCTGGCCCAAACACGAAACTTTAAATATAAAATATAAACCTTCTCATAGCTTACAAAAGGGGCCACAAAGATACTTTATTTGGCAACATCTTTAAAAATAAAACCAGAAAAAAAAACTATTTTCCAATTTTCCCTATCTTAGAAACAATTGTTTTACTGTCCCGCTTTTCTCAAGCACCCCCTAAATTTGAATTTTTACTTTAAATAGGCAACACCGCCGACGGGGATACGGTTCCTTAGTTAATTATAATGTGAATTTTTATTAAATACCTACTCTGCAATATATTTTAGGATATTTACATTACAAAAATCTTAACAGCGGGGAAGTTTCCTTAAGGGAAATAGAAAGAGAAACTGGTGTATCAAAAGATTCAGCAAAAAAAATACTACACCGCAATAGATTTAGGCACTATCGCTGTAGAAAAGTGCAGCATTTAAGGCCAACTGACTACGCAAGGAGAAGGATATTTTGCCGTTGGGTTTTAAGGCGTCGAAGGCAAGACCCCGACATTTGTAAAAAAATCTTATGGTCGGATGAAAGTAGATTTTGCAACAATGGATGGTTCAATCGTAATATACATTACCGGTGGACTCAAAGCAATGAATATTTCCACCGTGCAACAGCTTTCCAGGAAAAGTTCGGTATCAATGTGTGGCTTGGGATTTTAGACAGAAAACTGGTGGGTCCATTCTTTTTTCGAGAAAATATGACTGGTTTTATTTACCTTGACTTTTTATCCACTTCTCTCCAACATCTTCTAGATAACCTTCCATTAGATATTCTTCTTAATTTTAAATACTTCCAACAAGATGGTGCTCCCGCCCATCGAGACCGTCGATGTGTAAGATTTTTAAACCCAACAGATGGATTGGTAACAACGGGCCTATAAACTGGCCAGCGCGATCACCTGATATTACCCCAATGGATTTCTCCATACGGGGTATTATTAAAGACAAGGTGTATCGAACTACCCCACAGAATTTAGATGACCTGATTATAAGAATTCGACAGGCATGTAAAGAAATTAATCCTAGGATGTTAGAAAATATTCAAAAAAAGGTTATTGTAAATGCACAAAAATGTTAACGAAATAATGGTGGTCATTTCCAACACATATAATAGTTTCGTTTATCGTGAATAGTTTTTCCTTTATTTTCTTTAAATGTTTTAAAGTTTATGTTTAAATAAAAATTTGAATCGTTCCTGTTAATTTATTTGAAGATTTTAGAGTTTCCGTTTATTAAAACTGAATTTTGTAGTACTTTTGCTTTCACTATTTAACTATATTTTTCTTGTAAAAATGTGAAATATTTGAATTTAGAAAAAGGTAGGTTGATAGTGGTGGCCAGATTATGAAACTATAAACTAATAAAATAAAACGTTCACCAATAAACCCCGAAATTCAACAAAAAACCATACCACGGGAAAAGTCGAGCAGATGTCCTAAACTCTATGGTTTACCAAAAATACACAAACCAGGGGCGCCTATCAGACCTATTGTTAGTGCTGTTAATTCGCCGCTACAAAAACTGGAGAAATACCTTTCTGAAATTATGCAACCAACTGTAGAAAAAGCTGATTCATTTGTAAAAAACTCGGAGCATTTCACTCGAATTATACGAGATATCGTCCTTGAAAAAAACGATATCAAGCAAGCCTAGATGTCAAATCGTTATATTCCAGTATTCCCATCGACGAAGCATTGGACAAGATTGCTATGAACGAGGATTTCCAGGCATATATAATAGAACTCTCGGAGCATTGCCTCAAAAATACTTATTTTTCTTTCAACGGGCAAATGTATAAACAACCATTTTTAGATGTTTTGGTCACAAAACTACATAACGGATATTTCGAATACACCGTGTATAGAAAACTAACACACACAGACAGATATTTAAATGCAAAATCACATCATCACCCAGCACAAATTCAAGCTGTGGCAAATACTCTAATATCTAGATCCGTGCGACTAATTGAAACACAGACGAGACAAAACGAACTTAAGGTAATATCTAGTGCTTTAAAGAAAAATGGCTACACAAATCGCACCATAGAGAAAGCTATTAATGCACAAGTTTCCCGAACAACGAACAACAAAAAATATGAACCGGGAAAGCAACGAGTAGTCTTACCATATGTAAAAGGCACAACAGACAGAATCGGAAGAACTCTGAGGAAACACAACATACAAACAATACACAAGCCACAAACAACTATAGGTAAACTACTCGGAAACCCAAAAGATAAAATCAAACTGGAAAACCACGGAGTGTACAGTATTCCGTGCCAGGACTGTGAAAAGTTGTACGTAGGGCAAACTATCAGGCGAATATCAGCAAGAGTGGAAGAGCATAAACTCAGCATCAGAAATAAACAAACAACCTCAGCTTTATTCCTACATCATCAGGAAACCGGCCATAAAATAAATTTCGATGGGTGTAGGGAGATTGCCAATATAAAACATTATAAGACCAGAATAATCCGAGAAGCCATAGAAATTGAAAAGCAAGGTGATTTAAATAAAAGGGCCGAATCATTAAAACTACCAACAGTATGGAAGATAATAATCGACAAATCTAAAATCGCAAAAACTCAAGCGCAATTAGCAACAGCAGCACCATCCGGAAAACATAAATAACGACCAACGCTTGCGCAGATATAACCTTCGGCCCCGAGTGGGGGTATAAAAAGAAGCGTCGCAGTCACCAACACTTCAGTCTCTATTCGGACGCGAGAAAGAAAGCTTCGAAAATGCCAAATGTGATTTTGGCGAAACGTCAGCAAAACTGTTCTTTTCAGAACGAAAGTAGTGAACGGATGTACACCCGGAATGAAAACACATTGTATTTTTCCATCCGTGAAGGAGTAAAAATCAATATATATATATATATATATATATATATATATATATATATATATATATATATATATATATATATAATGTGTTTTCATTCCGGGTGTACATCCGTTCACTACTGTCGTTCTGAAAAGAACAGTTTTGCTGACGTTTCGCCAAAATCACATTTGGCATTTTCGAAGCTTTCTTTCTCGCGTCCGAATAGAGACTGAAGTGTTGGTGACTGCGACGCTTCCGTTTATACCCCCACTCGGGGCCGAAGGTTATATCTGCGCAGGCGTTGGTCGTTATTTATGTTTTCCGGATGGTGCTGTTGTTGTTGCGCTAACTGCGCTTGAGTTTTTGCGATTTTAGATTTGTCGATTATTGTCTTCCATACTGTTGGTAATTTTAATGATTCGTCCCTTTTATTCAAATCACCTTGTTTTTCAATTTCTATGGCTTCTCGGATTATTCTGGTCTTATAATGTTCTATATTGGCAATCTCCCTACACCCAAGCTGAGGTTGTTTGTTTATTTCTGATGCTGAGTTTATGCTCTTCCACTCTTGCTGATATTCGCCTGTTAGTTTGCCCTACGTACAACTTCTTCCTGGCACGGAATGCTGTACACTCCGTGGTTTTCCAGTTTGATTTTATCTTTTGGGTTTCCGAGTAGTTTACCTATAGTTGTTTGTGGCTTGTGTATTGTTTGTATGTTGTGTTTCCTCAGAATTCTTCCGATTCTGTCTGTTGTGCCTTTTACATATGGTAAGACTACTCGTTGCTTTCCCGGCTCATATTTTTTGTTGTTCGTTTTTCGGGAAACCTGTGCATTAATAGCTTTCTCTATGGTGCGATTTGTGTAGCCATTTTCCTTTAAAGCACTAGATACTACCTTAAGTTCGTTTTGTCTCGTCTGTGTTTCAGTTAGTCGCACGGATCTAGATATTAGAGTATTTGCCACAGCTTGAATTTGTGCTGGGTGATGATGTGATTTTGCATTTAAATATCTGTCTGTATGTGTCGGTTTTCTATACACGGTGTATTCGAAATGTCCGTTATGTAGTTTTGTGGCCAAAACATCTAAAAATGGTAGTTTGTTGTTTTCTTCTAGCTCTAGAGTAAATTGTATTCTGGGGTGGATTGAATTTACGTGAGTCAGAAATTTTTCGAGCTCTGCATGACCATGTTGCCATATAATAAATATGTCATCCACATAACGAATCCATAATTTGGGTTTTAAACTTGCTTTCTCAAGAGCTTCTTTCTCGAAGTATATCATAAATAAATTCGCGACTACTGGTCATAGCGAGGACCCCATTGGAGCACCATCCATTTGTTTATACATTTGCCCGTTGAAAGAAAAATAAGTATTTTTGAGGCAATGCTCCGAGAGTTCTATTATATGTGCCTGGAAATCCTCGTTCATAGCAATCCTGTCCAATGCTTCGTCGATTGGAATACTGGGATATAACGATTTGACATCTAGGCTTGCTATGATATCGTTTTTTTCAAGGACGATATCTCGTATAATTCGAGTGAAATGCTCCGAGTTTTTTACAAATGAATCAGCTTTTTCTACAGTTGGTTGCATAATTTCAGAAAGGTATTTCTCCAGTTTTTGTAGCGGCGAATTAACAGCACTAACAATAGGTCTGATAGGCGCCCCTGGTTTGTGTATTTTTGGTAAACCATAGAGTTTAGGACATCTGCTCGACTTTTCCCGTGGTATGATTTTTTGTTGAATTTCGGGGTTTATTGGTGAACTTTTTATTTTATTTTTAGTTGTTTTTTCTAGGTACGTTGTCGGGTCCCTTGGAACAGGCCTATAGTCTTGTAGGATATCTTGCATTTTTTGTACGTAATCTTGAGTATTCATAACCACAGTTGCGTTTCCTTTATCTGCTGGAAGGATTGTGATGTCTTTATTTTTTCGAAGGTTTATTAGGGCCCTTTGTTCAGTGGCATTTAGGTTTTGTTTTGGTGTTTTGCTTGTTCTTAAAATTCTTGCCACCTCTTGTCGAATCTCCTCTGCTTTTGTTTCTTCAGAGGAGTCAAGGACAGCTTCCACTCCAGCTATTAATTCTTCTTTCGGGATTTCCTTAGGAGATATTGCAAAATTAAAACCCTTACTCAGTACGGATTTTTCACTTTCTGAGAGACTGTAGGATGATATATTATGTACTAATTTATCGACGTCTACTGATGATTTTTGTGGCTGACTCGACTTTCGTAGAAGATTGTCATACTTTTTCGAGAGTTTATCTGTCTTAATATTCTTATTTGATTCTGTTCGCCAAAAAGCCAAAGTTTCTATGCGATTCCACAATAAAGGGTTAATTAAGACAGATAAACTCTCGAAAAAGTATGACAATCTTCTACAAAAGTCGAGTCAGCCACAAAAATTATCAGTAGACGTCGATAAATTAGTACATAATATATCATCCTACAGTCTCTCAGAAAGTGAAAAATCCGTACTGAGTAAGGGTTTTAATTTTGCAATATCTCCCAAGGAAATCCCGAAAGAAGAAATAATAGCTGGAGTGGAAGCTGTCCTTGACTCCTCTGAAGAAACAAAAGCAGAGGAGATTCGACAAGAGGTGGCAAGAATTTTAAGAACAAGCAAAACACCAAAACAAAACCTAAATGCCACTGAACAAAGGGCCCTAATAAACCTTCGAAAAAATAAAGACATCACAATCCTTCCAGCAGATAAAGGAAACGCAACTGTGGTTATGAATACTCAAGATTACGTACAAAAAATGCAAGATATCCTACAAGACTATAGGCCTGTTCCAAGGGACCCGACAACGTACCTAGAAAAAACAACTAAACATAAAATAAAAAGTTCACCAATAAACCCCGAAATTCAACAAAAAATCATACCACGGGAAAAGTCGAGCAGATGTCCTAAACTCTATGGGTTACCAAAAATACACAAACCAGGGGCACCTATCAGACCTATTGTTAGTGCTGTTAATTCGCCGCTACAAAAACTGGAGAAATACCTTTCTGAAATTATGCAACCAACTGTAGAAAAAGCTGATTCATTTGTAAAAAACTCGGAGCATTTCACTCGAATTATACGAGATATCGTCCTTGAAAAAAACGATATCATAGTAAGCCTAGATGTCAAATCGTTATATCCCAGTATTCCAATCGACGAAGCATTGGACAAGATTGCTATGAACGAGGATTTCCAGGCACATATAATAGAACTCTCGGAGCATTGCCTCAAAAATACTTATTTTTCTTTCAACGGGCAAATGTATAAACAAATGGATGGTGCTCCAATGGGGTCCTCGCTATCACCAGTAGTCGCGAATTTATTTATGATATACTTCGAGAAAGAAGCTCTTGAGAAAGCAAGTTTAAAACCCAAATTATGGATTCGTTATGTGGATGACATATTTATTATATGGCAACATGGTCATGCAGAGCTCGAAAAATTTCTGACTCACGTAAATTCAATCCACCCCAGAATACAATTTACTCTAGAGCTAGAGGAAAACAACAAACTACCATTTTTAGATGTTTTGGTCACAAAACTACATAACGGACATTTCGAATACACCGTGTATAGAAAACCGACACATACAGACAGATATTTAAATGCAAAATCACATCATCACCCAGCACAAATTCAAGCTGTGGCAAATACTCTAATATCTAGATCCGTGCGACTAACTGAAACACAGACGAGACAAAACGAACTTAAGGTAGTATCTAGTGCTTTAAAGAAAAATGGCTACACAAATCGCACCATAGAGAAAGCTATTAAAGCACAGGTTTCCCGAACAACGAACAACAAAAAATATGAGCCGGGAAAGCAACGAGTAGTCTTACCATATGTAAAAGGCACAACAGACAGAATCGGAAGAATTCTGAGGAAACACAACATACAAACAATACACAAGCCACAAACAACTATAGGTAAACTACTCGGAAACCCAAAAGATAAAATCAAACTGGAAAACCACGGAGTGTACAGCATTCCGTGCCAAGACTGTGAGAAGTTGTACGTAGGGCAAACTAACAGGCGAATATCAGCAAGAGTGGAAGAGCATAAACTCAGCATCAGAAATAAACAAACAACCTCAGCTTTATTCCTACATCATCAGGAAACCGGCCATAAAATAAATTTCGATGGGTGTAGGGAGATTGCCAATATAGAACATTATAAGACCAGAATAATCCGAGAAGCCATAGAAATTGAAAAACAAGGTGATTTGAATAAAAGGGACGAATCATTAAAACTACCAACAATATGGAAGACAATAATCGACAAATCTAAAATCGCAAAAACTCAAGCGCAGTTAGCGCAACAACAACAGCACCATCCGGAAAACATAAATAACGACCAACGCCTGCGCAGATATAACCTTCGGCCCCGAGTGGGGGTATAAAAAAAAGCGTCGTAGTCACCAACACTTCAGTCTCCATTCGGACGCGAGAAAGAAAGCTTCGAAAATGCCAAATGTGATTTTGGCGAAACGTCAGCAAAACTGTTCTTTTCAGAACGACAGTAGTGAACGGATGTACACCCGGAATGAAAACATATTGTATTTTTTCATCCGTGAAGGAGTAAAAATCAACACATATATATATATATATATATATATATATATATATATATATATATATATATATATATATATATATATATATATATATATATATATATATATATATATATATATATATATATATATATATATATATATATATATATATATATATATATATATATATATATATATATATATATATATATATATATATATATATATATATATATATATATATATATATATATATATATATATATATATATATATATATATATATATATATATATATATATATATATATATATATATATATATATATATATATATATATATATATATATATATATATATATATATATATATATATATATATATATATATATATATATATATATATATATATATATATATATATATATATATATATATATATATATATATATATATATATATATATATATATATATATATATATATATATATAAATATATATATATATATATATAAAAATATATATATTAGTTTTATTTTTCTTGGTTTACGGTCAGTGGTTTACTTGAAAATAATAAAATTACTTCTTTTTTTAAAAACATACATATATTGTAGTCTGATGACGTTTCAACCAGTTTTGGTCTTTTTCAAATCTAAAATTATATGAGAATTTGTTGGCACGACAATAATAAAATACGTAAAAAAACAATCATCTTACCCTAGAACGTAATGACAACAGTATACAACACATAACGAAGCAACAGCTATGACGATCACATGTATTAAAATTTTATTTTCTCGATTAAGAAAATGTTAACAGGGCACAACATTTTGCACATTAATATCAAGGACTAACACAACGAACTGTGGAGTATCAATTATTGCAATATAGATGTATATATTTTGCTAAGATTGTTTACATCTTTTTTGTCATTCACACAGTTTTTGTGGATTAAAGCCATTTCGTAAAATTCCCTTTTTTTAACTGACACTCGGTTTTTAAGATTTAGTTTCAGAGTAATTAAAACTGGTTTTTCGACTTTTCATGGTTGGTTAATGCCGTCAAGTTTTTTTTGTCGTATTTATGGCTTTTTATACGATTTTCCAAATATTGACTTTTTTGGCCGATGTAAACCCCTTCACAATTACAACAAGGAATTTCATAAACTACATTGCTCCTTTTGTTTTTTGGAGTCTTCGCCTTTAGTTTACTAAAATTATTCGATAGTAGATTAACGGTTTTATGACAAATTTGGATGTTATATTTTTTAAAGAATGTTTGAAATTGTTGGGATAATCCATTTATAAAGGGGAGTGAAATGTACTTTGTATGTGCTGAAGTAGGTTTTTTAGTGCAAATTAAAGAGTTATAATGCTTATAAATTCTGCTTTTAAATATGTTATTAATTAATTATTATATTGGTTTAAAATCAATGCTTCTTTTGCCTTTTTAATAGCATTTTCTCTGTATTCAGCATCAGAAAGCTGAATTGCCCTGTCCGCCAATCCTATTATTACAGACTTTTTTTGCGATGTTGGGTGATTAGACTTGAAATTTATGTATCTAGAAGACCATGTCGGCTTCGTATACCATTCTGTTTTTATATTTTCTCCTATATGGTGTAGTGTTAGGTCAAGAAAATTAATTTGGTTTTTTTGTTCTGTTTCGATTGTAAATTGTAAACTTTGGTGGTATTGATTAAAATATTTTAGGATATTGTTAGATTGGTCTGATGGAATAGCAGTGATACAATCGTCGAGGTAACGAAAAAAGGATGGAGTTTCGAATCCTAGTCTGCTTAACACATCCTCTTCTAGATCCTCCATCACTATCTGCGAACTACACTCGAAATTGACGATCCCATAGCGCAACCCTCTATTTGTTTATATAATTGTTCTTCGTACAGAAAATATGTGGAATTCAGTGTTAATTCGATGGCTTTTATAAATTCATCTTGTGGTATGTCAGTGAATTTATTTATTTCAGACCATTTTTTTTTTATTACTTTAGTTGCCAACGAGATGGGAACATTGGTATATAAGGATATAACATCAAGAGAAATAAGGAGGTAGTTTTTGGGAATTTTAATATTTTTTAATTTTTCTTTAAAATGAAAGGAGTCTTTAATATAATAGTTGTTTTGGTGTATAACGTTTTTAAGGATATCTTTTAAAAATTTTGAAAGTGGTGTATAAGGCGACTGTACACATGATACAATTGGACGTAAGGGGATATTTTTCTTGTGAAGTTTCGGTATATTTTAGGTGGTAGGGCATTTCTAATTTTTAGGCATTTAGCAGTTTCTGGGGATATATAAAATTTATTTTCCCAACATTCAATTAATTCATTTTTTTTTCTGGTATTGGTTGGTAGGATCTAATTTAATTTCTTTATATGTTTTTTTGTCTTTTAGTAATTCTTTCATTTTTTTATTATACTCTGCAGAATTCATTAACACTGTTTTATTTGTTTTGTCAGCTTTTAAAACTTTTATATGGGTGTTGTTTTTCAAAAATGTTTTAGTTTTACATAAGTTTGTTAAATGTTTTTTATTTTTATAGCTTTGATTTTTTAGTTTATTTTTAAAATTTGTTAAAATATTACAAGACTTGGTTCTAATTTCATCTCTCTCCTCACCCTTCAAATGATTTATCCCGGTTTCGATGTTGCATAAAATATCTGTGGTTGGCAAACATTTATCATCGCTTACTCCCATTGCAAAATTTGGGCCTAAGCATAAAATTTCCATTGCGTAATTTGGAATATTTTCGTTAGTTAGATTTTCTGCCCACATTGACGTTGTGTTTGATGTAGATTTAGGTGTTCTTTATATATATATACGTATATATATATATATATATATATATATATATATATATATATATATATATATATATATATATATATATATATATATATATATATATATATATATATATATATATATATATATATATATATATATATATATATATATATATATATATATATATATATTTCCTAATAAAAGGAAAAATTCATAGAGGGAAGTTCCAGGTAAAGGAAATTTACCAATTTTTTTTCTGTCACAAAAAAGTTTGGCGGCATGTCTTTTTAAAACTTTCAATCGAACTTTATTATAACAACTATAACAGTGGCGCAAACCGTTTTGACTTTGTTTAATTTACGATTTTCTTACTATGTTGCCATGACAACGCGTATCCGATGACGTCGAGCCCAGCGCCATACAACGCTCTCGGTGAATTGCAGGCCCAGTATACTACACTCACGTGTCGTTCAGTTTGTTACAACTTCAAATTCGAAGTTAGTAAATGTGATTGTTCAAGACTGGAATAAATTAAAAGACGTCTTTGAATTTATTACAAACTGTGACAAATCTGATGAATAATTAATCCGCCTTGCGATAGGATTTTTAGGTGAGATGAACGATTTTGAATTCACGTTCCTGGCATTAGTGTTTAATGACATTTTCTCAATCAAAGTCATACTATTTGACGTTCTTCAAAAAAAATCGATTGACATTCATTTTTGCATATCCTATATAAAACGCTGTCGTGAGGCGCTCTGTAAAAAAAAATAAAAACATTTGTTTAATACCATGATTGATAAAGCAAATTCTATTACAGAAATAAATCATTACAAACGTGAGCTTGCTAAGTTTTTAGTTGAAGAAATTAGGGCTAAGTATAGAACCCTTTTTTATGAAATATTCGACCATATTTTAATGGAAATAATACTAAGATTTCAAGACTGTGAAAAACTTACATTTTCAGGTTTGGCTAAATTTTCCGACTGCCCCGTTTGAAAATTTGTTACATTTATATGGGGAAATATTTTCAAAAAGTCAATGACTTAAAAATTAGCTTGGTCTTATTTTTGCCAACGAGAGTAATTGGAATATTCGCTGTAAGAGCAAGTGAAAAAAATTAATAAAAATAAATATATTTTAACCGAAGCATATAAATTGTTTTCCCTTATTTTGACAATACCGTCGACAAGTGCTTCAGTGGAAAGAAGTTTTTCTTGCTTCAAATGTGTAAAAACTTATTTAAGAAATACAATATCTCAAGAAAGATTTACTTCTCTTGGCAATATTTTAATTCGAAAGGAATTTCTGGAGGCGATTAGGGCAACTCATCGATTTTATGAGGACGTTATAATTAAATTTGTTGCTATGAAGGATTAGGAGAATTGATTTAGTATACCAAATTTAGGTAAGTCGTAAAAAAATATTCTACCCCCTCCACAAATAAAAAAATTCTGGAAAAAAAATTATTGCGATATTTTCTTGCTTCATTTGCACTTCACTTACTTTTTCATCCGCGAAACTATGATTTTTCTTTATTAAATACTACCGAACAAAGTATGGTCAAGCATCTATAAGTCGAATGGTGAGATTATGTACTGGATTTAGATATTTTTAATATTCTTGACCCGATTCAGAAGACTGGCATGATCTCTTGTAGATTTACCTAAATTATATTGCCCGGCAACTCTGTGATATATGACATCTTGCGTAATATGTGTGTAAATTATCTCAATAATTCTATGTGACATGTAATTTTTATTTTTTTACTTTCATTCAGGTGACAAATTAGTCAATATTGAAAATTTTTAACAGTATGTATACTTACTTTAGAACTATATATATTAGTAATACTGATCAAAAATCTTGTTATAAACTATGTAATTAACTCTTGTATTTAAAACTATCTAATTGACAAGTCCGTTAAATAAATTAAATAAGTTCTTAATTAATGTCAGGATCGTTCACGTTGCTGCACGGCGTTTACAAAGTATCGTTCAGTACAACTTGTGGTATATTACTTTTTGTCAGTCGTTCGTGATAACGTAATAGCTTTACCTATGTACGGCTAATACCATCAACAATGTATGCCCATGACAAAAACCTGTATAATTGTAACAACTGAAATTGACAGCCTCAAAAATGTCGATCGTATAAACAATTAATAACACGCTAAGGATTACGCATTTAGACGCAATGGAAATTTGTGAGTGTGAACGGTATAAAAGAGCAGTAGAAAACTTTAATTTTTTTTCCTTGGGTACACTACATCCACTGATTCCTAGAATACCAGGTATGTAAACCAAAAAAAGTTATATTAAAGTTAGGCTGTATTTGTATCAACTCGATCAAATAACTATGGTACGGCCCAGTGGCGGCTCGTGACAATGGTGCAGGCTGCAGTTTATGTCGAAAATAAAATATAATATACAATTCAATATTCAATATGCCTCGCAATGGTCAAATAGTCACCATAAAGTTTTTAGTCACTTTTTCGTTGGGATTGACGGTGTTCTGTCAATATGCATTGTCCAGTTGTTCCTGGATATTAGTTTTTTCCAACAAAGTAAACTTCATTTGGTTACTTAAATGTTACTTCTTTGAATTTTCATGAAACTTCACTCACTTAAATGTACTAAATCACTGACACCACTACTTGTCCAAATTGAATCACCCCCAAAAAGTAGGCAAGAAAAAAAAACAATTTCGTATTTCACAGCCACAAACCCAATGGTAACTTTTTTTCGCATCTCCTATAGTTTAGGAACTATCGAAGGAAACACCCCGCACAGGTTGTAAAATAGGACGCCCTATTCCCTTATCGGAAAAGCCATAACAGATATAGACGAAAATTCAAAGACAAATATTTTCTTTCTTTCTTTTGAGGTTTTAATTATTTTGTTTTCATTGAGTGTTGTATTTTTCTTGTGCTGATAATAATTTACATATACATACATACAGAGTGTTGAGAGTGAAACTTAATTTTCGAAAAATTACAATAATTTTAAAATGGAAAAAAATATCAAATTCAAAATTAGTGCACTAGGGTTTTCGAAGGGGTAAGAAAACTGAATTCGGTATTAGTTTGAACCTAGCTCCTAGAGGGCGCTTGCTACATACCTAATGAAATAAATTTTGTATATTTTTTACCCTGTAAAGCTGAGACTGTTTTGAATTTACACTAAAAAGTCATAATCTCTGCGTACAAAATGTACTGGTCAATTATCGATATCACAAGCTGTTTGCGAAATATTCGTCTTTAAAAGTAAAAATACCGAAAAAAAACATAAAAATCAAAAATACGTAGAACTCTATTTAAAATACAGAAAAACTTTTTAAATTTACTTTAAGAGATTTTTTAACTGCACGTGCACTATGACATAAGAAGTCGATTTCTACGAAATAAATAATAAAATTCTCCATTTTCTCGAACACAAGCTTGGGCACGTCGAATCTAATTTTGGCGCACGAGTTCAAAAGTTCCTACTTCGTGTTGTTCCCGAAGACGCAGATTATCGGCAGCCGTTGTGATCTAGTGACGCAATTCCTCAATATTATAAAAAGTAATCTAGACGATTTAGATGATCTGGAGACAGTGGAGGCCAAGCTACTGGGCCACCTCGTTCTCTCCAACGTACCCACCCCGTGTACTTGGTTCAGGAATTCCCGGATTTCCAAATATTGATGACAATCCATCCGATTTGGCAGTATAAACGGTCCAATTAGACGTTCATCGACACGTTCGACCGTTCAAAGAAAAACGATGTTGGAAGTGATCTCGAACTAACGGATTGTTCAAAGACCAAACGTGCGTATTGTGAAGATTGGTTATAACCAATCTCCACAATACGCACGTTTGGTCTACACAATACAATGGTATACCATTGTATTGTGTAAAACGGACATTTTCTTGCAACAACCATTCACAAAATCTTACTCTTAAAGGGTAGTCTGCAGGTAACAATGCTTGTACCTTCTGGTCGTGATAAGGGTACAGTTTTTAGCTTTACAGGGTAAAAAAAATATACAACATTTATTTCACTAGTAAGCATATTCAAACTAGTATCGAATTCGGTTTTCTCACCTTCAAAAACGCTAGTACACTAATTTTGAATTTGATATCTTTCTCCGTTTTAAAATTATTGTAATTTTTCGAAATTTAAGTTTTATTTTCAACACCCCCTGTCTCTAGTAACATCTGTTCCTCTATGGCGGATAAGTTATGAAACACCTATATATATATATATATATATATATATATATATATATATATATATATATATATATATATATATATCGTTAAACTCGCTTTTGAACCTACTATCACCTTCTGTAATAACATTTATGGTGTCCTATTTAAAATAAAATATCAGCTCAGGAAAAATGCAACACCCTGTATAAAATAAAAACAAAATCGTGGAAACTTCAAAAGAAACAAAGAAATATTTGTCTTTAAATGTGGGGACTAAGTACTGTAATTTTCTATCAAGGGGTGTTTTATATACCTTGCAACTAGAAAAATACTACTTATACTTAGCCACTCACTCTTAAAAATATTTTTATTACCCACACACGAAAGAACAGTGTTTTGTCAAGTTTCAAACGTTTATCGCAGCTGATTCAAAAAATAAAAGCCAAGGGACGTTAAAGAGCCGCACGATATTAATATATCAATAATTATAATAATATACCTCAGTGGCGTATTAAATTCCGATCCAATTTTATTTGAGGAAACTGATAGAGATAGTATAAAGTAAGGACCTTGTCTTTGGGATTAGTTCGTAACCCCCCACCCCCAGAGACTTAAACTAAAATAAAGACCTTACGCTTAAAACGTCTACTTATCACTCGGAAACTGAAAACCTTTTTTTTTTTTTGTTGAAAATGTTTCTTCGTTTTAAACCCCCTCTACAAGTAATATCTATATACGCCACTGATATACCTAACGCTTTAATATTTTTGGGCAACCACTCATGCAATAATTTCTTGTACTTGTTGCGGCATAGCCGTTTTTTAATTTATTGATGATTTTATTATGAAAATGTTTCAAATACAACTATACCAATAACTAAACCTGCATATTTTTAGACTACTGCACGTTAAAGGATCCTTTAGGTTGCGTTTACATGGTCGGATGTTACACTGTCTTGAGAATGAGCTTATAAAGACCGGATTGAGTGTCACGGCAAAATATTTCACTTGTGATATTTCTATGACTGTGAACCTTATGGTTGTTATAATGTATAATCGCATCATATTGTTAACACTTTATTTTTTTTTATCGTCGGCACAATATTTCAAATAAAGCATCCCTCATACGAAATGTATCTTCATATAAACAACACTATGCTTACTCTGCTTAATCGTTTGTCTGTCGGTTGACAGAGCTTGTTGATATATGGCATCAAAATTTTCGAGTATTTTATAACAAATCTCTGGAACTTTATATCATTTTGGGACGTGTTTTATCTAAAATATTTGCCAAGGTAAAACATCATATTATCAGAATATAAGTTAAAAATTGATTTAGAAGATAATTTAAATCAAATTCACTAAAGTAATCGAACAGATTTTTGTTTAATTGAAATTTGAGTAACTAAATGTATGACGATGTACCAAAAAAATTATCACTAATTTAGTATTAATGCAATATTTTATTCTGTTGACTAGCAACATTTTATTTAATGCGGAAATGATTTCATTTTTCAATAAAATGGTAAAATAAATTTCTTAAAAGTCGAAGGGTCCAGACTTAGAAAATAACATATGAATGATACTACAAGCTACACAAAAGTGCGAACTTTTTTTTTACTCCTCCCCCCCAATATTTTGTCTTAGGACCGTCTCTTTTTTTCATGATGTAAGTAATAGTGTCATACAGCCATTAGTAAATGTTTCCACAATCCCTGGATACCATATATCATTTTTATACTCAACTGCAAAGCAACCTAGTTCCCTTCTGAAATATCTGTACATGTTTCGAGAATTGAAAACACTGTATCAATCCTCAAACCATTGGGGGAGATATAGCTTTTGCGATATTTTAATTTTACATATGTGAACAGATAAACATTTTTCTACTCCGTATTTCCGTGCTGCGTTTCGTGTCGTTTTCATCTTCACTCAGGCACGAACCAGAAATTCATTTCGGGGGTCCAGACCCCAGGACCCCCCCCCTGGCTATGTGCCTGTTTTCACTGTTATGCAATGTGTACCGATTTTTGTGAAAATATTACAATTGCGATGGTGATGGTGGCAAAAGAAACTATATTTAAAAAGCACCGGCGATAATAAATATATCAAAATATCGACAATTTAAAAAATGGTTTCATTTCTATTCCTCCGATATAAAGTTACCCTCTTAATTTGCTACGAGAGCCACTTAATTAAGCTAAATTATTATATATAGAAACGTGTTGTAATTAGTACACATATCAAAAACAAGAAAATACTTGTGTTTGGACAAAAGATCAGGTATGATTATGCCGTCACGTCGCCAGAGTGAGGCGTCAGCGTCATCGGGATGACAAATTTTGAAATTATGGCTCCTACAAATTAGTGGGAAACAACAACCGAAATATATCGAGGTTATGAATAACTTATCAATCTGTCAATCAAAAGTTTTAGGAGATATAAGTTACATAATGCTCGCCCTTAAATATAAACTATAAAATTGTTACAAAGTCAATATATTATTTAAATACCCGTAGTTCCCTCATTCTCATTTACCTCATCCAACGGTCATCAAATATGTTTGATAATTTTTCATATACCCTACCATAATTATTATGAGCTTGTGCACCCTTCTGCTGGAACCAATTTTCATCAATCATTCATTCAATCAGTCAAATTTTCTTCAAAGTGAAAAGTCCAATTATCGTTGAATTTAAAATTCCACACCAAACTTTAACCTCCACTTCTTTTGACCACCTCTATTGTGAACCCTGTTAAAGACTCTATCGGAAGTAAACCCCGATACTCGTTCAAATAATATTACTTAAAAAATTGTTGTTCTCATGCAGCTTAGTTAAAATAACGTCTTTCTGCAAATCTATTTCACAAACGGTCCAAAGTTCATATCTAAAAGGTTTTATTTCACGCTTGTTCAGAATTCTACTAATTGAAGATTTTGATATTGCACTGGCGCCGGCTGATCACGTACAATTCCTTTAATTATTATGCAAGAAAACCAACACTGCGGCTAAATTATCTTCACTGGTTACTGGCTTTCTTATTTGTAGTAGTCTGCGGAATGAACTGTTTTGTTTCTTGGGAAACCTCTTGTTAAATAACAGACATAGAAAAACACAATTTCTTCGATTCTTGTTAAATAGCCTACATGTTCTTGAAACGTTTTTGTCACTCCAAATTCTTCATACATTTCTAAAACTTGAACAAAATCTTGGTTAAATTTTACCATTTTGAAGTGGTTTTCAGCTTGACATCTGCTTACAATAATTACGTGGGCACCTGTTAGCTTTTAAACATTTTCTGTTATACAATTAGTACATAAAAACTACTGATTATTTCCTTCATATTAAATCACTCACAAGAATTCGTACGTCAAATTTAATATTTAAAAGGACTGCTGACATAACTGTTTCCTAACATGCAAGATTTTACCGTTTTCCCTAAGTTAGGAAAAATGCATAATCTGGCAATAACCGAGACGCCTAGACCTCCCATCTACAAAGTCTCAGCCCCCTTAAAGCTTAAAATAACGGACATACCCATTAAATCCCCAATCGAAGAGCCCCTGTATACAGGAATTATGACGTGGCTTGTAAAAGAACTACTTGAAAACTACTGCAAAATAGGTTGTCCATGTCTTTTGAAATACACTTCATGCACTCCCATTTAATTTCTTTTTCCCAAAAATTTAGATGCGTTTTTTGACAAATCTTTCTCAATGGAGCAACGCTACCAAGGCAGACGTTGGTTTCCTATGAGAGAAAGCTATCAGAAATATAAACGAGTCAGTATTTGAAAAAGTGATGTACAAAAGAATTTCTATAAATATATTTTCATGTGTATTTTTGCAAATAAAACCTGTTACCGTTAGAATATCTTGATTTTTTTCTTGGTTTGAACTTGAATATAAATTATATACAAATTTTGGAATAAAATAAAAATAAGTCATGCATTCTATAACTCAAAATCTATACGTGGTGGACAATTTCGGTTGTTGAATTCGTAATGAGGTTGCTTTAAACTCCCCCGTACAGCCATTATAACATAAGTCGGTATTTTTTTTCGTATTTGTTGACTAGTGGAATTACTTATAGTGCCTAAAAATGGTTGTATTGCATGGAAATGCAACAAAGCCAATCACGAAGACTTTAGACCAAATAAACCTATCTTAATGTTAGGTGGTATCGAAACAGAACAGGAAGAACAAAAACAGGAAAAATTGGAATCAAAATGGATTCCTGTATTGCCGGGCGTCATATCACAAAAGTAAGTGAAAAACCTATTAAACTAAAATATTCTCAAAAACTGTAGTGTAGTTTCTAAAAGTAACCAAATCGTATATGTCGGTTGGTGAATATAAAATAACATCGGTTTATTATAATTGTGCCGTATTGTAACTAACTATAAAAAATAGTAATTCGCTGTAATAGATTCCCTCTGTAATTTACTGATAATAAAGATTTATGCAGAAAGACACTTACTGCTGTACTTTTGGCAAAAGCAGATATACGGAGGGACACCATCCAGAGTTGTGAGAATTTAACTCCAGTTAAGGAATTAAATAGAAAGGCTTGATTTCTTATAAGTCATCTAGTTAAATTTTTGTTGGATTATTTTATCTCATACTTTAATCTAAGGTTTTCGCTACGCCCCTGCTTTATGGCAGAAAAATCTTGCTTTCTACCTTTTTATAATGTTTGGTCTCATTTTATTTTTATATTACAGTATTACAAAGATTTAATGGGGAAATATTTTCCAATTATTAATTTACTTTTAGTATGTTCTGTCGAAAAGATTTATGGAAACTAAGGGATTTATATAATATTCTGAGCCAGCGTCAATGTTTCATATTGTATGTGTCTGCTTATACTTGTAAGGCGTATTGCAAAAAAATATACTGTATCTGCGCAAAGCTGTCACGTTTTTACCTATTTGATTGTTAGCAGCAAAATATGGAAAATGCTTGCTGCCACCTAGCTAATATTGCTGTGACTCACGAGCATGTAAAAACGCTAAGTATGATGTTGTAAATGCGCAACACTGATTTTGTTTTAAGTAGTTATGTTTTGGAAATAGTTTTTTTTTTTATATTATATGAGTATCTGTACCGCACTCATTTTTTTTTCAGGCTTGCTCATTGGCATTCACTATTTACCCAACTGCGTATGTAAAGGAGTCAGTGAGTTATGCATGTATGACTAAACGCTTAGACCGATTTTCATTAGTGAAGCATCAAAGGATTCATCTGTATCTCGCGAGTGTTCTTAGTTCGCTTTAAATAAAAAATCAAAATGACGTAAGTACTACGCAATTTTGTTTAAAACAAAAAAAAATTAACTCATCCTGGCAAGTATCAATTTAAAGAGCTCACTAAGACGACTTTACAATATGCTATTGTAGTATAGAGGGTGCCCATATGCCCATATATATATATATATATATATATATATATATATATATATATATATATATATATATACGTACTTATTTCACGTTCCTCCCTGTTTAATCTAAAGGGTTGATCTTGGGCAAAAGAAGTACATACACTGAAGAAATATCTATGTTCACTCTAGAAACTGGTGTATAATTCTGCCCGATCGGTATTAAGGCTGATTTTTGAAAAATTTTCGAAATGTAGCGTGTACGAATTTGTTTTGCTTGGTTTTAAGCCTTCATATCGGTATTTCCTATGTCAAAAATGGTTGGGCAGGTCAAGAAACGCAAAAAACATTTTGACAAGACGGACTTTTTATACCGACATAGGTCCAGAAATTTGCAAATTCAATTGCTTTTAGTGGCGGTACAAATGAATGTTGATGTAAAAGTAAAATACATTTCAGGCATCCTACCCAAATGTTGTAAAGTTCGAAGATATATTTCAAGACAAAATTTTGTTCACCACCAAATGAACATAATTATAATAAAATAAATAAATGTTAGTAGTTACAGACATGACAGAGCAGACGCTTCCCTCGACATGAAAAATTACTGATACCAGGTACTTACATAGAGTGTCGTTTATTTTTGTACGGTTTGCAGTTTCCTCTCCTATTTTCATATACTATTTATAAATAGTCTGAAATTTTTATTGTTTTAAATAATTTAAACTTGTTCTACATGTTAATATAAATAACAGCAATATAAATGACCGGCTGATAGGAGCAGCAACCAATTTTCATAACCCATTTGGTCTCAACAATATAGGGAAAAGGTTAGCTTTGGACGGATGCAATAATGTATAATACATTTATAAAAACAATATTTTTTTACATATTCATAACGCTTCCGATGCTAATGTAGTTACAATTAATAAATATCGGCAAATTGTCTTTTACTCAGAATTTATTTAAACTGTGTTATCTGTGTGTGATGAAACTCGCTACCAGGGATGTTATGGATAAAGGCCAATATATCGATTTTTTTTTACCGGTTTTCATATTTATTTTGTATATAATATCCGTTTTCATTATTTTATGATTCTAGTTAATAAACGTTTATTAAGATAATGGGCAAACTTACATTTTAAAGATGATCGTCAATAAGATGAAACGATCAGTCGTAGACCCATATTGTTATGTATCGCTGAAACTGTTATTTAATACTCTATTTACACTTCATATAATACACAGGTGGTCGCACAAGTTTTAAAAAATACAGACCGCGAAATATGGCAACACTGTAACTTTTTTAAGTTTTAAAACTTGAGTATTAGACTGTAAATAGAATGAACTTTCAACTTTTTTTGCCTCTAGTAGATTTTAGAAATATTTAAAACTACATTAAGCCCCAATTGCACAAAACTTAATTGCTAAGTGCTGTTTAGAATATTTAACCGAGCTTTTGGATTTGGCAAGTTGCTTATAGAAATCTAGGAAGTCGCTATCAAATTTGACATTCCGTTAAACATTTTAAACTTTAATTGAGCTTTCTGCAACCGGCCGTTATTCTGTTAATTTAAAAATAGTTAAAAACAGGAAACATGCAACACCCTGTATAAATAAAAACAAAATAAAATTCAATTTCAAAAGAAACAAAGCAATATTTGCCTTTAAATTTTTCCTCTATCCTTGATGGTTCTCCCGATAAGGAGATAGCACATCTTATTTTAGACACCCTGTACATTTGTTTTATTAAAAAAAAGTTAACATGGATTAATCGAGCACTTTTATGGCCATATTCTTTTTACCAAGGTATATGCTCGTCCATTATTTAAAAAATTAATTTACCTTTTCTCTCGCCCCATCTAAAATTTTCGAAATCTAATCAAATTTTCTTTTTTTTAGGGCAGTCAATGAAAGCAAGCAAATTCATAGTCCATTTTAGATAGGAGAAGAAAAATAAAACTTGGATTCTATTCAGAACATTTACCTTTATTATATAAAACAAATCCTAAGTATTTCTTTTTTAAGACCATCAGGGCATTTCCAACATGACTGTGATTTAAATATATTTCTACTGTTCAAAAATTCCTCAAATAATGCTACTCCTCCTCCAACTCCAAAGTAGTAGGATTTAGCAGCAAGAAATCTAAAGACAACTAAGGAAATTATTAAAAGAGATGAAATATAATTTTATTTGAATCTTGCATTAAACTTAGAAAATACCAATAAGAACATGTAGCGCTTCAGATACACATTGGTACTGATTTGACTGCATCAAAATAACCACCACTTAAAAGTCTATATTATAAAATCACATGATAATTGTACATACTTTTTTAAAAATAAACTTAACCCTAATTCGGAATTACACAAATACAAAAATGTATTTTAATCAAAATAATCCTTTCCAAAGGTATTTTGTAAAGATAAGCTGGTTGATGTCCGAGCATGGGCGATGTTTTCAAGTATGATGTAAAGGGTGAACAAGATGTCTTTGAATTACAAAAATGTATAACAAATAATTAATCTTTTCTTTATAAAAGTCCAGGGTAAAAAGTGGAATGCAAAAGGAAGAAAGTCGTTTTTTGTGGAGAACGACTTTCTTCCTTTTGCAGTAAATAATTGATAAAAAAAAGTTAAGTTAAATGCAACTCTCTACATTTTATTATACTTTAGAATTCCATGCAAAATTGTAGGCCAACTTGATATAATATACCTTATGCATATCTCCAATTGTTTTCGAAATATTCACGTTTCCCTCATTACAGAATATCCTAGGACAATCAATAATAATTCTATTAATTTATATCCGTCTATTTGTGGGATACAAAACACATAAAACGTGTTTAGGCACATAAAAAGGATACATCTGTCCATTTTTCTTCAATAGCTGTTGAAATATATTGTGTAGTTTGTCATAATTTTCTGTATTATAAATAGTTTCACATGTGAATATATAATCAAACTTATCTTCATTTTGTCCTGTATTTACTAAATCAACAAATGATTTCCAATCTCCAGAATAGAACCTACTTTTACTCAAATAGGTTTCATCATTCAATCTAACATTTGGTATGGTAAAGTATTCTAAAATTTCAGCATTCTGGAATTACAAATTTTACACATTAAGATTTGTCTTTACTTTAATTTTTGGACTTGCATTGTCTTTAATTTAAATTATTCACAAAGTTTGGATAGCGATTTATACCCTTCAGACAGGCATTTGCTTTATCTTCTTATAAGTAATGTTTTTCCTAAATTTACCACACATTAATGGCATTTCATACATAAATTAATTTTGACCAACTAAGCTACGGAGGTTGATATTAGTATGGTATTGCAGGCTTCGGCAGCTTCAAACCACTGAGGGTCTTAGTAGAGATATGGCAATTAGGGCTCCGTATTTTCACCTCCATATAATTTTATTCGATGGATATTTTCAATGGTTACAATTGCCCCAACAATCGTTTCCACGATAAATATTCGAAGAATAAAGTTATTTGGGGATGAAAATACTGGCCCTAAGGATCATTAAACGTCCTCGACATATAACGAATTCAGACAAATTTTTAAATTTTCGTTGGCCTAATTCTCTGCATTTTAGTTTTTCTCTATCACCCTTTGCATACAGACAATTCAAAATTTGCTGGGATTTAACATTATCAGATATGACTATTGAGATCAGGTCTAGGTTTGGTTAAAAGGCCTGCATAGAAAATGAGAGCTCTTGGCTTATATCCTAGGGAGGCATGTTATCCTTTTTAATTCGAATATATTCGTCAGAAAGGTCGTCAATGTATGGGACATTTAAAAAAATAGGTATATTGCAAATAATTAAAACCATAATTTATATATTTTTCCTTTTTAAGTTTGAAGATAGTAAAGTGGTGCCTCACTCAGGAGAAATTCCTACGTATCAGTATTCAATTGCAACGCAAAATGTTTTATATACAGGGTGATTCAAAATTCAATACGAATCTTTTAGGAGCAGGTTCCTTTGATCAAAATAGGAAAAAAAAGTTCCTATGGATATAGGTCCGGAAATGCTTCGTTTCGAAGGTACAGGGTGTTAAAGTTTTTTATTATTTTTTAATCTTTTTAATGCACGTTGTACATTTCTTAAAATAATTTATTTAAATTTGGTACACAAGTCTTGTAATCATTCTCTACGAAATTGCTATAATAGATTTTTGAAAAATGATCAGGGGGTTACTTTTTTGGGGGTCATGATTCCTTAAGACCCCTCCAACTTTTTACCACTGCGCCACTGACTAATCTTATTTCGAAAAAATATTTTCGGTATCTTAAAAATTTCTGTTTGTTTGTTGTTTTCTACAGTTTAAAAGTTAGTTAGCAAAATGCCAATTCAGACATAACCAATAACTTAATGAAACATAGGGGCTTCGACTGCATATTTTATAAACTTTTTCAAATTCATAAAAATTATTTAACAATAAAAAATAACAATTAGAGAGAAACTACCCTGACTTTTTTATAGGAGGTGTTGGAAAACCTCCCTCTGCTGCAATACAACCCCCTATTCTTCTCCTCACGGATTGCCGTACGCGCTTTAAAAATCAGAAATGTTTCTCATAACTTCGAAGGCATCAGTTATGTGTTGATGGAGAAGCTGGAGAGAAGGCACTGGCCCTGGATCATGAACTAAGGCCTTCAAATATCTCCATTAAAAAAATAAACCGGAGTGCAATCTGGGGAGTGTGGAGGCCAGGCTACAGGACCTCCTCTACCGGTCGACCTATTCGGAAACATTAAATCTAATTGTTCGGACCAATTATTTCATCTCTTACTATTCCTGACCATATGTTTACACTGAACTGTTCCTGGTAGTGGAATTCTCTGATATCATGGAGACTTTCCAGTGCCCAAGTATGTACGTTGTGAAAATTCACCACTCCGTCGCGCCCAAGTTTAGCATCTTCGGTGAAAAGGATGCGCGATAAAAATTAGGGTCCCTTATACAATTACGAAGTACCCACCGGGCCGCGTGAGGCGTCGAGGAAGCAGACCTTCAACGCGTTGGACATGATATGAGTATAAGCTGTTTTCGTACAAAGTTCGCCAGACAGTTGCTTGGGAAACACCCAAATCCTCTATTTGAGTGACTAAACTAACATTTTCGTCGATTGCATTCAAAATCTGCTCCCCCGTCATTTGCCGCATTCCCGGAGGTACCGTTGACAATTTGTGAAACTTCACCTTTAAGCTTCACGTGCATTACCATCAACCAGACCGTAAACAAAATGAATGTCATCGAGATGCTCGAAAGAATATGGATCATTTTCCATTTGAGAAAATTTACGCTAAAGAAAAACACGTCGAGCTGTAATTTCACTTTTAACTATTCCAAAAGTATTAATTATGAAAAGTGTTATGTGATTGCCAAATGAATTGGACCGAAAACATCAAAACGGGTGATAGACAAAAACAAATAAACAGTCGCAGGCCACTACGTTTTCTTACCTTTCAATTTTGAACATGTTTATGCTTCTACCTTATTAGTTATGTCTGAATGGATATTTTGCAAATAACTTTTAAAAAGTTAGGGAATAGAATAAAGAGTATTTGGGGGGTCTTAAGAGATCATGACCCTCAAAAAAGTACATTTTTCTAAAATTTATTATAGGCATTTTGTAGAGAATGACAGGACCTTGGGTACCAAATTTAAATAAATTACCTTAAGTAATGTACAAGGTGCATTAAAAAGGCTAAAAAAAAATAAAAAACTTTAACACCCTGTATCTTGAAAAGGAAGTATTTCCGGACCTATGTTCTTACTTTCATGAAAGGAACCTGCCCCTAATATTTGTACTGAATTTTGAATCACCCAATATTTATTCGAAATAATACTTACAGAGTACAAAATAAAACTCCAAATAGCATATAAACAAAACACACTTAAGAATATATCTTATACTAAAACTTGTACATTTTTCTTTTACCCAAGATGAGCACTATCAAGACGTCTATGTTTGATTTGCTGCTTAATACTATCAACACTAAATCTAAACAAATCAATGTCTTCAAAATGGTCAGTGTAGTTTCTCATCAATCTATCACAAAAACCTCGACAACAGTAATTTGTTCTGTGATACATGATATAAAAAAGCTGCCTTGATCTAGTCTGTCTTTCTGGTATTCGAAAAATAATCAATTATAATAAGCTAATAATTCCTGCCAGTTGAATATGGGTACGATAGTCTATATTTTTATATGGAAATCTTAATTTATATAGTAAAAATTTTACAAAACGAGTCTGAACACGCTCTATTCTCTCTATATCAAAATTGTAGGAAAGACACCATATGACACTATTACATTACACATTACACACTATCCATTGGATATATGGAGATGTTAGTCCCATACTGAAAAGCCTCCTGATCAGCAGCAAATGGAGGACTCTATCAAATGCCATTTGAGATTGGTGTAAATGACATCCTCTTGGGGCCCCTTTCTCCACGTTTTGAGCAAGATAGTCTTGGAACATTCCCAGGTTGGTTGCAGCTGACCTACCTCTAAAATAACAATGCTGTGCCGGGAACAAATTGAGGCTTCAAAAAGCTCTTTGGACTGAAACAGACTCCTCAGTAATTCTTAATATCCCCATTTGATCCAGACTTATATATAGGAAGCCAGGATTTTTTCCAGATTATAGGAAATTTAGCTTGGTCGAACGATAACGAACCTCCGCCTTTGGTACAGTTTAAAACTGAATATTTCCTGTCCGATCTGTATATGGTATACCTTGAGTCAAACATTGGTTCACTATAAATGTCCACAGTATGCCACATTTCAGTGAATGATACCAAATCGTAGTTGGTCGCTTGTACTGCATCAGAGTTCAAAAGTTTTTGTGCGTAATCCTCCAATGTTCTGGTAGGTACTAAGCAGAAAATGTCGATGTATTCTTTTTTATAAATGGCGTGGGGTTTTTTTCGTCTTTATTTGCTATTGGTATGCCTGTAATTGCATAGTAATTAGGTGCAAATACGATTACGTAGTCGTTTTTATCAGATTTCCTACACAGTCCTTTACACTCTTCTACAATTTTGTAAAATAGTGATTTCCTTCGAATTTGGCAATTAATATCAAATGATTTATCACAGCTGTATTTAAATATCAATACACTTTCTCTAACAGAATCACCACCTATAATTAGTAGTTGTCTCTTGCGGTCCTTTCCTATACATTCAGTTTGTTGGGACTCAGCTGCTAAGACATTCCTGCAAAGTGCTCTGTCTTGAAGTTGTCGTAATTCGAGAGAATTGACTTCAATCTGTTGTTCTAAAGTTTGAATGGATGTTATTATATTTTTATTTAAGTCAACCACTTCGACTATTCTATTTTCCAATTTCTGTTTCTTTCCAACGCTCCATTTTAGAATGAAAATCCTGTTCCTTACTTGTCATAGCCTGAATTTCGCGCACCAAACTAGAATTGTTCTTCGTCAGATTTTCTGAGTTAGTAATGTCTTTTCTGCCTCTCTTTCTACATCTTCAAATACCTGGCTACTGCGCTTCAACCGCTGTATATATCTTTCCTTCTCAACCAGTTGCTTAGTAAACAGTTGTATTTTTTCATTAAGTATTTGTTACTGTTCATTTCGTTGATTGTCTGAATATTGACACTCGCCGGAACAAAAAAATTTGTAACCTTAGCTTTACTGTCTTTGGAGGACAATCCATGCAACTTAGGATGGAAGATACTGTTACAACTTACGCAGCAGACATTTAAGAAGTCTTTAATTTTTACAACTTTAAACGTGTGTGGCATTTTGTCTCAGTATGACGTCACTGCTTTCACTTCGAATTGTACTGTCTATGTATAAAGTCAAAGTCAAATATGCTTTACTGCCTAAAGAATTAAATCTTGTTGACAAAGCTGGAAAAAAAAATCTTAAATCCTAAAACTTCAAAAGCATCATAACAAACACACAAGTAACTATGAGGTAGATACATGTTTCTGATTTATGTCAGTGATATAAAAACAATTATATATAAACAAAACATTTCAAGTAAAAAGAAATTATATACATACATGCAATTAAAATATAAGTAATATTTAAACCAATTCCAAAATGTAGGAAAAAAAATAAAAAATAAAACAGACAACACTTTTCAATTAAAAATAAATTAAAAAATTAAAAGTAAGGTTACAATGATTACCAATTAAAAGTAATCTGCATAGTATTCTGATAAATTATAATATGCTTTTTTAAGTAATATGTTTGATACATCTTTTTTAAACATTTTCAGGTCAACTTGATTTCGAACAGTTAAAGGTAAATGGTTATAAATTTGTATGCTTTCATAGATGAGAGAATTCTTGGTCAAGGAGAACCGAGGTATGAGCAACGGAACATTGTGATGCTAATACCGACGAGTGCGGTACTGAGAGGTAAAGCCAACATCACGCTCGCTGCACCTCTTGTGAATCATGCACAGAGTTTCTACAATGAATAATCAGGTCAATGTGAGAATCCTTGAGGAAATAAAAAGTGGCTTACAATGATCTCTTGGCTTAGCCTTATTAAGGTATCGAACTGCTCTCTTCTGATATGTGAACACTGATTCAAATAAATATTGAGAGCTCAACCCGCAAAAAGTTATATCATATCTCAACTGAGAGTCGACCAGAGAGAAATATACCAGTCTTGCAGAAGACCAACCAAGCTCGCTGGCAACTATAATCATTGCAAAGCCTGCCGAAGTTAGCCTTGCATTTAAATTATTGATGTGCTCAGCGAACCTTAGTCTATCATCCAATGTCATTCTCGACAATTTAATAAATGGCTTGCTCTCAATGATCTGGTAATTAAACTCAAGAGAACCAAGTACAAAGTTAAAAGATAAAATATTGGTTTTTTTAATAATGAAGCAAAGGGAATTCAATTATATATCAATATAGAATTACAGAAAACTAACATATAAATGTAAAATATTCCTTGACATCATAATAACGATTTTCAAGAAGATAGTTTTTTACATTTTTTTAAAACTTTTTATATGAATTTATTGCTTTAAGACTTGCTGGAAGGGTATTATACATGGTGCTGCAAAAACAGTAAGGACTTTTTTGAAAGGATGTAGTTTTGTAGTGTGGTATGGATATATTGCTGTTACTTCTGGTTGGATAATCATGAGTTGTCGAGCTCGGTGGAAACATGCTAAATTTTTTTCTGACAAATAAGACTGCATGTAAAATTAAAATACATGGAAGTGGCAGTATTTTGTGTTGGACAAAATAAGACTTACATGAAACCAGAGGGTTAAGTGAAAAGATTTTTCGGATTATTCTTTTTTGCAATATAAATAAACTGTTCAAATTTGTCGATTGACCCCAGAAAATGACACCATAACTTAAATGACTATTTATTATAAGCCAGAGCATAGTATGTGTTCAAGAGTTGTTTTGTTTCCAATATATCTATAAGATTTCTTATAGCGAAGTATGCAGTATTTAACTTACCAGCAACATAATCTAAGTGATTTTCCCATTTGATATGTGGATCTAAAAAGATACCGAGAAATTTAAAATTACCTGTGTTATTAACGGGATTATCATGAAGCTTTAGTTCTAAGTCACGAGGTAAATCTTTTCTTATAGTAAAAGTCATATAACAGGTTTTAGATTCGTTAACAATGAGTTTATTTTTCGAACACCAATTAGAGAATGTAATTAACATATTGTTAGCTTTTCCTTCTAGATCATCCAAAGTACTGGCTGAAATTGCGACAGTGGAATCATCGGCATAAAGTATTAGTTTGCTATCATCCTGTGAGGTATGTTTATCTAAGTCATTTATAAAAAGTGTGAATAAAAGTGGAGATAAAATGCTGCCTTGTGGCACTCCATACGAATATGTTTGTTCATTTGACAGAATATTTCCCACTCTAACTCTGATTCTACGTTGTTCCATGTATGACTTTATCCAATCGTTTATTGTACCTCTTATACCAAGAGCATAGTTTTTTTTTTGTAAAATAGAACTGTTCAAACAATCGAAACCACGTGTTAGGTCGAAAAAAAGTACAATGACATATTTTGATGAGTCCATTCTTTAACACTTTCAATATCTTCCGACATAATGGTGCTCAAATCCTTCCCACAGCCACGCCAAAGAATGGTTGTATCGTCCGCAAATAATGTAAAACGATCCTGGATATTTAGGAAAGGTAAATCATTTATGTACAGTAAAAACAGAATTGGTCCCAGAACTGACCCTTGTGGAACACCTCTTATAATTTGCTGGCTGTCCGAAGTGAATCCACCACATCTGACAACCTGTGACTTATCTGATAAATAAGATTCTATCCACTGCAAAGAACGACCACGAAAACCATAAATTTGTAGCAGAGTCCTGTGACATACACAATCAAATGCTTTTGAAGTCACAGAACACTGCCGCCACCGCATCTCCCTCATTCAAACCTAAGTACTCCTGTTCCAAGAAGGCAAAAATTGCATCGTTAGTGTTTTAGAAGGCTGAAAACCGAACTGCACTTGATTAATTATATTGAAATCAAAAATCAAAATCATTTATTAATGTTAATGTACATAAATTGCACTTACATAAGTCAAAAGGTATATAAAAAAAAAGAAAATTGTAAAATATGTTTATAAAAGACATTTAGGCAAGTAAAATCAACATTAAAAAACAAAAACAAAAACAAGAGTCCACTGTACAGTCTACACAAACATTAATATATATACAAATCTGACAAAAGATGTATATACACACTAAAATCTGTATTTTAAAAATTCATCAAATGAGACATCAAAATGCTTTTTATTTTAGTTTTAAATAGTTTTACGTCCAGGGATTTGACGTCATCCGGCAGGTGGTTAAAAAATTTTATGCCCCAATATCGTGGACCATTCTGGCATCTTGTCAATCTGCAGTATGCAGGTATCAGATTATTTCTGTTCCTAGTGTCATGGCTGTGGACCTCACTGTGCACTACAAAAGAACCCCGACACCTTTTTACATAGAGGAGACATTCCACTATATACTGGGAAGGCAGCGTCAGAATAGCAAGATCCACAAATGCCCTCCTGCACTCATCCCTGAAAGCTAGTCCGGCCACGATTCGAACAGCTTTTCTCTGAAGACCAAAGATACGACTGCTTCCTGGGGCATTCCCCCAAGCTAACACAGTAAGTCATGACTGAATGGAATATCGCATAGTATGTGGTCCTAAGTACCATAATACTAACACATTCTGCTAACTGTCGAAGGGTATACAGACCACTCCTGAGCCTCAGTGCCAACTACTGTATATGGACATCCCACTTCAGTTTTGGATCGATATGAACACCCAAAAATTTGACAGAAGCAGTGTCCCCATTTACACCATCAAGATCACGCAATGAGAACACAAGCCTCTGAGTTTTATCCCGGTTCAGAAGTAACCCGTTTGCATCAAACCATGCTTCTACACTCGATCATGCTTCCTCAAGACCCCTTAGAACCTCATCCAGAGAACTTTTTGAAAGAGAGAGAGAGTGGTGTCATCCGCATAGAGAGTGAAGTCACCACGTACACAGCCAAACGGCAGATCATTGATGTAAATCAAGAAAAGAATGGGTCCCAGTATCGAGCCTTGGGGTACCCCTATGGTAACTTCCCTCTCCGCAGACGCAACCCCTCCCACCCTAACAATCTGCACTCTATTTTCGAGGTAAGATTTGAGTAATGCTTTACTGTTCTTGGAAAAGTTGTAAAAATTAAGCTTTTTTAAGAGGAGGTCATGGTCCATACAATCGAATGCCTTGCTCAGGTCACAAAAAAGTGAGGCATTGTACTGCAATAGCTCGAACGAGTCCAGCACCCTGTCTAACTGTGCTCCTTCCTTTCCGAAATCCAAATTGAGAACCCACAAAGCAACCATTATCCTCCAGGAATCCCACGATTCTCAGGGCTATGCACTTCTCAACGATTTTGGATGCAATGGGTAAGAGGCTGATCGGTCTATAGTTGGTGATGTCATTTTTATCTCCTTTTTTAAAAATTGGGATAACCATTGCCTTCTTAAGAATGTCCGGAAAGCTGTTTTCTCTGAAACACAGATTTACCAATTTTGCCATAGGAACTATAATAAGGTTTTTTATTGATTTAAAGATGTTGATGCTAAGTCCAAATATGTCACGACTTGTTTTGTTTTGCATGTTATCTATAATGTCCCTCATCTCAATAAAAGATACCTCCTGAAAATCAAAGGATGCTGCTGGTTTGGGTATTGCTGTGAGATACTCCAGTGGATCCATTTGAGTGTTTTGGATCCCTTCCACTAATGTATGAGCTATGTTAGTAAAGAATTCGTTAAAATTATCAGGGGTCAAGTCCGAGGGTATATGGAAGTGTTCATGAGCTCTACGCCGACTGTTAATAATATTCCACATTGTTTTGACTGGGTTTCTTGAAGAGCTGATGGCCCTGTCATTTGCTGCCACCCTGGCATCCCTTATTGCTACCTTGTACATCTTTTTGAAAGACTTATATTGTTCAGTCCATCCTGGCTGATTGTACTGCGTACTCAACTCTCCCAAAAAATGCAGATGTTCCCTCATAGTTCTTAAGCTGTTATTAAACCATGGCTCGTTAGTCCTGACCCTTATGTTTTTCTCCGGAAAGGCTTCGAGATAGGCACGCTCTAATTTCCATACAAATTCAGGGACCTTACCATCAACGTTCATATTTGGGTCATCAATAAAGTCAAATGTTGTATTCTCCACAATGTTATAAAAAAGGGACATACCCTGCTGAGCAATTGGTCTGCACACCCTACTCTCCTCCCTGAAAGCAGGATTTGAATGGATCAGATCTACTGTGAGCAGCTGAGAAACATGATCAGAGAAATGTGACTCTACATTCACAGACAACACTCCCCTGGCAGAGACATTTATACAAAAATATTGTCTAGACAAGAGCCCGCCCTCGTTGGAGCCTCAATAGTTCCGCAGAGACCAAAGCCACCCAACAAATCACACAGTGCGACAGCCTCAGGTTGTTCCGTTCCAAAATGCACATTGAAGTCCCCAGCCACAACCAGGTTCTTGTTTGTAGAGCACCTATTCAAATAATCTTCTAGTACAGTTAGAAAAGGGCCAAAATGGCCAGATGGGGACCTATAAATAAGTAAAATAAACATGTTAAAATTTTTTACATAAACACTAGACATTTCTATACATTTATCGATATTATGATTTAAGACATCAACTGGCTGTATATCCAAACCCGATTTACAGTAAATTGCAGTGCCTCCTCCTTTCTGTTGTCTTCTACAGGAATAACCAGCACATCGGTAGCCATCAAGTCTGGTTTCCAGTATTTCTTTTTCCTTCAGCCAGTGTTCTGATATACAGACCACATCAATACCCATGTCGCTGAGGAAAGCTTCAACTTGACCGGTTTTGTTTCTTAATGATCTGACATTAGCATGAAGTAATTGCACCAATGATTCTTTCTCTTGTAGTTCTGGAATATAAGTATCATCCCTTTTGTTTAAAGGACTCGTCGGATATTCATAAAAAATTTACAGATATTCCTTGTTCCCACATTTCGGGATTTAAGAACAGATCTATGTGTTTTTCTTCAGTAGCCACTTTGAAGCTGCTTCTTAAGTGGTCCTTTTTTGTTCTAAGTTTTTCACAGTAAGTTTTTATGTTTAGATGTAACTTTATATACTCCTGTACTTCCTTTGGAGTCATTTCTGGTTTAAAGCCAGTAACAAAGAAATTTTTATTGTGTACATTAGGTGCAACATTCTGTGAGGTCACTTGTTTACAGCCTCTAATGGGAGTTGATCTTAGATGGCCATTATTTTGGGTCTTCATCCTATGTTTTGGGATAGTCTTTATATTGCCATCGTTATTTTGTAGGCTACTTTGTTTTACTACATCCTTTCCTACGGGTTGGGGCTTACGTCTCCTTGATTGAACATTAGTCCACTCATCCTCATTTTGTTGACTTCCTTCATTCGTTTTTTCATTCATCTGAGAATTCGACGCCAGTAATTCGACACCAACGTAATCGAGAGAATTTGGATTTTCGGAATTTTTGATTGCGGATTCGAAATCAACAGTCACCTCAGTGGCGTCATCTGTTGCTTGTGAAGACACTTGCTGGCTTTCGCATTTCGAGATTTCGGATTCAGGAACCTCGATAAGTCCGGTAGCGCCATCTGTTGACTGTGCTGCAACCTCTTTGGTTTCGTCCGCGCTCATGCGCCTTGCGTTTGATAGGCGGTCCTGGCCTTGGTCGGGGGGGTGGTAGAGGGCCTGATCCGCTTGGTTATGTAACAGGGATGTTATGTTTTTACCTGTAATATTTCTCATTGCTTCAAACTTCTCTTTCCAGAGGTCAAAATTTTCTTGAAGCAGTCTATTCTTCTCCTCCAGCTTGGATAACAACTTTTTAAGATATTTAATTTCCATCACGTCAACTTCCGACATGGATTGTTTCCTAACCTCCAAAACTGCATCACAACACATTATACGGGTTTCATCTATTATTTTGAGTCTTTCAGCCCAATCTCGAGCTGCATATGAATTGTGAAATATACTGCCGCAATTAACACATATAACAGCACTAGAATACTTAGTTTTACAACATTTAAAATGAATTTTCTCTTTCGGATCATTCGCTTGACGTTCTCGTAACGGCGCCATTTTTTGGAACAATCGTAACAGGTGGGAAGCGTAACAGGTGGGATGAAATCCGTAGTTTAACCAATTTTTCCATAATTTTGGAGATAGATGAGAGTAATGCAATCGGTCTGAACTTGGAAGGGTCGTCGAGACCTCCACCCTTGTGCAAAGGAATAACTAAAGCACTTTTTAGGCAACTGGGAAAGGCACCCTTTAAGAAAGATATATTTATTAGTTCAACCAACGTGTATAGTGCCTCATCTGGAAGATTCATCAATATATGACAACCCGTCTGATCCAGCAGAGTTCTTATGGCCAATTTCTGAGAGAACTTTTTTAACCTCTGCAAAATTAGTGGTAGCAATTTGAAAGTTGTCTGAGATATAAACATTATTTAAATAGCTTAAGGGTTCATTCTTAGGCTCTAAGTTAGCAGTTAGCTGGTCTGCAATTGAACAATAAAACATATTAATATCGTTGGAGTGAATAGAAGGATTTGGTCCGGTTCAATTATATTTTCTACACAAATTGTTAATAATTTTCCAATTTTCTTTGGTTTTATTATTAGACACCTCTAACCTTTTTTTATAATACAGTTCTTTTGCTAATTTTATAATGCGCCTATAGAGGCTCCTATATTTACTAACGTAACTAATAATAAAATCATTAAAACAATGTTTTCTAAGTAAACATAAGAATCTGATGTTTTTTGCCAATGCACGAATTCCCTTTGCGACCCAAGGTTTTTTATTCTTAGGCTTAATTCTCTGTTCAGGAACAGCTCTGTTAAAATTAGTTACTAGAAGAGAATGAAAGTGAGAGAAAGTCAGGTTTACGCAATACATTGACCCGGTCAGTGTGAGCACAATACCGAGAGAAGTTTCTAAAGTTTTTTTTACTTTAAATTCTACCAACTCTATATAGCTTTTTGTTAGTAACATCTGATAAAGGGGTCTTTAATATAATAGCTTCATAATCTGAATAGTTTGAACATATGTAATCGATCGTGGAAGCTGAAAACTGAGTAATCTTAGAGAAATCTGAATTGTGTATCTGTAGATTAAATGAATTTAGTAAATTAATCAACTCCATGGTATGGTTGGAGCTTTTATCACTTAAATCAATATTAAAATCTTCAGCTATTATTTTTGATGAGATTGGCAAAGAGTTCAAAAGAAGTTCAATTTTATCTAAAAATTTAGATACCATTGTAGTGGGGATCTATAAATACATATTATAAAAAAATTTAGGGATTTATTACATACCAATAGGAACTCGAACTCCTTCTCGGTAATAGAGTTATATTTGTCAACCTCAACAAAAGAACATTCTTCCAATGTCTGCGGCCTCAATAATATCAGTGTACCCCCATGGCAGTACAATTTTCTACAATAAATACTTATTACTGAGTAGCCTTGAACATTAACAGGCTCTCCATCCTTGAGCCAGTGCTCCGTCAGAAGGACATTTACAGCAGTATTTTTAGTAAAAACTAGATTTGAACTGTTATGGTGAAAGAAATTTAAAATCATATTTGCTATGCTACATGCCATTTTTTTAAAACCATGTATATTTACAAACGAACACTTTTTGAAAAAACATTTTGGGTCTAAACTGGACTCCAACAATCCTAACTTAATATTATTACAAAATCTAGAAAGCTTATAAACTACATCAACGATTGTGTCATTATGCAAACAATGATAAGTAAGAACACTATTTTGTACAGGTGTAGTACAGAACAACAAATTAGTAAAGAAACACTTATTAGCTAGATTAAAAATATTTCTTCTTGTACACCTTTCTGCATTTGGGCTTAAAAGAACCACAACAAAATCATTGTAACAAAAATCACGTATAAGGCAATCCATGTTATTCACTAGTTCCTGAAATGGTGCACCTAGCTTAGGTAATACCTGGATAGAATAATTCTGATCTAGGGACATTTTTAAATGGTGGTATAAATGTTTTCCAAACCCATCAGTAAGAACGAGAATCCGCTTTGAACTCAGCGACTTAATATAATATCCTGTTAAAGGAATTGTTTTATCTGGTGAATGAAGTGCACTATCTATTTCTTCTTGTAAGGATAGCATAGCAATATTCTTCATAACATCTTGAGAAGGTGGAACAAAAGCTGGTGGCCCCTGAGCCAACAAATGTGTTGCAGTTGACTGAGACCCTGCGTCTTGATGAGTGACCAGTGCCTCTCTCAGTTTATGAATTTTAGAGTTGCATAAACGGTTTTCCCCTTCCAGCGTTTGAATAGAAATAGCCATACTCCTATTTAATTGATTTAGCTGATCTAGGTTTTTTTTAGAGTGGCAGTTTCATCCGCATAAGAGCTAATTATTTTATCCATAGCAAGCTTCTGATTCGACAACTCGGCGAGTTGATCACGTACATGTGTTACTTCCTTTCTCTTTTCGTTTAAATCTCTAACAATTTCTTGTTCCACCTCTATTACTTGGGCGTCAAATTCCTGCGTTTTTTGGCGCTGTTTCTTGAAGAAAGACTCTACGGTTTTGATTTCTTTCTTGAGGTTTTTTATTTCTTGATGGAGTTTTGAGATATTTATATTTTTTTGGACCTCTAAGTTCTCAAGCTCTTCAGTCTTTAATGTAAGTTGAGATTTCAAGCTGTGATTTAATTGTTTTGTGTAAGTCCTCAAGAACATGTTCAAAATGTGAATCATTATTTATACCCAACTTCTTGCACTCAGCTGAGCAAAATATTTCGTGATTATCTAGTTTAGTGTGTGATTTAAAGTCCCTGTCAAGGCAACTAGGGTGAAATACATTACTGCAGGCACTACAAAATAAGTTTGAGAAGTTTTTGTTTGCACAGCGTTTAAATTTTAAATATCTAACACACAAAAACTATATGCAAGCCTTAGTAATTACCAAATATAGGTTAAAAATAAATAACAATTTTTGTTTAAAAAAGTCATAAAAAAAACAAACATCTATAGATAGGAATAAAAGACGGGGACACACGCTTCTCGTCCAGGGACCTATCTGGACAAGTGAAGACAAAAAACAGGGGGTCTAAAGGAAAATAGTAAGGCTTACACTGGGATAAACAAGAGGAAAACCATAAACATGGAACAGTATACTTGTGTAAATTTCAAACAGCCCTGGTATTGAAATGTTCTGTTAATATATTCAAAGTTTATGCCACCAAATGAAAAAAAAAAAGGGAAGAAATTCCCAACAGATGGAAGAAATTTATTATTTCAATTGCAGCACTAAAATATTTTCATAATAATTTGGAACATCAATAAAGCACTAGTAATTCCAAAATGGAATTTATTCCAATAGAGCACTAATTTTTATTTTATTTTATTATAAACCGGTAGAATATTTAATCTGAGAATAGTTTTTAAGATGATGGTCTTGGTAGTGCTGATAAGCACAATGCAAAACGGATAGAAGGCAAATAATTTCTTCACCAATATTTAAAAGTTAATAAGTGTTTTTCGCAATTTGCGGTGGAATATTGATTATACAGCTTCAGTAAATACACTGTTGGCTTCGCGAAAAGTTCACAAACAGAATGATATCAAACAATACACAGACTAATACTTAAAAACTAGCAAAAACTGATTAAATTTGGGCAACACTAAAAAGCGTGTAAATTCAATAATCGCGTGATAACAAGTTACACAAAATTTTGGATCTTGCGAACCGCAAACATCGACGACGAGAAAACAAGCAAAAATTTAAGACATACAAACAAAAACCAACAAAAACTAATATCACAAATCGCGACGTTTAAATTGATGATATATATATATATATATATATCGTATATATATATATATATATATATATATATATATATATATATATATATATATATATATATATATATATATATATATATATGTATATATGTGTGTGTGTGACTAGATGAATTATTTCCTGTATTGGTTTAACTTGTACCTTTTTTCAAAAACGATTAACATTATAAAAAAAGTTATATTAACTATAGTTAGTATTACTTTTGAGTCTACCATCAACTTTCCTAAGTTAAATGAGAAAATTAGAGTGGCGTGCTGGTCAATTAACTGGTGTCAGTTTGACAATGGCCAAATATTACATATGGTTGATTTCTTGGTTGCAGTTTCTTAAAGATTAATTAATATGTGCTTTTAAATTTTTTTAGTTCACCCCCACAATGTAATTCAATTGAAACAAGATTTGCAGCTTTTTTGAACAATTTATTAAAACATTCAAATCAAATGCCTACGTTGTACTAAGCAGATAAACAACATCACTTGTGCAGATTCAAATGAATACTGTATTAATTTGAATCTGCATAAATGATGTTGTTGCTTGTCCGCTTACGACAATAATATTCTCATATGCTGGGAATACGAACTCTCCAGTCATAATAATCTAGCCTTGAAGATGAAACTAATCAGTGTCGAAACGTACGCATTTGATTTTTATCTGCTTTTAATTTTGAGTGTTCAGATATTTTAAATTGGAGTTTAGTTAAAATCTTAACAAACTAAAAAGTGGCTCAACTTTCACCACCATGCATATATTTTTTTTAGTTTTGGATTTTCTTTAACATTCTAAGCAATTTTTTTTGGGACACTTTATAGTACCGAAAGTATTACGTACATAATCTTGAAAAGTAGATGATGATCCGTTCAATAAACAGAATAATCCTATGAGGCCTGCTCCACATCCAAGGTCAAGTACCCTCTTGTTTTCAAAATGAAAATCATTTTCAACTATATAATTGATTAAATCATATGTGCAATCCCAAATTTTAAGACCACCTAAAATCATGATGATAAATTTAATGTATTAGGTATATAGGAGGGGAATTTGAGCAATTACGCTTCTTTGGTGAATTCTGTGTGGCATACAAAACAAAATCAATGTATAAACTAGAACCTGTATAAATGATCAAAGCCAAGTAAAGAAAACTCAAGAATTTATCAAAAATCAGATCTAATACCGATAGGGTTGAATTTTATACCAGTTTTTAAAGGGAACATAGACGTTTCTTCATTGTATTTACTTCTTTCGCCCAAGAAAAGTCTTTTAGATGATACAGGGCTGTGTGTGATAACTGGCTTATATTTGGGACACCCTGTATCCTATAATAGCATATGTATATCGGGGCTTATGAAAAACATGTTCCAGTGGAATATCTCAGGTATATTAAAGACATAAATTTTGATTTTCTCTTTGGAGCATGTGGACATAAAAAACCTTAAATCTGACCTACAGCCATCTTCATACCATTTCCGGTTTAACCGGATATGATCAGATTATTTTTTAAATGACAACCTCAATATTTGCAGTCTATGTTAAATTTTTTTTCCAACGATGTTTTACAAGTTAGATTTTGCTCAAGGAACAGATTCTTAACAACAATAATTAGTTTCCAGATATAATTGGCTCTGATCATCATGGCGGCTAAAACAAAATTCAGTTACCATTGGAAATTTTCGTCAATAATATGTTATAATTATTAAAAAATTATTTCTGTTACTAAAATTAAACTTTAAAATGGAAAATGCACATTATGAATATCAAATAGATATGATATTAATTTATGGTGAGTGTAGAAGAAATGGACGTGCCGCATTATCATGAACGATATTCAAATAGAGTCCAGCCAAGGGCTATGTTCTTCACCCCTCTAGCCTCCAACTTAGCTTTGAATGGTTTCTTTGTTAAAAACGGACTACTAAAATGAAAACCGCAACAAATGAGGAGCACACTGTAGCCGTTCTGGGAAGAGTACACCAAGGTTGGGTTAAAAGTGAGTGGATCAAACCGATCCTCCACTGCGGCTCTGTGGTCTATTGTGGCTCACACCTATGTTTACACTTCCCCAAGCAACTTTAAATCCTCAATGAGACTTATCATTGCATTGCTTCAAGTCCTCAGGCAGCAGGATATCTACCGAAAATAGAGAACCTGATCCTGGCAGCTGCCGGGCATTCACATAGTACACCTAGATCTCCATATTTCCATACGATATATTGAGAAAGAAAGCGACATTTACCGTGCTTCCGTCCAGCATATTCTGAAAGAAGCCAAATTTAGACCTTTAAAAGTCCACCTTCATTAAGGACTACCTCCAGGTGTTTATAACAGACGCCTATGGCATGGTTAGCAATGGCTCGAGAATTATTGGATTAGGGAAACAAATTTCCAAAATATCTGGGGTATAAACGTCTGGTGTGGTATTTTGGACAATTACATTATTGGTCCAACATTTTTTGAGGGATATCTAAATTCAGATAGATATTTAGAGTTTCTTTTTGAAGAATTGGTTCACTACTTTGAAAATGTCCCTTTAGAAGTACTCCATGATATATATTTTATTGTTGTTAAAAATCGATTTCTAACTTGTGATACATCGTTGGAAAGGAAATTTCACGTGGATTGCATATACTGAAAAAAATATATAGGTTTGTATTAAAAAAAAGTGATCATAAACCAGAAGTGGTATGAAGTTGGCTGCAGGTCAGATTTAAAGGTCCTTATGTCCTTATCATCATTCCAAAAAAAAATAAAAATTTATGTCTTTTATATACCTGAGATATTCCACTGAAACACCTTATCTGAGGCACCCGTTACATATATTTAGAAACATATTAGTGATAATTGACACCTATCACAAATAATTATAAAAATATATACATATGCATATGTCGAAAAACACAAACAAAAACTCATGTTCTGGTTTTATAAAATCTAAACATAAGGAAAGCTGAGTAAAGACTTTTACTTTATCAGATCATCTAGCCTAATTTTTGTTCATGAATTGAAAAATTGTAAAAAATCTAAATTTTTTTTTGAACTATGATTTTTTTATGTAATATTAAAGAAGTCAAATAGGGCAATTCCTGATCATTCAAATATTTGACCCCACCAGGAAAATTCATAGATGATGAGATACAGGGTGTTAAACTTTGCCCAAATTCCATAATTAAAGGTTTCTAATTTCTCATCATCAGACTCGATTTTTTTTGTTTATAAATTAAAAAATATAGCCTCATTTTATCAATTCAAAAATATTTTTTTCTGAATCAAAGCTAGAACATTAAAATTTATGAATGAATTTTGGTTAAATTTACTTGCGATATTTACAATACTTAAGATATATATTTTATTTCCAAAATAAGTATAAGTATGTGCTCAACCTGAAGGTATCCAAAAATATTTAAAAAGTTAATTGGAAGTGAAAGATGTATGATTATAAAATGAACTTACTTGCTGGACTTACATTGTCCTACTGTTAATTTCTTCACAATGATTCGGTTAGTATAAAATCTTGAGTTATTATCAAGCAAAAACAAATAAAAGCCTATTAACTAGATATTTTATTAGATGAAACGATTGAAGAAACTAACAGTAAAAATAATGCAAGTGTGATAAGTAAGTTCTCTTACTTACCATCAGTGATGGGCGGTAGGTATTTTTAATAGCATTATTTTGTGATTTTTATTTCGATTTATTCAACCACTTTTTTTAATGTCCTAATTTAACAAGACATTAAAATTTGTTAGATTACCTTAAATAAGCCAAGTAAGTACACTTGGGTATATACCCGGGTATATGCCCAGTATATACCCAACTATATGGGCATATATACCCACTTGGGTATATACCGGGTACAAAACCTTGGGTATATAACCAAATTTCAATATACCCGGTATTCGCCCATCACTGCTTACCATAAAACAATGTATTTTAAAAGCTGAGAATAAGGGGAAAACTACTTAGTCTTTAATTAACAAAGTGGCAAAAATTACAACACTGTATTTTAAAAATTAAATATATTATTATATTGTAAACATTATTCACCTTAAGTCTCAAAACTTTTGCTTACTTTGGAGAATACTATAAGTTAAATTTGACCAAAACAACTTATTTTGTGTCATCCTGTCTTCCCATGTAAATTATATGAATATGGAATTTGGGCAAAGTTTAACACCCTGTATCTCAAAATCTAATCATACCGCCAAGTTGTGGTAATGACATATTTTGATCAAGAAGTTGAGAACTAATTGTATCAAAAACTTAGAAACTTTCACCAAAAATAATTTTTCATAAGTGTGAAAGGTTTTTTAATGGCCTATCTAATACTGTTTGGTCTTCAATCATAAACAGGTTATGAATAATTTTAAAATGGATACAAATATATTTTGAGGTTCAATATTTAATCAACGATCTGATTATATCTAGTAATATGTCAATACCTGTCACAAACCTTCATAAATTGCTGTTTGTAGATCTGAATGATTCTGGTCTGCATTTAGCACTGCAAGCTTATTAATAACATCCAGTTCATCAACTGTTCTTAGAATGTTAAGAACACCAACAGAAGAAAAATATTTTAAATTTAAACCTTTGCAAGTGAGAACATTTTCTTCACAGTTTATAAATATATCCTTCATTATATCATTTCCATAGCTTGGAAGAACTTCTTCACTTTTCAACCAATTTGCACTAGCATCATCATTCTTTAAGGCTGCAGAAAATATAAACATATTTATTAAATACATAAATAAAACAAGCTATATATATAAAAGTGTTCTTACATGTTTCTTCATTTTGGTTCTTGTCATGATCACTACCAAAATTAAATTTGAACATGTTAGTTGTTGGCACTCTTGTTTCTTATTTGGATATATCTTGTATATATTACTGAAATCCACTGTCTAAAAAGTGATTTAAATATGAAATGTTTCTTTTATATATGTAATTGATAATCCAGATGATGTAAACAATCAGAGTTTTACTGAAATAAATACATAATTAATGGTATAAATACTGTCAAACAAATGTTTGACAACACAGCTGAAATAGGAGATTACTCCTTTAGTTTTAGTTTAAAGCCATATTATTCAGGTATTACACTTTGATCAGTTTTTATTGTTTTATGGAACAATAGTGGGCGGTTCTCACTTAGGGAATTCCACATTTACACAAATCTGTTTATATATATTAGTATTTATATGTACTATTATATGTATAACCTCATTTTTGAATGTAAACACACGTTTTTGATTGTTCCCGAAAATTAAAAATTAAGTGAAAATAAGCCCCAAATATACTGTTAAATAGTTTTCCTGGGCGAAATAGTGCTCAATATTAATAGACAATTGAAAATGTCTATAGGAAATTGTTTAGATGCCCGTGTGACATCTGCGATAAGGTGTTCCGTATGAATTGCAATGGAATAATGGCATAAGAAGTTAGAGTTCTTCCAAGTACTTCCAGAATATTACATTTATGCCAAACTGATACCTAAACTCTTTGGGAGGATGGAAAATCTAAAAAAGGAGGTAACTTCACATAGAAAACACCCAAAAAATACAACTTGTAACTGACCTGTATCATGCTTTAGCAATAACAGCAACCACAATACAGAAATAATATTGGATGCCCTAAAACAACAAAATAATTTTATTTCTTAAGACTTTGAATGATGCAGTAGATAATTTTAAGGAAGAAAATAGCAAGGTCATCAAATTCATATTAGAGATGCCTCAACTTGTCAAGAAACCACTCACAAGCTAGGCATTTAAGATAATGTAGGGACTAAAAAGCCTAATAGTCAGCAACATAGTGGAAATCTCAGGGAAGGTAAGATCTGTATAGGACTTCAAAATCCTAAGTGAAAGGCTGCTAATCTCCATCAGTAAGCAACTTGTATGGATTTATTTAGCAAATTTAGAAATAAGCACTTCACACCAAAATCAATTGTAGATTTGCTGGAAAAGACTTCAGTAATATATTTAAGCTATCTTTTCCAAGAATAACTAGCAATGGACTTCTGGCCTCATGGTTCAGGTAACCATGATGACCAATGACTAAGGCTCAATACATCATGACAAGACCAAACCCCAGAGCAGCTAGACAGGAACATTTTGATCAGAATCAGATAAGCTGATAAAAATCCGAATAATAAAAATGTTAATATTAAACTCTATTTTAATATTCTTAATCTAAACAACGACTTAATAATAATTTCCAGGAACTTGATGCTTTTTTGGTCGACAACAAATCTATAAATACTTTATGTCTTTCTAAAACCTGGTTAAAACCTCAACATGTAAATGTACACCAACTTCACGGTTTTTATGAAACTGATTCTTTCTGTCGCAAAGTCTCTATACATGGATGTTAGGGATCTCAATTCCAAATGTTTTTCCTAATCCTGGGATTTTTGAGATTGCTTACATAATACGGTGATAAGACATCAAAAAAAGAAACAATAATGACATATATATATATATATATATATATATATATATATATATATATATATATATATATATATATATATATATGCCACCTGTGTTGTTGAAGAACTGCGCTTCTCTTGCTCAGCCAATGACTGTACTTTTTGAAAGTTACTTGATCTATGGCTTTTTCCGGCTGTATGGAAGTTTTCAAACCTTGTACCGATACACAAGTCCGGCGATCGATCAGATGTTACCAACTACCGAGGCGTCTATATTTTATCAGCAATACCAAAGCTTTTTGATTTATTAATATCTGATGAAATTTTTAACACCTACAAAATTTATATGGGACCTCAGCAACATGGATTTTATAAGGGTCGATCTACAGCAACCAATTTGGGGATACTTCAGGAGTTCTTAGTAACATCACTCGAATCGGGTAAGCAGGTCGATGTAATATATACCGATGTATCTAAAGCTTTTGACAGTGTCTGCCATTCATTACTGCTCAAAAAACTATCTGATATTGGCATTGCAGGATCTAATCTGGAATGGATTAGGTCTTACCTATCAAATCAAAAAACAGCGAGTGGTGATTAGTGGAACAGTTTCAGGAGAGGTGACAGTAACATCTAGTGTTCGTCAGAGATCACACATTGGTCCAGTCCTGTTTCTATTGTTATAAATGATGTTGGGTCATGTTTTCACTATTCAAATTGCCTCATATATGCTGACGGTCTGAAATTTTATAATGTCATCTCTCCAGATTGCAGTGTCTTACAACAAGACATTGACAGATTTGTGTATTGGTGTGATCGAAACTCTTTGGAACTGAAGATGGGAAAGTGCAAAGTAGCGAGATTTACACGAAGTCCCAATCTCATTGAGCTGGAGTATTTAGTGGGTGAAAGCTTGCTACCAGCAGCATCCTCTATAAATGATCTTGGATTTATATTTGACAGATCCCTAACTTTTAATCTACATGTTGAATAGATAACACTAGCCTTGCGTTTGCTGGGTTTCATAAAACAACATACTAAATATATAGGTGACACCAAGACTATACTGTGCATGTATAATAGTCTTGTAAGGAGTGTCTTGGAGTACCGTTCTACTGTTTGGTGCCCATCATATAGATGTAGTGTTGAGAGACTGGAAAGAGTTCAGAAGAGATTTACCAAATATTTACTATTTAAACACTTCCCATAGCAGGATATATCATACTATACCAGACTTCTACTATCTGGTCTAAAGAGCCTTGAGTGTTGAAGAAGAGAAGCCATGTTTGGGATGGTTGATTGTATTTCTCTTACGGGATCAGTTTTAATTCTTGCCCCTCAAAGAAACACAAGACAACAACGCTTATTCTATGAGCCACTGCATCGCACAAACTATGGTTAGCATTCATGCACCGTATCTTGAATAATTATAATAGACATTATTCCAATTTTGATATTTTTCAATTAAGTTTGCCTACTCTAAACGACGAAACTACTAGCTCAGTGACTTGTTCCTATTTTAATTGTATTCTTAGCACTCAATATTTTTTATGTTTACTGTTTATTTTATGTTATTTTTATACCTACAACTAATTTAATTCTGTATTGTGTTTGTAATTTGTTATATACCTTAGTACCATTTAGAATTGTAATCTGTAGTGTGCTTCTTCTTATAAATAAATAAATATATATATATATATATATATATATATATATATATATATATATATGTATGTATATATATGTATATATATATGTATATATATATATGTATATATATATGTATTTATATATATATGTATATATATATATATATATATATATATATATATATATATATATATATAAATGTAGCACTTCTTGGTTTTTGATATTTAGATGGTAGTTTTTGTAAATATATACATTACTGAAGTCTCTGAAAAAATGAAAGTGTTGCCACATACCCTTACCTTTTCGAAACATACATGATCTGAAAAAGTTTCGAAAGAAGTTAACGATCCAACTTGAACAAAAAGCCTATTATAGTTTATTGGAATACTATTCAGATCATTTATGATATATTCTAGTCATCAGAATGCTTATTTGCATGTTTTAATTTATGTTGTTTTATGTTAACTTATGTATTTATGCATTTTTTGATATTTTTAACTTTTTAAAATATTTGTTAATCTGTAATTTAGACCTATAATAGTTTTTTTTCAGCTTTGTCGACAATATTATACCTATCTTAGACAATAAAGCATATTTTGACTTCGACTTGACTTTATCCAGCAAATCTATAATTGATTCTGATGTTGTGCTTATTTCTAAATTTGCCAAATAAATCCATGAGAGTTTGTTCAGTGCTCACTGACACAGATTAGCAGCTTTTCACTTAGGATTTTGAAGTCCTGTACAGATCTTACCCTCCCTGAGATTTCCACTATGTTGCTGACTATTAGGCTTTTTAGTCTGTAAATTATCTTAAATGCATAGCTTGTGAGTGGTTTCTTGGCTAAGTTGAGGCATCTCTAATATGAATTTGATGACCTTGCTACTTTCTTTCTTAAGAATCTCTACTGTATCATTGAAAGTCTTAGGAATTCTTGTTGTTTTAGGGCATCCAATATTATCTCTCTGAAAATATGTATATATATATATATATATATATATATATATATATATATATATATATATATATGTATATAAATATATATATATATATATATATATGTATAATATATATATATATATATATATATATATGTATACATATATATATATATATATATATATATATATATATATATATATATATATATATATATATATATATATATATATATATATATATATATATATATATATATATATATATATATATATATATATATATATATATATATATATATATATATATATATATATATATATATATATATATATACGTGTTGATTTTTACTGCTTCACGGTTGGAAAAATACAATGTTTTCATTCCGGGTGTACATCCGTTCACTACTGTCGTTCTGAAAAGAACAGTTTTGCTGACGTTTCGCCAAAATCACATTTGGCATTTTCGAAGCTTTCTTTCTCGCATCCGAATAGAGAGTCAATATATATATATATACACATATATTTGACTTCAAAAACGAGTGATAATGAGGAGAATCAAAAAGGCTGCAACCGACTATGCTAAATCCAAATGTTTTTATTCATTTAAATTTGAATATTAATTGTGTAGTTGTAAGTTTGGTTTTAATCTTTTGATTTAGTAGTATAAATAGGACTTGTTATTAATTGTATAAGTTCATCTTAGTTTTGAAATATTTTGATGTTGCCTTTAAAATGCAAATGTTTTATTTATATTATTATGTTTGAGTTCAATATGTTGTTTTATCTTATAAATAGAGTACATTTTAAGGACTTGTTTACATTAGCTAGGTTCATCTTATGATGTTGCTTTTCATTGTAAAATGTGATCTTGTCAGCAATAAATAAATAAATAAATATAGTTGATTGGTTCTTAAAAAAGGAAATGACTATGATGAAAACAACAAGGTGGGAGTCCTGAAGGTACATTCATTGCATAGGATTTAAAGTTATGCACTATTACAATCTGGGACTTGAATAAGAGTTTAAGCAACAGAACTCCATGATTGACTCTGTTAAGAGAGAAGTCGGTGTACAAGACATGAACCTGCCTAACACCCTCCAAGGTCTGTGACAGAAAATCTGAAAAGGAAAGCAAGGTAAGCTCAGTTGATCTGAGACATGAAAAAAAGTGTTCATCTATCAACTTACCTATCAGACCAGCAGTTAAAAAGTTACCAAAAAACTGATTATAGTTATGGGAATATAAATATTAATATGTGAGCTGTCACCTGACTTCAGATGGGTGATAAAACTTACTTTCCAAAATGAGGCATTTCAGTTGCAAGGGACAAATTAAAAACATAAGTGTCAATATAAAGCTAAAATTTTAATTGAGAGGCAAATCATTTGGCCTGGACCCCTATTTGTATTTAAGTCCGATAGTTTAGAGTAAATTTCTGAAATAGACATACTGAATTGAGATAAATTATATTATTTGGACAATTTAAAGGTATGGTGCCATTGAGAGTGCTATTACATCATGTATTGTTATACATTTCAGAAAAATACTCAGAAAGCAGATTAACAATCCCATCACTCAAAGAGGCCTTTAGATCCCTCTAATATATTTCCACAGGAATTCCAGTTTTATTCTTTTCAGAGTTAATGAATCTCTAGACATTTTTTAAATTAGTTAAAGTTAATACTAGATCGAGTCTTTGGATCACTTAATAAAGCCCAATGATTGGACCGCAACATGAGAGTGAGTAGCATGCAGGCCAGGGGTAAAAATAGTGATTAAGGAAACTAAACTAAATAACATTAAACAAAATCTGGAATTAAGTCACACAGGCAACTAGATCAGGGATATTCCATCAGGGTGATGTGCGAAAGGGAAAAACTGCTTACCTCCTTATCTGATACTGAGAGCTAATACTGTAAGCTTTTGGTGGGGTCTTGTGTAATGTAAAATGACCATCTGTCCCCCATTTTCAATATGTATTGTCCTTCAAATTATTCATTTTCTAATTAAAACCTGACATTGCCAACAATATTTCACAAATACAAAAGACATAACTAATATATGGGTTTTTTCAGTTTTTTTTTGGGATTACTTTTTTTTGTATATTTTGATACATGTTGGTTAACGATATTATTAACTATTAATAAAAAATGTTGATTTCAATTATACCTATACCTAATAATTAATTTTATAGACAGGCTAGATTTTGGTATTTTAATTACTGTTTTGGATTTTTGTGTGGGTTTTTCAATTTGCTAGTACCAGATAGGACTATTTGTTTAGCCAAACTGCACCTAACTGAGAGGAATTTTCTGTGTTAAACCTTTGCAGCAGTTAAATCTTAAAATTACACTGTATCATGCATACCACTGAACATGTTTAAATAAATAGGATCAAATAAATGTACACTGCCCAGTAAGGACCTAAAGAGACGATTTATTTTTCTACAAAGATAATTTGTATATTATTTCACAACCTTGGAACTTTTCCTGGACACCAATATATAAAATATTCACAGCAAGGGATAAGAGTGGAGTGAACCATACTGGGTAAATCAATATAATGACAACACTTTAAACTACCTACAAAACATTGTCAATATAATACTAGGTTACAACGTCAATGCTACAAAACAATACATGCCATACAAAATACAAGTAGTTCAACTTTTGAAACTTTCAAATGATCAATTGGGTTCTTGCAAAGAATTATACCCCCGGAATTTGACAAATTTGAAATATATATTTGAAATATAACCTGTTTTTAATAATTCCAACAAACAAAAATATATGGATGAAACACTTTTTTTGAAATTAGAAAAAACTAAGATTCTGGAAGGTTGCACTAAGTTATTTTTGGAGTATCGCTGAGAATATATTTTTACAAAATATAACTTATGAAATACGTAAAAGATTGATTATATCATGCTTGAAATTACAAAAATGTATTATTTCTAACTGAAAGTACCTAATTAATATCTTAGATATTCTAAAATGTTCACCGTTTCCTAGCCACTGGCCACTAGTTGACACATTCAGCTGAGAGTTGAGAATAAATAAACAGAGAATTCTGGGATGACATGTTGTCAGGTTTATTTTTAACATCTATAAATTATATAAGAACCTATCGGAATAAAACTTTTATAACTACACAATTTTGATGATTTTTTGTATATAGGTGGATTTAGGTGTCCTGATCCAGTGTTGCCAGACTAGGGGATTTTCCCCAAAAATTAGAGAATTTTTTTTCTTCCGGGGATTTTTTGAGGAAATTTTTTTCTGGGGAAAAAAAGATTACCCTGGAGAAAAGAATTTTTTTTTGGTCTAACACATCGTGCAAATTTATTCAAATACATAAAATTCTAGAACCGCCTTAAAAATTAAAAGAAAATATTTTACTACTTTGTGTCGTCGTCTATTATCGAATAAAAATATTCAATTCGGTAATAAATATGCCTGATTTTCTCCCACTCGCAATTCATTGTGAGGCTGCCATAGTGAGAATACGGTATCTCATTAGTAAGAGTTGTGTTAGTTTTGTAGGTAATTTTCAGAATTTGTTTTGGACATATTTGCTGAAATGAATTATTTTTTTTTTAAATTATCCTATGTTGTTCATATTTTAGACGCTCGTTAATCTGTATTAAAATTCGTAATATACCTACCGAAATAATTTTTAGGGGATTTTTTTTGAAAATGTCTAAAATGTGGGGGATTTTTAAATTTCGACAGGGGAAATTGAGCAGGACAATCTGGCAACACTGTCCTGATCACGAATCCGAAGTAAAAAAAACCGATTTCAAGCCATGGACCTATATTTACCGGTCATTATTGGTATTTACCAATTGCATTTAAGCGGTTTTGGTCTTTCCGTTGTGACGTCATTAACTAGCCCTTAATTACGTTATTACTTGACATTTCAATAACCGGTAAATACCGTGCTCTGGAGGTAGGTTATTGCATTATTCATATCTTTCTAAATTCTAATGTCAAAAGAATCTAGATGTTATTTTGTTGTTTGCCGTTAGTTCTTTTTGGATTTTGTTTCATAATGTTTAAATAAAAAATATTTAATATTGATTTCATATTTGTGTGATGTTTAGCCGTTTAGTGCACTATGGAGACGACGCCGGAACAACATTAAATTAATTTAAACTTTAAATGCCAAGATTACAAAGTTATTGTTGATGACTTGGAAACGGTTATTCTACTTTTAAATGCCAGGATCATTTTTTCCGTGGCATTTGTCCAAAAATAAATTTTTGCAGAAGCAGCAACAATTCATCATTAAATATAAACAAATCCTCTATAGACCTCATTCTTATTTACAATTAAATAAAAGCAAAAAAACCTTTACAACGTTAACTTAAAACATTCAAGCCCATTTTGGTTACTGTCAGTTGAGGAAAATCGGTATGTCAAGGACTATAACTAAAGACGACCAAAAGCAAACCTACAGTAATAACCGGTCCACCGCTTGAAATCGGTTAAAATTTTCGGTCACATTTAGTTTTCGAGTTATTCATCTTGAACATTCATAAACTCTTAAATTCCATTCACGTTTTCTCTTTCTTCTTTTTTATGAAAATAGGTAACGAATTTTCTGTATGAAACTATTACAAATAATTATAAAAAGACGTAAAATAAAATCTTTCTTTGTTTTTCTTGCCTTTTGAATTAAAAAAATTTCGGAACACTAAAAAACAGCCGTTGCCGTACTTCGTATTTTTTGGACAAATACATTTTCCTTTATGTTGGCATCTTGACATAATGAAAAACCATCGAGATACAACTTTAATGAAAAACATTGATTGATACAAAGGAGTGCGAACACAGTAGGTGAATTCGTGCCGAGCACAAACTGTTTACCCGAGTATTTATTTCGTGTACTGTGGTATCGGATTAGCACCAGGTTAGGCGCCGTAGGCATCATCGTAAGCGCTAACAGAAAAGGCGAACAACAGCACAGTGGATCGAGGCGAACGTCTTAAATACGGCATCGACCCCTTCAGAGTGGAACGAGCTTATATAATTGTTGACCTGTTGCTATATAGATAACTAGCGAAAAGCAACGCAGTATTATTTTTTGACTATAATTTTTATAAAATAACAATTAAGTACATTAAATATTAAATTAATTTTAGATGAATTAAAAATTTGATACATTAGACATAGGACGAATTAAACATTGTTCATTTATTACGGGCAATTTTAATTATTACGTAACAAATAAAAAATTGTGCATCAAAAGATACTATTACTATTAGCAGTAGTTAGTTTAACTAAAAGTTGAAAGGAATACAGGGTGGGCAAAAAAAAACGTAAAAACTGATCAAGAATAAAGTACTTATCCTTAATTTTAAAAAGTATGACAAAATGTTATAGAGAAAAGTTGTGTTAGTTGTTTAAAAACCTATATTTAGTTATTAAATAATTGCAGCTTATTCCAAAAATATCTGTTTTCATTAAACTTGATATTCAAATAAAAACGATACTAATAGTTCTTCGTATTGACTTTCAAGTTTTTCGGTAGGCATGCTAAACTTATTAGGCATTTAACTGCCTATAAAATTCTAAAGAATAATTTAATGCCCTTGCATCAGACAACATTTGTTATTAATAAAAATATAAATAAGTTACAATCATTTAATCTGCTTTCTGAACATACAGGTACAGGTTGCATGATTTGGCTTAGATTCAATGAATGTTTATGTTGATTGAGAAAAAGTATAATAATACGGGTTATATTAAAAATTTATTGATTTTTTTCTCAAAATTTACTAAAAAAGTTTACCATATGTTGCATACTTCTTGGAGCACACTTTATACAGGGTATTTTAAAAATTAAAACGCAAATGAAAAACTTTTGTTAAATAGCGTTATTTAAACATTAATGAAAAGTCATTATGGGTAGATAAATTCCGAACCCTATTGATGTGATTTGTACCATATGCCCCTTTTAATTATCGTTTTCTGGTTATTAAAGTTTGATAATTGGAGTTTACATACGTCAATTGCCTTAATTCAGAATTCAGTCAAAGAAAGAAATGCGAGAGGCAGAAAAACCGGAAAACAGAATATTTATAACAATATCCTGAGGAGATATTAGCAATATTTAGCAAACTTTGTATTATATTATTTGGAGAACTAATTTATTTTGTTTCCTGTTTGAAGGTGGTAGTGGTACGTAATGTAATATTTTCAGTGAAATAGTTCTGTTGGGCTTCCAATACCTTAATCATGACCAGTGGCAACCCCACCCAGAGCCTAACCTAAGGTTAAAATATAAGGATTTCGAAGCCGAAAATGTAATTGATAATACTGAAAAACCCGCCCCAGAAGTAATCGGTGCATTACTGATCTTGATTTAATAACAACGTTTCATTTAGGTGATTTTCCAATCTTTTCAAGTAATTGTGTTGCTGCCTATATCATAGGAAAATGTTCCATTTTCCTATATAGATGTACCTGGGGATTTATTTACCTTATTATTATCCTTTAGAAAGCGAAGTGACATACTTAGTTAAAACAGCCAAAATTTTGTAGTAGCACACAATCAAATGGAAAAAAAAATGTTTTGAGTTGCCTATTGTAAGCCCATCGCCTGATAAACTGTCAAAATATATTTTAATTTTTACACGGTGGCACTTTGGGGGCAGCTTTTTCCTTAAAATTCCATAAAAGGGCATATTCCTTTACCATAAAATGTTAGTTTTGCGGGCGATTTTGGGCATTTTACGAATTTTATTAATATCTCTTTTAAATGAATTTAAATCAAGGCTTAACTAACTTATCTAAAAAAAATACCTCCATCCAAGAAATGTTTAAAAATTTATAAAAAAACATTTAAAATATTGAAATTCTGTTAAAGTTTCTAATCTGACGAGCTCGCAAAATTACTATAAAAAAACCCATTTTTTGGTTCCGACTGGACACAGCCAACTTCGACGGCTCGTATTAAGACCATTAGCAGAATAATTCTTATTTATTATATAGATATTTGTCAATTATAAAAAAAATATTATAAAATACCTATTATTATGTTAATTTTCATTTTGGGCCAAATGTCCACACTTTAGCACAGGCTCGTCCTACTGTGACCTGGTGCCCGTCAGTAATGCATTCCGCTGGTAATTAGTGTTAATCGCCTTTTATTGATAATGTATGTAAAAAATTATCGAAACTTTTTCTGTTGTTTTGAGTTTTTTTGTATGTATATCATTAAATTTATTTGTTATGTTAGGTTAGGATTGGTTAGGTTCGCGGTAAAGAAAGCGCGCACGTTACTTCTTGTAAAGTATTATTCAAGGGTGAAAATGTCAGTCTTCTTTTTGTTTTTTTTCAGTAGAAAAAGTTGGTACAGTTTTTTTTATTTAGACGTGATATGTAGGGGAGAAGAAAAAGCACGCGAAAAGGAAGGTCGAATCAGCCTTCATGGAAAAAGGGAAGGTATTTACGCCTTGGAAATTTCAACAAGACGTAGGCCCCACGAAGCCATCCCGTCCACCTAAACTTACCCTTTTACTATAACTGGAATATCCGGTTCCCTCTCCGGTTATCGCCATGAAAGGTAAAATTCATTAATAAATAGAAATATGTTAAATGGTCTGGTCAGGGTTCCTGTCACGGTGGTAAGATACCCTATTTTGAATGCAGTGCATATGTGTTCGAATCGACGTTCAGCCGTATGATTTCTTTTGTTTTTTAACAAAACTTATAATAAAAATGCGGATTAGCTTAGGATTGGTTAGGTTTGGCTGCCAGACTTCTGTCAAGTGGAACGTTTAACCAGGTTTGGAAATAAAATATGGCCTAAAGTGTATTTACCCAGGCCTAGTTTATTTTGATTCGGAACTAGTCGAGTAACGTGAACGTGACTCTAACTAATATAACTTATTGGTTCACTTTTTATTTGGACAATATATGTATATATATATATATATATATATATATATATATATATATATATATATATATATATTTGGACTTCTTTCTTGGGTATAGGTTTATTTGCAAAATCAAACAATGGGATTAACTTGACGTTTCGCCTATCATCGGTTTTTTTTTGTAATAATTATTGTCAATAGTATAAAATTTTAAATCAGTTTTAGAAAAAATTTAAATTTCATTTTATAATTAGACCACTAAATGTTTTTTAAATTAATTGTAGATAGGAAAGGAAAGCCATATATACCAACAAAAAAAATAAAGGAATGAGCAATTTTTGAGAAAGCCTACTATGATAGGCGCAACGTCAAGTTAATTCCATTGTTTGATTTTGCAAATAAACCTATACCCAAGAAAGAAGTCCAATTAATATATACCGGGTTAAGAAACAAATTGAATAATATATATATATATATATATATATATATATATATATATATATATATATATATATATATATATATATATATATATATATATATATATATATATATATATATATATATATATATATATATATATATATATATATATATATATATATAATATATATTATATAATGTTGATTACTGCTACGCTTCCTTTTATACCCCCACCCGGGGCCGAAGGTTATATCTGCGCTGCCGTTGGTCGTTATTTATGTTTTCCGGAGGGTGCGGTTGTTGTTGCTCTAATTGCGCTTGAGTTTTTGCGATTTTAGATTTGTCGATTATTGTCTTCCATACTGTTGGTAGTTTTAATGATTTGTCCCTTTATTCAAATTACCTTGTTTTTCAATTTCTATGGCTTCTCGGATTATTCTGGTCTTATAATGTTTTATATTGGCAATCTCCCTACACCCATTGAAATTTATTTTATGGCCAGTTTCCTGATGATGTAGGAATAAAGCTGAGGTTGTTTGTTTGTTTTTGATGCTGAGTTTATGCTCTTCCACTCTTGCTGATATTCGCCTGTTAGTTTGCCCCACGTACATCTTTTCACAGTCCTGGCACGGAATGCTGTATACTCCGTGGTTTTCCAGTTTGATTTTATCTTTTGAGTTTCCGAGTAGTTTACCTAGTTGTTTGTAGCTTGTGTATTGTTTGTATATTGTGTTTCCTAAGAATTCTTCCGATTCTGTCTGTTGTGCCTTTTACATATAGTAAGACTACTTGTTGCTTTTCCGGTTCATAATTTTTGTTGAACGTTATTCGGAAACCCTGTGCATTAATAGCTTTCTCTATATATGCTGCGATTTGTGTAGCCATTTTTCTTTAAAGCACTAGATATTACCTTAAATTCGTTTTGCCTCGTCTGTGTTTCAGTTAATCGCACGGATCTGGATATTAGGGTATTTGCCACAACAGACTAACATTTTTAGATGTTCTGGTCACAAAACTGCATAACGGACATTTCGAATACACCGTGTACAGACACATATAGACAGATATTTAAATGCAAGATCACATCATTACCCAGCACAAATTCAAGCTGTGGCAAATACCCTAATATCCAGATCCGTGCGATTAACTGAAACACAAACGAGAGAAGACTACTTTAAATTTAATTACTCTTGGGTTACTAGTTCCGCTACAGGTGGCTATATGCTGGTCCGTGGTAATACAGCATCAAGACCGGCAAAGATTTCGGATGTTCTCTTGGTAACCACAAATGTCGGTTTTGCTCCTGTTGGTGACTCTGGTGTGGTTTTGTTGTATTAAGTTTTAGCGCCAGTTATACTCGTCTCTCAACGATTTTGACTGTACTGGTGAAGACCTTAAGCCAGAAAGATGTGTCTATAGTTGGCCAAGTTTCAATGTGCTTTAGCGGTCGTCCCAATAAATTTCCTTTTTCTACTATATAATAGTTCTTGCCGCGTTATCTGTTATATATATATATATATATATATATATATATATATATATATATATATATATATATATATATATATATATATATATATATATATATATATATATATATATATATATATATATATATATATATATATATATATATATATATGCTTATGGAATTACTATTTTTTGGTGTAGTGTAGGGAAGCTCTAGTTTGTATAATTTACAAAAATCTTCGAGTTCTTTGTTTTTAAATTCTGTTCCGCAATCTGTAGTAATCTTTAGAGGAAGTCCATGATGATTAATGAAATTTAAGACATTTTCGATCAAAGCGAGTAATGTAAGAGTGTTAAAATGGTACCCTTGACCGTATCAAGAAAGGGTGTCAATTATCATCAAAAATATATCTTAAAAGTATCTATGTGTATGTTTCTAAAGGTTTCGAATTAGTGGGTGTAAAATTGAATTTTAATACTGGTGGATTTCTGTCATATTTATTTTTCTAACAGATTTCACATTTGTTTACGAAATGTTCTATATCTTGTGATATCTTGAGCCAATAAAATTTAGGGTTATAGATTCCTTCACTTGATTTATACCTCTATGACATGTTCTTGTTGTATGGTATAATTCGAGTTTATCTTTTTATTCCTTTAGTGTTTGTATGTATTCCAAAAATTTAAAGACTAGTTTGAAAGATGCATTTTTAAAAATATGTGGTAAAATGATTGTATTCGATAGATTGCGTATGTTGTTTTTTATGGAACGCCGTTTTACTTTTTAGTCATACGCGTCTTTGATACCAAATTTAATTGCAAAACATATAAATGATGCTGCCTGCATACAATTTTTATTCGTTTTAATTCTTCCGATATCGAATTTTTGTGGATACCGATTTTACCGAATGACATTTTTATGATAAGCAATTTCTTTGCAGACCATTTCGATTGATACCACAAAAAAGTAGTTGTTTATCCTTTTTTAACACGTATACAGCCTACTTAAAATTTCTATATACATGCGTCTTTCCTTAGTTATTGCATTTCAACAAATCGATGTTAATAAAAATTGGTATGAAATAAATGCTATATACAAAAATCAGTTTAAATATTTAATAAATTGACTCTTATTAAAATGTAATCGCTTCAAACGGGATCGCATTAAATTAATATTAATAGCGAAAACATTAGAATGCAATAACGACTTCGTGGAGATTAATTTATTTCAACCGTATGAAGGCAAATCTGATTTAAGAACTCATGTAATAAAAAAAATTAATTTATTTTTATCGCATATCAAAAAAAATTAAAGCATCTCTTACGATATCATTTCTTTTTAATGTCAATTCCATTAACACCCTAAAAATGTAAATAGAAAAATGCTCATTATTTTGATTTTGATTTTCGTTTATATGTAATTTATACATCAAACGGATATAACACGGGCCCTTTATCATTGAAATTAAAATACTTGAATATACATTTGAATAAATAAATAAAAGTTAATACGAGATTTAATTGTATAAGAGTTGTGGAATTTAAATGATTAGCGGGTATAAGATAACTGATTTTATTTAATATGCATTGTTTTGATTTCGAATTTTTATTAATGTCGATTTTTCTGAATATTAATTTTCATTGAATGCAGCCACCTTGTTTCAATTTTAATTATCGGACGTGGAGCGATCTAGTGAAAACTAAGAACAACAAGAGCAGAAATCTGTAATTTTTTAAATACCCGAGTTTCTGGCTAGGCATGCGTTCGAAGATTTAAAAGTGCATATAAAATTAAGACTGTGTTGTGCATGACGTTATGACGAGTCGGATGCGAATAATGAAAAACATATTCTTAGGTAATCAATGACAGTTAAAACGTGTTTAATTATTGTTCGATTGGGAATACTTAGTTATTAAATCATTGCGGAATACGATATACACCCCTATATTTAAAATGTGACCACGTACAAAATACAGATCATAATGAAAATAAGTTAAAACGCGTTAGCTCCCAACATCCTATTCCAAAACAAGCTATTCTATATATTTATACCAGAATAAAGAAAACAAGGTTTTGAATTTCCCAGCTATAATTCACAGATTACCACACAATGTAATTTGTAATGGCAAATTGCAATTTCTCCTGGAAGCTGTGTGCCGGCGACATGCTCTACTACAGTTTTTTTTGGCTTCTTAAACGTGATTTAAAGTAGGCTGTCCAGATTTTTTTAAAATGAAAAGAGTATATTTCGACGAAATGTAAAAATAGGTACCAGCGTATAATAATTAAGTAAAGTCTTATCACTTTCGCAGAATTCAATGACTTTCAATAATAATTATAATACACATAATAATATGGACTAAAAATAACAAAAATAATTAGAAAATGGCACCAGATTCCGCAAAATAGAGATCATTTGTCCCAGATTTCTCATAATAGAGGATATTTGTCGTATTTATGGAAATAGTAAAAGTACCAGAGTACATGGACCCGAAAAAGAGAACATTCCTCTTAAAAAGAGTATATGTGGTCACCCTATTTAAAGCAAACTGTAGTAAGGTTGTATAGGTATATCACTATATCTTTATTTACAATATTTATTTGATAATTAGGACACTATTTTCATGTTTATCTCCCTTTTTTAATATGTGAGTAATTATTATAATTTATAGGTATGTGCACTTCACTTTCAAAGCTGCGTGTCGATCAAGATACGGATTTACAAAAATGAACACATCAGTGGTGTATTTAGAATGCCGTCTTAGAGGGGGAGGCAAACATTTGATAACTAAAAAAAAGTTCTAGGTTCTTGTTGGAACAACATAAGCATGAAGACTAAAAAAAAACAAAGTTCTCAATGTTTGTGAGGTAAAAGTCCCGAAATGCTTTATATAATGTAATTTTTGCTTGGGTTATTAGCTCGGGGGGAAAGGGGGTGCAGGGTGCATTTGTCTCCTGCACGTACTCAAACCGAAACTGTCGTATGTTGGAATGCAGAACATGTTATATTGAAGAATACCCCAAAACAAAAACATTGCATTCATGCCCTATTATCTTGGTAATTTTGTTCACAAGGTCTCTTTACACACAGCTTTGTAGGTTACACAAGTTTAACCTACAAAGCTGATTTTTTTTCTATTTTTAGTTTTTACATTCTGGTACTCACGCACATATTATGAAATCAAGGGCTTTTAAAAAACGCAGGTCTATCTAAAAAAAAAATTAGTTGATCTGACCGCGAAAAAGAAACGTCGGATTTCAAATCTATGTGCACCATCTTGTTGATAATGGAAAGTAGCTATAAAGATATAAAATTTATTTTGTGATATCTCTTCAAATGCAGCCTGAAAAAAATAAAATATGTATAGCTGATTTTTCTGTATTTTACGTACCTATATCCTCGGAGGTAGTCAGAATTGTCTAACTTTGTCAACTACTTATTATTCGATGTTAAATTGCGCAACTTTGCTCTATTTTAACCGACATTGTATCGAATTTGTAACACCCTGTATATGTTTGAGTGTTTTCATTCGTTGGGACCATTCCGGTATACTACCTCAATGGTTGAGATATTCCAAGTACAACCATATGTAATTCTCACATTGAATGCTATTTTTTAACTAATTTTTATTTCTCAATCTAGAGTGCTGTGATTTGACAAAAACTATTAACTTACCTCCAAGAACCCTGAGAAAAATAAAATTATCTGTCTATTCACTAAACATCTTTTACGCCCATTAAAATATTAAACGGTTTTTTCTAAAAAATCTTTTTTTTTAATGTCGCTCTTCGGGTTAGCCTTTGCGAGTAATATATAATGATACCCCCACAACAATATGCAGTGTTTTAAAAAATCGGCAAATAAATGCATAATATGCATTTAAGCCTAAGCAATTTCTAGTCACCCTGATATACGAAGGTTCTGGTTTGACACGTCATGGTTGAAGTTACAATATCATAGTAAATCAAAATAACAAACAAATATAGGGCGTCCCATTTAAAAAACAAAAGTTAATAGCAGAAATTCGGAACTAAAAGAAGATACGGCAACACTGTTACAGTAAGATATATCATAAAACAAAATAGATAAAAACTCAAAGTGGAGGTGCTACAGATAGAACGTTTAAACACGCATTTCAGATTTCAAAACATAAAAATAGCTTTCTGGATAAAAAATCAGATTCAGCTTTTGCTGGAAGAACATTCATTGCTTTATTTTACACCTACCAATAAAATAAAGGTTGTGTTGTTTGATTGAAATTGTTATATCATTGTATAAACGGGGACTTAACAATAATGGTTGTATACATATATATATATATATATATATATATATATATATATATATATATATATATATATATATATATTTATTTGATAAATTAAAAAATAAATCCGAATTCAATGGCCGATTCAAATTATAAACCTTTCATTAACATCAGAATCAGACACTATCACTAACCGAGAAAATAAGTGTTACTTCACAGATTTGTACAAATTTATTTAAAACTAAAATGTCGAAGTGTTGAAAGTAGTTTGCCGAACTATCGACGTCGCACGTCATGCGAATACTATTTTTTGCCTTCGCCCTCCCACTTCATATACTAACGGCCCGCCACTGTCTCAGGCCCCCGCCGCGGCCGTCGCGCGTCGCGTCGGCAGTGGCCCCAGCACAGAGCTTGCGCGTCTTGTTTTTGCGGGGATTTAATGATTGAAAAGGCCACAACGCGTAAGGCTCAAATATGTGGTGGGGGCCCCGAGAGACATCAGCGAGCGAAATACAAAACTGAGGATCTTTTCTTTTTTTTGTCATCATGTAAATTTTGAGTTACTGCCAAAGGGCCCCCAAATACGTAAAACCCATTGACCGTTTTTTGTCATCGCAAAACTTTGCCTCGCCCAGATGAGCCCCAACCATCGTAAGTAGTTAATTCGGCCTTGTTGCTTCTAGAAAAGCAGCCTCTATAACGCAACATGCGAGTCGCCTTTTAGTACTCATTGTTTATAAAATTATGATTAACACCACGATACACTTACAACGGTATGCCCACGCCGGTCTCTTCAGCATTCAGCAAGAAAATAAAATTGAAGTTTACAAATATCAGATTATCTAAAGTGCTCATCGTGAGGATTCGTGATATTTATTTTGATTAAAATAATTAATTAATTTAAAATAAAAGTTAAGAATGCTGCAAGTAAAATAATTGCAGGGGAAACTTCCATTCATATTTTATAACATTTGTTACTTGAGTTGCTGCACTAGTGCCGTCTATTGACATTTTTAGTTTTTACTTGCAATTGAAAAATACAAACCAGTTTTAAAAGTGCCCTATACAAGTAGCTAAAACGATATTGTTCTATTATTATAGTAAATATATCCTAAAATACCATTTTTTAAATTTATCTTAATAGCTTGACGGTAAGCACCAATCCACATTTTTGAAAATGTATTATTTTGGAAATTTGAAATATCTTATATCTGTCACTTTTGTTTACCGATTATAATTTCAATCTCGATTTCTACTGCCTGCAACTGCACAGGTAGGACGTAATAAACTGTATTGAAAATAAAATCTTTAGATTCAAAATAATTAGTTTAATAATTTTAAAAACATTTTATTGAAGCGGAAATTCTACAAACGTTTTCAAATGACAATGCATTACGGCCTATTTGACTCCCTGACTGAACGCTGTACATAGATGTGACGTACTTGCGCGAGAAAGACGAGTTTAAATTCGGTCCGTATCATCGTCGTTTATTGCACAAATGATATTAAAAAATCAGCAAGCAAGATTATTAGAATGCAATCCAATGTTAGCGCAATACGCAAACCAAAGAAGTTGGCTCATACTTCAGAACACAGAATACCAGACCAGAGAAGCTCCAGAATTTTACAACCTTTTTGAGCGCGAAGACTTCTCTTTCGTATGACGACACATTCGCAAATTAATTTGAGTTATCGAACACACTCACGCAAACACATTATATTTCTTCTGGGAGGCTATAGATGGCGAAACTTCCGATAATAAAAATGCATTCGAGGTGCTTGTATTCAATCGAAATTGATATCAATGGAAATTGGTTTCAATGAAAATAGATAATCATAGAAATTGCTGTAAATGAAAATACTATTCATAAAAATTGATAATCGGCTATATTGTTTCCCACAAAATACTACAAAGGTACTCGTTAAATATTGAATAAATATTGATATCAACAAATTTGTAAGTAATAAAATTATATTATAATAAAAAAAAATGCATTTTAATTATAATAATATAATGAAAATTGAATTAATTTTGTAAAGACCCATCCAAATATCCTGACATACATTTTAATAGCTAAATCAAATTAATTGATTGTTAAAAATCTATATGAAGGCTTTAACTCTAGATGTTCCAAGGATTCAGTTAAAATTACATTTTTATTATAATATAAAATAAATTGCCATAATGAAGTCCCATTCAATTTAAATTAATACCGGGCATATAGCAGACTAAAAAGTAAAACGGCGTTCCATAGTTTTTGGGTCTACAAATTCCGTTAAGAGTTTAATAGTGTCATTTTGGGTATGATTACATAAAGTCGGGTATTTTCGAAAACTTTTTCGAATCTTCATTTGATTTTATCAGTATCTCCGTTTGTTATTATTATTTGATGCTTAAATGTATTTAAGGCTCTCTCGGAAATAGGAATGCCAAATATAGGATTTTCTTGAGCGGAATGTACGGTCTCTAAATAATATTGGTCGTTTTTGTCAGGGGGTGCTTTTGGGGGATTTAATTTCACATTTGATATTATTTTTAATATTGGGTTTTCCGCTAATTGTAGTTCTAAGATTTTGATTGATAATTGATAGATGTACTTGCGGGATTTCGTTAGTATTGTCGAGGAAATTTTCTATTAACTTGTCAATATTTCCAGGGTTGTTAGTAGTATATCGAGAAAGGGCATCTGCGTCGAAAATTGTGACGGGGCATTCTTTATTATTTTTTTGTTCAGACTCAAAGGAAATGAAACATTCACATCTTCTGGTTGTCCAATCTTAAATGGTATTTCGATATTTTTACGTTTTAGTTTTTTATTTGTTAAATCAATATTTAATTTCATAGGTATAAGATCTGTTAAATCTAAAGCACCCTCAAAATTATCATGTAAATCAAATAAAATAAATCCTATCTTATAATTCGTACCAAACTCCGTAAAAGCTTGTATCGAAGCTTGAAAACATGTGGTTTGGCTAACAATTGCTGTTTTTATCGTATTATTTATTGGAAATATACAATTCGGGTAAATTTTTTCTGCGACCGATGGATTTAAATTAGAGCGCGAGCTTCCTGTATCGATTAATAAGTTTATTTTTGGTTTATTAATTTCCACGTACGGAAGTGCATTATTTGCATTTGGTGAAATATTTATTTTTATCAAGTCTGGGGATTGTCCGGCCCTGTGTCCTGAAATCTACATTGGGTTCGTTATAAGTACAGTTTTGTTGGTTATGTTCCTCAAAATTTTGCTCATAATTTCGGTTTCCGTTTTTATAGGGGTCATGATAATTTTGGGTGTCAAAATAATAATTGTCCGTATAACTGTTACGTGCTTCGTCATAGGCATTTTCTGTTTCTTCGCAATATTCGTTCGAGTGTAGTTCCCCGAATACTAAATTAGGTTTTTGGTTGTTAAAATTTGAAAAAATATTGATTTGAAAAATTTTGGTTTGAAGCATATTGATTCGGCGGATTTCGCCGGGTCGTCATTATAGTGGGGTTTCTAGATGTGGTAGACATTGGTGTGGGTTTTAGAAGAGTTTGTGACTGACTCGGATTAGGTTTAAGAACATTTCGAGGAAGTCCAAAAACTTCTCTATTAGTCGGGTATCTTCTTGGTGAAAGTGAACGTTCTTGCACGTCAATGGGTTAACTAGACCAACTTGATTTCGGTGAAAAATTCCTATTTTGGGGAACGAAATTTATATTTGGGCTAAAACTTTGTGTTGATGGATACAATATGTTATCTTTTAATGGTTTATATTTGCTAACTAAATCGTCACATTTTTTGACAAATGTATTTAAAATATTACTAAGGGATGAAAAAATTTGTATGTGATCACCACTGGCAAGGAGAAGGAAAACATAACAGTATTTTTAATTTTTAATGCTGCTGGAAAAGTGTGCCCACCCTTCGTAGTCTTTCCTTATGTTCCACCCCGAGTACTAGTTCAAAGAATGCCACCTATATGGATTCTCGGAAAATCAGAAAAAGGGTGGATGACAGCAGAGTCATTCTTTGAATACATTTCAAATGAGTTTAACAAATGGTTGACTCAAGAAAAAATCGAAAAACCTGTCATTGTATTTATTGATGGGCACAGACGCCACATGTCACTTCCACTGAGTGAATATTGTAACTCTAACGGAATAATTCTGCACATATGCTCCAACCTGCGGACGTAAGTGTGTTTAGACCGATGAAACAAGAGTGGAGAAATACTATAAGAAGATGGCAAAATCGGCCAGAAAATGTCAACTCTTGTGTTACTAAACTTAATTTTTGTACTCTATTTGAAGAAACTTTGAGGGAAAGGAATACTACCGAACAAATAAAAAATGGTTTTCGCAAATGTGGATTATTCCTTCTCAATCCCGAAAATGTTGATTATTCAAAGTGCGTCATGAACATTTTGGAAAAAATTCAAAACCATGAGTCTGAAGTGAAAGATTCTACAAGTGCAGCTGACTTTGAAATAGCTGTAAAAGTTATCAAAAAAATTGAGAAAGTTGTATTCATACGGAATTAATGTCAAGGTCATCTACAACGAAAATTAAAGAATAAGACAAGCCACAAGAACCTCATACCCACCTACTACATGCGAGGAAGATTTAATTAGCGATAGAGATGATGATATGGAAAAAAATATTGGCTGTTACTATTGTACGAGATGGTATCATTTAAAATGCACCAATCTTTGTGATATGGCGTATGCAGTGGCAGCAGCTAAGGACTATAAATGCAACATTTGCAATAAATAATTATTTATACGACTACACTTTTCCTCAAAATTCCTTTCTAATTTTCATTATTTTTAAGGGTGAACCAAAGGATTATCTACGTTAATTTTCTATATTATATTATAACAAACATTAGTTTTATTATTTTATTTGAAAATAGCCCCTTTTATTTTAAGAAATCATTTTATAATCATTTTTTATTTATACTTAAGTTTATAAATATATTTTAGCTCAAGACAGTTCCTTTTGTTTTATGAAAAAAGTTTTATAGCTGTTTTTTCTGAATTTCAATGATGTTTTCTACAAAAAGTTTAAGGTGTCCGAATTAACAGGGTATTTTCGGCCGACCGGTCGAAAACCAGATTATGCCTGGCCAGTAACTGGTATACAGAGGCCGAAAATAGGAAAAAATGGCGTTTTTTCTAAATTTGCTTATTGCTGATAATCAACTATTTTTTTAAATATTTAATATATATTTTATTATCTTCTAGATACTTCACTTTTTCCAATGATAATATGCAACAATATATAGTTTATCATTTTATATAGTGAAAATGGCCAAAAGTCCGAAAATCTGTTAAGTGGCCGACAACCGGTGCACCCACCCTATTAGAATTTAATTATTAAATTTTGGTATGTTCTTTAAAATCAAAAATAAATCTTAAAAAAAATACATTACATAATCCAAGTAGACTACTAAAAGGGCGCCACGCTGTTTTTTTTATAATGTTTAATAAAGGAAAACTGCGAAACCAAAATAAATAAACTTTAGCCTAAGCTAGTTCCTATAGCAAAAAAAAAACTGAAATAAAAATTAGGTGAGTGTAGGCAGGATAAATGAAAATATGAGGTAAATTTTCTATACTTACGACACCATATATTATAGCAAATGTACAATTTAAATAAGATATTTCAAAATAGGTAAAAAAAAAGAGGAATTTAATATGCCAATATTTTCATAAAGAAAATTAAATAAGCCACATAGTCGACTATAGTTCACATAACTCATTCATAATTTTAACACCTTTAATTATTGTTACATAAATGAAAGTTAGAAAGAAATATTTAATTAACTGGTTCACTTTTAAATAGCATAAATCGTTTAAATTGTAAATCAAATGTAAAAATGTATAATATTAAATAATGCTTGTAGTAAAAAAAAATGAATAAAAATGGATAATTAATAAAAAAAATATTATCTGGCCTTTATAAATCCTTCCAGGGATGTCAGGACTTCAAGGGCTGCATCAAAACATCAAAAGAGGATCACTTCAAAATCACAGGAACAGTTACAGTGTCTGGAACTAACAGCAATCGAACAGAACCGGATCAAAAAAGAAGTCTAGGCGGGACAACAGATTACGTTTCTTTTAAGACCATAATTGATAACTCATGGTACGGTACGGTATGCCAAAACTTAGGAGTCGACTCCCATGTGGATTCTAAAAGGAGAGGGAAAACCATGGATGAGTACTCCAAAAAAAACGAAAACTGGGAAATACATAACATTTTTCAAAACGAAGAAAAAGGTATGTGAAATTATTATAAGCGGCTTACCTTAACTAAATCCCAAAGTTACTATACAAAAAAAAACTCCAAAACCTTTGATTCCAGCACGGCCAAAGATTGCTGGATAAAAATCCAGGTTTTCTCCAAAACACAAACTTTACTTTACTTTATCTGAGAGATAAAGCAGATAGTTAATCCATGCGAAGAAACAAAAATTCAAATCACCACTATTGGGTATATTTGGGATGATTCCCGATTTTTCTTCGGATCAATACATGGAGGTGTTGTAAGTACCTCGACTACCAACCGGAATGACGATACCAAGGGATGAAGACCGTTGGCCAACCAAGAAGGTCGAGCACGGAAATAGTCAGTAAAGTGACTTGTAAAAGGAAGCGGCAAATTCAAATTCACCATGAAACATATATATATATATATATATATATATATATATATATATATATATATATATATATATATATATATGTTATGTTGCGATAACTTCATTGTATATGACCTAAATACTCGAGAGGTAATGTGCTATTGGTTCTCCGAAAATGAATAATAAGCTAAAAGCTTCTACATTTGTGTCCTGCATCATTAATTATCTGCAGGAAAACTATGTAACAGCTTCAAAAATCCCTATTATCATTTATTCCAATGATTGCGGTTACCAAAATCGCAACAATATCTTTTCTAATGCGCTGTTAAATTTCGCCATAAGGTTCAAAATTCCAGTATTCCAAAAATATTACAATCAAATGGAGTGGGACTCGGTTCACAGTGTGATTTCATTTACTCAGTGATTACGCTTCTGTGATCATCGAGGCCAGAAATATCCCTAAGCCACTTTTCGATTACACATTTTTTCAAGGTTTTTCTTCATACGATCATCTAAGGTATTCTTCGATACGACCCGGTAGAAGAGCTATTGATGCCGTTATAATGGATATAAAATGTATTAATATGATCCAAATGGAACGATTGAAGTTAAATTACATTGTAATGAAGATTTCATCCGAAAGGCTAGAAACGATTTCAGCAAATTTTTATTATCCACCATTGTTTTCTGTTCCATCTAAAATTAAAACTGAAAAGTGGCGACATTTGCAGGAACTAAAGTCTGTTATTCCAAAGGATACCCAAACATTTTATGACAGTATTTTGCATGTTAAGTAAACCTAGAAAAAGAAGAACTTTGTGTCCTATTTTATTTTCTTGTTTGTTAATAATAACCAATTTCGTTTTGAAATGAAACTATCGTTGAATTTTTTAGAAATAATTATCTTTTATTGATAATTTAGATATAGGTCTTAAATGTCTGTTTAGGTTTTTTTTTTGAAATATATTTTTTGTATATTAAATAAGATTACTCTTATTCTATGGCAACTATCTGAAAATGGTAAAAAAATTAGTTTTACCGGTTTTTAGATAGTTGCAACTTCCCCTAAATCTAAAAATAACTGGTCAGATTCTATAAACAACTACAAAGTGAAAAGAATAAATTTTTGAAATTTCCATAAGAAGTTCAATGTAATACACTCAATAAAATATCTATGATTAAAAAAATTATTATGTGATTTTTTACGCCTCCTGTAAAGTGTAGGTGAAATGACATAAAAGCTATTGCCAGGTCACCGACGTTTTGTCATCGTAATAAACAGCGTAATAACTTGTTTTGATGTCCCTGTTATTCTAAAGAACTTCGGTTTTACTTTCTTCTTCACATTCTACTTTAAATTCGTTTTCTAGTATCGCTAGCTCTAAAACTGTAATTTTTTTCAAGTTTTCAACGAGTTTATGATCGGAATTAGATGACATCAGGCTTCTAATCTTTAGACTTTATACTTCCTTATATTTTCGGGACAATTTTCTATTTCCAGTTATTGTAGAGTCCTCTTTTTGCCTTAAGCATTTTAGGGGTCTTTTTGTAGTTTAAACAGAAACTACTTCGTCAGTAACTCTTTTTCGAATCTTATACTTTAACTTGGCACCTTGTTTAAATTTTCATTAGTTTCACTCTGTTTGACAAAATCTTCAAAAGTACTAACTATAGTCGTGTTACAATGGTTATTTGGGTAAAATTATTTTTTACGGGTTTTTAGACAAAGCAAAATTTGTTTTGCGTTTAGGTTACTAGATGTTACAAGGCGACAATAGGGCAGTCCAATAATCTGTCATGTCCTACGACAGCATAGGTTGGCAACCTAGGGTTTCTTTAAAAATTACACCTAATTGCGCAACTTGACCAATGATAAAATAGTAAACTTTTGTCTTAAATGTAATTGCCAATTAGGCAGTCCAAAAAAAACAGCTGTTTGTCCTACGACAGCTATTTGACCAATTTATTGTGGGACTTATTAAACCAATATTTAAGCCTCATTGGCTAAATCAGTTTGTTTGTCCTACGATAACCCAAAAATGACATGACAGTGACAGATCGTTGGAGTGCCTAATAAAGCTTTCAGGTGAATTAAGATGATATATTATCGCTGGTTGCCTCAAAAGAAACAAACATAAATACTTAAGCATTGAGTACTGGACCCACTGATTATTGATTGGGGCTCAATTCGAATCATAATATTTTTTGACTTCCTCGGGGACATTGGTAGACTTACTCTCATAAAGCGTGTTGTACTCAGATTTAGATGCCAAGAGTTTTTGTAGGTATTCTAATTTCATAACAGACAAAATCTATCCTAGAGGAAAGGACCACGCACTTACATTATAAAAAAATGTTTTTTTGTCAAATCCCTTATATATTTAGTGTATCGTAGTTCTCAACCTTCTAAGCAAAAGTTACCAATGTGGCAACAAAATTGTTCTAGAGGTTTTCTAGGTACAGTGTGTTTTTGTTCGGATCTCACATAAAATACAGAGAGAGAAAAAGAAGTAATACAAAATAAGCCTCTTCAATAGATTAAACATATTATAGTACTTCTAAAAATAAGAAAACAGTTTCATATGAACATAGGTCTGTAAATGCTTTGCTATCGATATACAGGGTGTTTATATGTAAATGTTATTTCCCATGTATCTGGGAAACAAAGCGATTCCGTACTTATGTTCATATAAACCTTTCTTATTTTGAAAAGTAAGGTAAATCTATTGAGAATTTGTGTTATTTTGTTTATTTTATATATATATATATATATATATATATATATATATATATATATATATATATATATATATATATATATATATATATATATATATATATATATGTATATATATATATATATATATATATATATATATATATATATATATATATATATATATATATATATATATATATATATATATATATATATATATATGGGATCTGAGGTAAGTTTAATACCCTTAAAAACGGCTCGAACGATTTGTCGCGGCAATGATAACGTTTATTCAGAAATTTGATAATTACAACTTACTAAATATTCAAGAGCTTGAAATCGCTGGTACGCTCCTAGCACCTCACCTATCGATATATTTTATTTATCGATATGCCGCTAATTATAGATTTAATATAGGTAGGTATTCCTATCTATCGATAGGCGCAAAAAATTATTGTAGAGCAAAAAAAAACATCATCTTTGTAAGTATTTAATCCATTTATCCATAACTGACGATGTTGTCTGCTACTTATCGATAACTATCGACATATCATATATATAACATAAAGTTAAACAATGAGGAAAATAAACGAATATGGCTTTTTATAGACAACACGATTTTTTTTAGAATTTTCTGGTTCATTTTTATGTACGAATGGTAGTAAAAAATTTGTCGAATAAAAATAATGAACAGTACTTCGTTTATTTATTTATTATAAAAAGAACAATGACGTCATTGCGGGTTAATTTTCAAATTTGTATTTCACTTATTGGGCCTGCAATTTTGTAAAATTTCGCTCTTAAATGATTCATAAATCATTTTAATCATTTTTGAAAATTCATTATTGGGCCATATTTTATTAGGAAATGTTTAGAATAATGTTAGAATATTCCACTGACTCTTTTTTTCTCTTATGACACATAATATTTGCAGTGGCTACATATTATGTTCAACTGAAATAAATTTTACAACTTTTTTGGACAATTTATTAAAATATTCAAATCAAATGCTTACGTTTCGACACTTATTTGTGACGCCTTCAGGGCTAGATTATTACGTATCAAACTAATTTAAATTTGCACAAGTGATGTTGTTTGGCCGCTTAGTATAATAATATTCTCATATGCCGTGAATAACAACTCTCCAGTCATAATAATCGAGCCCTGAAGATGACACTAATCAATGTCGAAACGTAGGTATTTGATTTGAATGCTTTAATAAATTGTTCAAAAACTACATTGTGGACGTGAACTAAGAAAATTCTATACATATTATGTGTTGATTTAACTAAATTTAACCAAAACAACTTCATTATCAACCGTCATCTTTGCTATTCTACAATTACAATGCATGGCGGTTCTATCATACATTTTTTTTCTCTGCTCTGCTTTAGAGTGCTTATAAATTCCAAGGAACCACTTGTTAGAGATTTCGGCACCCATCTAACCATTTTTCTGGGCAACATAATTATTTCCAGTGTACTCTTCTTCTTTGGAAAGCTAATTTGTACAAACGTATATTTCTTGAAAAAATATTTAAAATTATTATTATTACATGATATGACCGTTGTGTATTTTCTCCGGAACCCGAAATATTTTTCTTAAACTTCTGATCAATTATCTTTCTTTAGTTTGGATCATGGCCAAAACTCGATTTATCACAATTGCATATACTGTAACCATCTTCCGGAACGATGTTTTTTTTAAATGTCTCGAAGTGTGCCGTACCACTGACTTATTGTGAAAGGCAGGGTCGTGTGGTAGATTTTCTCAGTATGAAGCAAATCCTTAGAATGCCGCCTCTAAATGTCTTTTAAAAATTAACCTTAAATTGTGATTTTAAAAAAACTGCACGATATAAAATACTATTTTTATTTTTAAACTGTAACTAACTATAACACTGTAAACTACTTAAAATAAGGATACACAGATTTGTCATTCATTATCTTAAGTTTTAAAATATCATATAAAAATTGAAAGTTTTTGCTACGTGTTTCTAAAAGCGTGAATCGGTCATTTAGAGAGTAGAGTCAACGTACAAAATATAATTAAAACAATTCATTTTAAATTTATTTTTCTCTGTTATCGGCTCATCGAGAACTTCATACTTCACTTTCGACAGGAAATTCTGTATTACAGTCAAGATTCTTGGCAATTTCATTAGCAGCGATTTTTATTTGTTCATCATATCCTGTCCTGTTTGTCCATAATTTTTTAGTTTTAAATTTCCCTTATTAGGTTGAAACAAATGTTCAGTTGTTCCGCGAAAAGCCAAGCACTGTGAGGCCAAAAGTTTAATGAATAATAGAATTCTTTAGAACCCCTCTCCAATGCTGGATTTCCATATCCATAATTCGCTGATATTCAGCATTTTTGTGATTTACAGACTTTTCATGCATGCAGTAAATCAGCCAGCTTCTCCCAACGACTTCACCATTGTTTAACACTTTCGAATATTACTAGGGTAAAAATCTTCGCCTCTCTAGGAAATTCGAATTATTTGATTTGGTGTGAACTTCTTTCAACCAGTATTTGACGTATTTTCGATGTCATAGGTGCATACCATAATTTTGATTATTTTCTGGCTGTCATTGCTACTAATACCACCCGACTCTTGAATTTGCATTATTGGCAGCTCTTGAAGTTCTACTTGTGTTTTATATTGACTCTCTTCAGGATCTTTTTCTGGAACTTATTGCCGCGATATGCTTCTATTATCCAGTTCTTCAAATTCTGTCGGTGTTATATATTAGTCTTCTTCAGCAAAATTCTTTTGGAAATGATTGCAACAGCACAGGGTTTCTATTTTCCAACTCCGAAGCCGCTACTATTGATTTGCTTGTGGACGGTTTTCTCTAAGCAGGAGTTTTGCACTAAGAATTCTTTCATAGCAAAGCTTAGCTTTTTTCCTTCATCATCTTTCTTTCAGAATTTTTTAACACATAAAATCAAATAGTATAAACTCATCAACCCAAAACAATCAACCCTCTGTGCTGGAACACAATAATATGCAATTGTCTTTTATAATTTGCCGCCCGCGCGGCCTATTAGATATAATAATAGCTCAAACGGTGCAATGCAGTTGCAGGGATTAGCTGCTTTAACCCCAATCGAACTCATTGTTTCACCTTTACATATTGACAAATAAGGATAGCGTTTCATGAAGGAATAACATCAGTCTGGTTTGGTTGAATCTTTTTTTACGAACTGCAGAACTTCATATCTAGCTAGGCCATAAACATCACTGCAGTCTCTAGTAGATAAGTAACAATAATTATCCTTTCATTTTCTGAAACGAGTGTTTCTTCCTGCGCCTGTAGATTTTATGGAGGAAGATGGATGATTTCTTTACTTTCATAATGCGGATATTGATATTCCAAATCTCTGATAAGCATGTTGCGTTTTTATCTTCTTTTTATCTTCTAGCTTGCCCGGCAGACCTTGTTCTTCCAGTGGAATTATAAGAATATTGGGTGCATTTACCACATCGTCCAGAAATGTTATTGAAGATAAACATATTGGTTTTATAGAAAAAAATACGCAATAAAACAATACAAAAAATAGTGTTGAAAGGTCTCGGTAAACAGACGATCATTTAAAAAAAATCATGTAAATTGGTGCTCACGAACTCGCTGAAAAAACCTGGCTTAGTGTTTAAAATATGTAGGTAAATTCGACAGTACTTTTGAGACCCTTCAAACTGTACAGTGCCGTTTTGCACTCATGCTTAAAATTGACTTCAAAAAAGCACTGAATAATAAAAAATATTATTCTTCAACCTTTAAAATGAGACTTATTGAAGAAAGTTGGCGTTAAAATCTGGTTTTTAGATATAAGAAAATGCATTTATTTAACATCTGATGTTAGCTGCGTTTCTTTAGAATTCATTCTTTACTTTTTAAGGTATGGTGTAATGCCTCAAGTCTATTACTGTTTTATTTTTTAGTTTTTAAACGTATTTTTTACATACTTTTATTTTATTTGTTTTCATATTTTCAATTTTTGTAAATAAATATATATTTACGAATTTTTGTTTATGCATTATTTCTTATCAACCTAGAAGTGTTTAAAAATATTGAAATTTTACAATATTTTTAATGGATTAGTTTTTTTCTTTGACTTTTTAAGTAGGCAGTGCAAAAATACCCCTTTACTAGATCATAATATATTGTATTTCATCATATTAAATATTTGTTTACTAACATAAACATAGCTTGATTATTTATTATGGTAACAATGTAATTAAAGCAATTTATCAGGTATTCTCGTTTTATCGTCCATTATATTTTAGCGACCTGCTTTTCATCAAATTCAAATTCAAGTGCTTTATTGTCAAAGAAACATGTCCTGTTAACAAAGCAAATAACAAGTTAAAAAAATCAAATTAAACAATACTATCTACCAAAACACTAAGTCAGTGACAAATCACACATCAATCATATAAAAATAATTACAATCAAGTTATAAAAACATACACAAAAGTTTCAAAACATATATAATAAAGAAACAAACAATATGGCAGTGTAAAAAAAAACCAGAAAAACAGATAATAAAAATATGGCACAGAAAATTTAAACAATGAAAGATAACAAAAATTTAATTAAAAATGACCGCTATAATATAAGTTTAGTTACCTTTTTAAAAGCCCCCAATGTGGAGCAAGATTTTATAAATTGGGGAAGATGTTTATACATCTTCCTGCTTTCGTAAATAACTAAATTTCGGGTAATAGCCGAAGAAAGGATCGGCAAACATAAATTACCAGAGCCACGAGTGTCATGAGAATGAATAGGCACCAGGAACTTTTCTCTCTTTTTATAAATCATGCAGATTGTTTCCAATATAAAAAGAGATGATAGTGTTTTTCTTTGCCTTGAATCAGTGCCGGTTTATCCAGGGGTCTTTTGGGTGCTGTAGCACTGGGCGGTAGGCGCGCGAAGCTGGACCAAGTACCAGCAATGATGAAAATAATGCTTGCCATGGTTTTAATTTGGAGTCCGATTCTGAGACGGAGATTGGAGACACAGGAGAATAATTTAGGTAGGTAATGTTGGTGATTGCCGAGACCGCTGCCTCAAAAACCTTGACCAGAAATAGCGCGCGAATTAAGTCACAAGATGGGAAATTTAAATTTATCATATTAAACCTGTATTAGACATTTGTAAAAGTAATACTGTTATTCATGTTACTGAGGTCGTTTTAATGTTTTTTCCGACCGGGCAGGGGGCGTTGCGTTTTTGTAGCACCGGGCGGCAAACTACCTTAAACAGGCACACCCTTGAATAAAGGTCTGCATGAGTTTCTAGAACCTGCATTGCAAATATATCCAACTTCTCGCTTCAGCAAAACAAAGAGAGTTTTCAATAGATACTCGCACGTGTTACCCCAAAATGCTAATCCGTATCGTAGGTGAGACTCAATTAAAGAATGGTAAACCATCTTAACCACAGCAGAACCAATTTCGGATGAAATTAGGCGAACCGCGTAACAACCAGAAGCTACTCTCTTAGTGAGATTTAAAATATGTCGGTCGAACTTAAGTTGGTTATCTACAGTAACACCTAGAAACTTTGTATACATTGTGTTGCTCAAGATGGACTCGTCAATTTCTAAGTTATCAAGGAAACATCTAAATATCATCATACCAGTTTTGTCAACGTTGAGACACAGAAGGTTAGAATCAAACCATTCCTTGATCTTGGGTAAATCCAATAAAAGCTCTTGCCGAAGCACTTGAATTAGAGTTATGCCACAAAATCGTAGTATCGTCGGCAAAGAGGGTAAATTTACCTCAGATAGCAACTAAAACCAAATCATTAATACATAATAAAAAAAGTATTGGACTTAATACTGAGGTCTGTGGTACTCTACAGTTTACCTTGGCAAGCTCTGACATGTGCGACCCAAGAAACACACACTGAGAATGACTCCCTAAAAACGATTTAAATCACTGCAATGCTGCATCCCTAAAGCCATATGAAGCAAGCTTCTGCAACAATATTCCGTGATTCACGCAGTCGGAAGCCTTCGACAAATCACAGAATACTGCCGCAACAGCCTCCCGACAATTGATGCCTAAATATAACTATTCCAGCAACTGAAAAACAGCATCATTTGTATTCTTATTTGATTGGAATCCAAATTGGATGCTATTTAGAATTTGATGATGATCAAGAAATGACACATACGTTCTTTAACCTACCTCTTAATAATTTTTAAAAGGACAGAGAGCAGTGATATGGGTCGAAAGTTGAATGGATTATCCAGATCGCCATTCTTGTATCGTGGAATGACTTCTAGAGAATTGCAAAGGCCCTCAACAGCAGTACCCGGAAGGGAATGGAATATCTTGATTGACATCACATCTTCACCAGAAGAATTTTTATTTTTTATTTCGGCCCCTCTAAGTTCGTTAATGAATGACCAACTCTCCCTCTGAAAATTATTCGAATTGCTAATATTATATTACATGTCCTTGGCCACTTTAATTAGTTTACGATATAAAGATCTATATTTTTGAAAATATACTAAAAAAGTTTCATTGTCACTGAATGTTCTAATAGTATGCAAGCACCTCGTATTTGCAGAAGATACTCTAAGACCGTTAGTAATCCAGGGCTTTTTATTTTTCTTATTGATTTTTTGTATAGGAAATGCTTTATTAAAGCATTCCAAGAGTAGAAAATAAAATGCTTGTAGAGGATGATCCGAGATACGAATGTTATTCCAGTTGACAGCACAACACAACCGAGAAAATTTATTAAAATTAGCTGTACTCCGTTAGCTATATCCGATCATATTTATATTTTTACAAAAAAGTTGCAAGGTACTAGAGAAATAAATGGATAAATCATGGTTCCTGGGATTAGATCGTGTCAAAATTGGAATTACTATCCGTGTTAAGAAGTAAAGTACCTTTTTGAACATCGACAGACAGAGATGTTTAGTACTTGTGAAAATTTTGACTTACCTACAGCTATTTGTTTGGTACCTGCCAACTTTTTTGTAAAAATGTAAAAAAGCAAAGTACTTTTTTCAAAATTTACAGACGATCGGTGGTCCACCTGGCATGGATATTTAGTATTTGTGCACATTTTGACTCACCTACAGCTATTTGTCTAGTACCTGGCAACTTTTTTGTAAAAATGGTAAAAAGTAAAGTACTTTTTTGAACATTGACAGAGGATCGGTGGTCCATCTGGCAGAAAGTACTATCGATGGTTAGTACTTGTGTAAATCTTGTCTCACCTACAGCTATTTGTCTAGTACTTGGCAACATTTTTGTAAAAATGTTAAAGAGTAAAGTATCCTTTTGAACGTTGACAAAAGATCGGTGGTCCATCTGGCAGAAAGTACTATCGATGGTAAGTACTTGTGCAAATTTTGACTCACCTACAGCTATTTGTCTAGTACCTGGCAACATTTTTGTAAAAATGTTAAAGAGTAAAGTACCCTTTTAAACATTGATAGAGAATCGGTGGTCCACCAGGCAGAAAGTACTATCGATGGTTAGTACTTGTGCAAATTTTGACTCACCCACAGGTATGTGTCTAGTACATGGCAACTTTTTGTAAAAATGTTAAAGAGAAAAGTACCCTTTTGAACATTGACAGAGGGTCGGTGGTACTCCTGGCAGAAAGTACCGTCAATGGTTAGAAACTGTACCAATTCTGACTCACCTATAGCTGTGATTTAGATACACCCTAATATAACAGTTAGCTGGTAAAAGAGTTAAAATTTGTACTTAAATTATCCTGGAATGATGCTCTACAAGATGGCAAAAATCTCATTCAAATCTGTTCAGTACCTAGTTACAGAGAAAATCACTGACATGTACACATACAGATCGAAAACAGAATCTTTTTTAAGTCTGTTAAATAAAAACCCACCTGAGTAGCTCCAACGTCGATCTCTCACAGTAAAAATGTGAAGTAAGGAATGTTATTAATACGTATTATTAAAATTCCATGAGACAGGCAACTTTTGGTATTATTTTAAATATGTTACAGTTAAATATCGCCCCTAATGCTTATTCTAATAAGTAGTTTTTCACGCTGATTTTTTTAACACTTCATTAGGCCGCCATTTTGTTTTGTTCATTCGTATGTAACACTTGATTTTTGTGCAAAATTCGAGGTCAATTACATAATCAGTTTTTTAGTAATAATAAATTTATATATCACTAGGCCGCCAATTTTGATTCTTATCAAAATATTACCGGGTTCATCCCCATATGACCCTTGCACCCGTATTCACTAAAGAGGTTTAAATTTAGACCGGGTCTAACTTGAGAGTTATAGGTTTAAGATGACATTTTTAACAATTGAACAAATCATTTTTCTATATGTCACAATTATAAAATGATAGTGACGTAAGCGAAACATAACTGGCGAACTAAGAGTTTTAAGTACCATGGCAACTCAATCAAGTAAGTAGTTTTTTAGCTTTTTTAGCTACTCTGCGAAATGATAGATTGACAACCAGACAGACAGACGGAATTGAGAAAAACATTTTTGGCATCTAGGGATGCTAACATTTTTCTGATGTAAAAACTTTACTTAGTCGCAAGTTCATATCTATATATACATATATATATATATATATATATATATATATATATATATATATATATATATATATATATATATATATATATATATATATATATATATATATATATATATATATATATATATATATATATATATATATATATATATATATATATATAAACCGGGAATTTTTCTTTAACCTTATATTTATATTTGGAAACCTTATTTTCTTGGGCCTAGGTTAATCGTAAAACACAATTTTTCGTATCAAGTCAACGTTTCGCTCATTGTGTTGAGCTTTCTCAAGACTTTATTTTAGTTTGCTTGATCTCTAAAAAAGTATTTTTTTCATTGAAACAAAAAAATCTTATTTTCCCTGTATATATTTTAAATAGAAAATAAACTTGCCTCTGTTTATCCTTAAAAATATTATGTGCCCCCCAGCTAGCTAAATATCAGATAAATTCTACCGTTTTTATTACTAAAAAAAAAATTTGATAACCGAAACACTCCAAACTCGATCAGTCTAATATCATTTACAACACAACATGTAAATTGCTTTTCCAAGGTGCGTACCATAAAATTAAGTATTAAATGTTTGTTAAATTTCGGTCCTTAAATATGTGTGTTTTGTCAAAACCAAACATTTTATTTTATCAAAAAGTAGCATATGTAATATTATTAATATAACAATTTTAAGTTTTTAAACCTTTTAATGTTTCTAGTATGTATATAATGTTTGCGTCTTTGTATATATTTTTCCTTTTTGTTTTTTGTTTCAATGAAAAAATACTTTTTTAGAGATCAAGCAAACTAAAATAAAGCCTTGAGAAAGCTCAACACAATGAGCGAAACGTTGACTTGATATGAAAAATTGTGTTTTACTATTAACCTAGGCCGAAGAAAATAAGGTTTCCAAATAAACCTTGTTATATGTGCGTGGTGAAATTTCGGGTAAAGCGACTTTTTTTTCAATTTACTAATAACTATTAGACGTACGATTAATAAATCAATTAAGAGAGCACTGGTTTTGGCTGACATTTTATTAATTATTTAGCCCTCTGATTTATGTAAGAGCATTGGAAAGTAAACAGATGGAATGTCCTTCATTCTCTAAGAGGTTGGAAATGACGATACGGTTTTAAAAAATCAGTGTAAAAAAACAATTATTTTAAATCATGCCGAAAAAATAAGCGTGGCATAGTAGGTAGAAACTGAGAAAATATTAGTACGATTCCCATATGGTGGAACAAAATGGCACGCAATAAAAATGTTTCAAAAGACAGCGTACTAAATGACTATGTGCGGAACTAAATATAAGAGTCTGGGGAACAGATTTGTAGGAGCTCCGAGTTTACACGATTTGCATCGACAACGCATGTAACGCTCTTGTGTTATTCGACCGTGTAGCGCACAGAGAATACTTATATTTTAGTGTTTTATATCTGTTTTCAATTAGATCACAGAACACTGTTAAGTATTAAATTAGATTTGCTTTTATAGACTAGTTTTGGGGAAAGTGAACTATTCTGAGGTGCATAATATAATAATATTATTATACCTAAAACGCTTTCAGTTTTCGGTTGCAAACACGGTATAATTAACATTATTTCTAAGAGAAACAAGATCAACCAGTGGAAAAGTTTGATTGCACAATAATTGAAGGTTTATACCATAGAGGTGAGTTAAAAAAACCTAAACTATGGACGAGCATCATTTACAGATATTTAAAAATCGTTGGGATGCATAAAAATGTAAAATTATAGAAGGAATCCTTTTGTGTGATTTTTAAATATATTTTTTTGCATTTTAGGAAAAATTTTAAACAAGTTAAGTAATTTAAGGCACCGACATAAGACAGCAAAGAATGTTGGTATTGATGATAATACATCATTTTTAACAAATGAAGACGGAACTTGGCCCGTGCCCTCTTCTCAAGAAAATTACTTACACAAAATTGAGATTCAAAAGCCAGATTGTACTTGTGTTCTTAAATGCGAAAAATGCGATGCATATATACTCACGTGCGTAGATTCGACTATAAAAGGTAATATGTGCAAACGTATTCATATGCTTTGAGCATATTTAAAAACAGCGCCCAATGATGCAGCATTAAATATAAATTCTAGCTCACAACTGGAATTTGAGAATCTAAATAATAATTTAATTATTGACGAAAATCCTCAGAAAGCAGAACAGAGAGTTATTATAAATCACCTTTCAGGATCCACACACATACCGAACTCTGATATAAATCAACGTAAGGCAAAACTTCTAGAAATATGAATGAAAATATTTGAATGCAGCCACTACAATAGAACATTGCAAAATTATTGAAAATGCTCTGCTTCTCATTGGACCGAGATTAAGTGTAATTAAATTTAATTCAGCAATATCGATATTCCAATCTAGTGCTAACCAGTGAAAACCACTTTTAATTTTTTTTTATATTTAGTTATATTCTTATTAGTAAAAATGCAATAAAAACAAACAAACAAATTTCCCTCTTTCTTTGCGGACACATATTTTGCCCTAATTCGGGGATGATGCTGTATCTAGTTATTAATGATCGAAGTTAAAATCTGACCTCTGCCTTAACTTATCAAATTTGTTTAAGAAATTCCAAACCATTTTTCCGATAGCGCCTTGAAACACTTTAAAATCCTCACCCGTTATTGCTTGTTAAATTTATTTATAAATACATATTATTCTTCTTTTTCTTTCTTTCTAGCCGTTTTCTATCCTTTGGATATAGGCCTCTCTCATGTTTCTCCAGTTTTCTCGGTTCTGAGCAACTTGATACCAGTTGAGACCTCCTGTTCTCTTAAGTGCTTCTTTTTTCTCCCCAAGGTCTCCATCTGGTAACTTTTCCGCTCCAGTTAGTGTTGTTTCTGGCCACATGTCCTGCCCAGTTCCATTTTGTTCTACTACTTTTAAATTTAATTGTCTCCTTTCATTTCATATTTTTATTATTTTTCTACTATGTTACTCGTAAAACTATTAATAAACACCCATTATTCTACTATTAAATTTAATTATGTCCATTCATTTCGTGTTTTTATTATATTATAAATAAACTAGAAAGAAGACACAAAGTCTCGGTCTCAGTCAAAAAGAATACAATGCGGTTACACGTGTTTCGCCTTTTCAGGCATCATCAGACCTACAATTAATATAACAATCAAAAACTATCACTATAAATATACAAAATTTAAACAAACCTTCGACATTAAATAAAATCACAAGAACAAATCAAACGACTGTAACTTGACATGTTATAATACACACTGAGATGAGGTTAAAAAACTAAGGTATTGACACGCGCAGATAAAAGTTGAATCAAACAAAAAATATAAATAAAAAATATAAAAAAAGTTATTGATATACCCAGGAATCGAACCCGAGCCTCCGGCGTGAGAGGCCGAGATACGCCGGAGGCTCCGGTTCGATTCCTGGGTATATCAATAACTTTTTTTATTTTTTATTCATATTTTTTGTCTTTTATATTGATTCAACTTTTATCTGCGCGTGCCAATACCTTAGTTTCTTAATCTCATCTCAGTGTGTATTTTAACATGTGAAGTTGAAGTATTTCAACATTGCAGTTTATTACATTACTTGTTAAAAATATTAATAGATACACTTATTTTACTTTTTCTTTGCAAAAAGTATTTAAAACGGGTATTTCCCTCGCATGGTGCATGGCCATGCACACAAAATATCAGCAAAATTTCTCACTAACACCCTGACTACAAGAGTATGATCGTCATATTTCGGAGCTCCCCCAAATCTGTTCCCCAGACTCTTGTGAACTAAATTGGGTTACACATTACTATTCCCAATGAAACGAAAGATTCATAACGAGGCAAGTTTCGGGTAAAGGAAATTTACCGATTTTTTGATTTGCTGTCGAAACATTTAATCGTTAGGGTGATGAGTCTTAAAAACTTATTTGAGGTATACGCAGTAAAATTAAAAAAAATAAAGATCCCTTAAGGTTTTATAATATTCGATTTGGCAAAAAAATCTATTTTGACTTTTTCAGTGGCGAAAAAGCCCAAAAAGATTTTTTTTGTCAATCTAAACGCAACAAATAATCTGAACACATTTAGAAATAACATTCGATTTGATAGAAAAAGAGCAAATTAATTTCGATGGAACCCTATTTGGAAATCCTACTGCTACTAGAGTTGCTCTAATTAGTTTAATGGGATACTAAAAAAAACGAATTAGAACAAGCCATTATAAAAACAATAATTTTATTAACATCTTTATGTACAAATTAACATAGACAAATAAATAAATAGTAAAAATGTGCCTAAATCTAGTAATACTGACATATTTACATACACTAAACATCAGTTTATTTAGTCGTTAGAATTAATATTAAATTTACCTAAGAGGCATTTTTCGGAGTATTTCTACAAATCTTAAACCTACAAGATTTCTATTTTCTTTGAACTCTGCGGATATAATATATTGACATAGTCTTTCCGTCGAATTTATCATTATTGTAAGTATAAACAGTCTATGGAATAATGAACAATATTGATATTTTAATGGTTAATGATTATAGTTAGTTTTTTTATTACGCATTTAGGCAGTTCTCGATCGTGTTAAATCTTAACTTTCTTGGTTCCAAACCAATTTTCTCAGCTTAAATTAGTATTAAACTGACGCACTTCTATATGTTTAAAACAAACTCATAAATATATTCCTACATCATTTACCTACCAAATTTAGCAATTCCTTAGGAGCTTTGCTTGTCAAGTAATAGGTTTTAAAATTATATCAGTCTATGTTTTCGTTGTGTCAAACCACCGATTCATCAAACGAGTTGGGCAATAAATAAATCTAATTTTCTAAAATCCAACTTCGAAAATGCATGAAGTGGCTATGTTCAGCACAAGACTAAGTTAAACCCCATTACATTTTATTTCTGTTGGGGTCTGAGGATGAAATTTAAAATCATTCTTACAATCATCGAAAAATACATTATCATCCAAACTACTAGCTAATATGTCAACTACCTCACAGTTATCTCGTCGCACAACTTCAACTTCATCTTCATCTGAATCTGCCACCAAAATGGGTGTAGCCCCATCAAGAAGATTCGACCTGCTCCTAGACCTTTTGTACAATTCTTTCGAGACGCTCCTGGTAAATGCAAATCTTTTTGACATTTGTCTTGTAAGCGGAGGTTTGGTGAATTCCTTCTTTTTGGTTATAGGCGGTTCCAAGAGTTCAGAAGCGTGTTCTGTAATTATTCGCCACGCGTGTTCTACGTCTTCTTGCTTGGCATCTTCGGTATTCACGCAAAATCTGATAATATACTTGTCTTTTACCATTGAAGGAATCATATGGAGTTTACCTGAAGCATTGATATTAGCAAGGAGTTCTTGATTAACATGATCACTAGCAGTCAATCTAAAACACACCAATCCCAGGCGGACCTCATTCAATACTTCAAACCTGCTGTCTTTTTTTACTAAAGACTCGAAATGCTTTGCTAGATTTATATGGTTTCTTATATACTTTTGTAAGCCTGATAACCCATATTTTCTTATTACAAACCAAAGTTTCAGTGATCTAAAACGTCTACTTAGTGGAATGCCCCAGTGACGATAATCTATGGCTTCATCTGAATTAGCGTGTTGTAAATAGAGGGGATCAACTACCAAAGCTGATGTAAGCTTCACCCTGCATCTTACCCAAAGGCAAGAGCAGTCAAAGTTTACGAGTAACCACTTATTTGGATTGGTGTTAAATGAATCGGCGTATTCAATTCCTTTCAAGTATGGTTTAAGTTCTGGACAAATAAACGCATTACCGGCATAAGCAGCGTCTACGTGTAACCAGATGCATGGTTCCTCTTTACAAATTGGTCCGATTACTTGTAGATTATCAAAGGAGCAACTCGAAGTAGAACCTAATATAGTGGATACAAAGAAAGGTAACAAACCATTTTCCTTATCTTTTTTAATCGCGTCTTCCAAAGATTGTTTTCCGAGAGAGCCATTTTCATCAGGATCCAATATTCTAAGCTTTACCAGTAGTATCTTGGCAGCTTTTTCAACGCAAGAATGAGCTTCTTTTGAACAGTATCCCACTAGTTTAGGTAGAAAGGCACTGTCTTCCATCTCGTCTGGTTCGATAAGATTTTTTTTCAGGTACTGGATAGCTTGATTTCTCGCGGCCAACATAGATATTAAAACACATTCGCTGGCACTGGTTTGAATCACACCCCCGCCTGAACTGCCTTTATTAGAAGTAATGAAGTCGTGGGGGAGGCCGATAGCTTTACCAAACCAATCCATGACAATGGTTTCCAGTTCAGTGCACGCTGGGCTTGCCGCCTGTAACAAAAAGAAATATTTGATTAGATGTTTTTACCGGTTTTGATGTTTCTTAATATTCGAGTGTTTATGTCATGTGGGGAGTTTGTTTTAAGGTGATATTCTTATTTAATTTGGGCCACTAAATGTATGAAAAGTTAATGATCAATGTTACATCGACAGACGTTTTACATTGTCCAGTATTGGTGTTTACTTAGTTTCCTTCTCTTCTAAAAGAGGTGCTTTCTATATTAGAGTGCCCAATTACATAATTGTATGAAAATAAATAATAATATAATGGAACATAAAGATATTTGCCCTGACACCTAATGGTAAACGTTATATAACAAGTATAAAAAAAAATTAAGCATGATCATAGCAAGACAATAGATATCAAGTATTTATAATGGTTGTTTACTGCATATTTTTCATATCCGGTAATCTGAATTGTATTAATAATTTCAAGTATTTAAAAATTAATGCACGCTAAATTGCTACCGTGTTAACGCAAAATAGTTTATGTTAATGAGATGTTCAAATTCAACAGTCGTTTGAATGCTTGTAAAAGCAATTACCTTAAATTTGAATATTGATTAAACAATTCATTATAATATCTTCTGAGGAAATCTCAGGAGGTGTTGTTAGTTTAAAATAATTATGAAATATACTTATGAACGTATTGTTATCTCATTTTTAACCGGCCGACGAAGGAGGAGGTTCTCAATTGGACCTGTATGTATTTGTTTTGAATGTTTGTTCGCGCATATTGTTTAAATGGCTTTGCCGATTTTAATGAGTAAAACGCCAAATTGTAGAGGACGTTTCTCTGGTTATTCCATATATTTTGATTTGAAATAGATTCACACATTTTTTTGTAAAAATAATATACAAAAACATAAGGGAGATAAAGGCAGCGAGTTTTATAATTAAATTTACATTTTTTAAATACCCTTTTCAAACTAAAGCATTGAGGTGTGTAATAGACTACAACCTCACTTCCTAAAACGTATCTCTTTTGCTATCATGTTATGTATACAGGGTGACCATGAAAATGTGTAACCTCAAAATCTGGTAATTTACTTGACATTTTCGAAAAACGAACATTCGGTATGAATAAAACGTAACTAACTGACTACCCTAATTATAATTTTTATGTATGTGTATAGGTAATAGTAAAATAAACATGTGACAGTAATTTATATTAAATGACACTATACAAAAATTAACTAAGTAAACAGCTCTGATAATAATATTTAAATTATTTTATTTATATTAAGTTGTTTAGAGGCAAGATCTCATTATTATATAGGGTTGTCCTTTTAAAGTGTTACAAAGCGATATTGAGAAAACGGCTGATTGAAAATAAATGAAATTTCTAGGGATGCAATGGGTCGTTGTTGGACATTTTTTGAGGGAGCAAGTAATGTTTTAACCCCTTTACACTGTTTAGGGGTGGGGGGGTAACTTTTAAATGTTAAATGGAAAGGTGCAGTTTTTTTCCAGATTCGTAATCTCCAGAAAAAACTACGTTATAATCAATGAATAATTTAATGTCAATGTCAATGTCACTACGCTAAATTCAACAAAATTAAAAAGAAAATCAACAATTACAACGTTATTATGTATGTATATTTATTACTACGCTACGGTTTGACCAATTTGGATGAAATTTTCAGGGAATATTCAGGATATCACCGTAGTGGTCCCATACCAAGCGTATTGAAAAAATGTTAGAATGGCGGAATAATGCCATTTTGGACTACTCGATGTTACAATGAAAAATATGCGTTCACTAATGCGTTCACCAATCTGTCAGGTTATCGTTGAAAATTATATAATGAGACATTATACAATGATGTCACATAATATAGAGTGGACACAGTAGCTGTTTGTTAAACTTGACTTTTACAATAAAACTCGTATAAATAGATCCAAAAAGAATGAAAAAAAAATTTAAAAAAAAAATGAGACCGATTTCAAAAAATGCACAAAAAATGCAAAAAGTGAAAAATAATATTTTACTGATCTGGAAAATTGTGAAGTCGGTACCAAACTAATAAAGACAGACATTATACTTATGGTATTAGACTTCATGTTATTAGGTAATCGACAATAAGTTTGGCGCCGACTTTACAGTGTAAAATTTTTCAGGTCAATAAAATATTATTTTTCACACTTTAGTGCATTTTTTGAAGTCGATTTAATTTTTTTATGAAAATATCAAAATATATTGGAGAAGGATATTGCAAAAGTAAAGACTTCAGTGAAAATATACATGGAAATTAAGAAAACAGTAAGTCATTAGTCAACAATTTAGTAGTATCTTCGCAGACATCACATCTAGGCCTCTGTATTTTGTAGGGATATCGTTGGAAAGGGCTTAATAAACGGATGCTGAAAATACAGATAGTACTATTATTTTTACTTCTCTAGTAAAAGGGAAAAAATCACCCTCCGAGATTTTTGCAGATCTTCGCTTTTCAGATGCTTCGGCATCAAACATATTTTTTCAATTCCGTCGGTTTTTTTGTTGGTCTATCTGTTCGCGGCATAGCTAAAAAACTACTTATTCGATTGACTTCAAATTTTGGTCAAGAATTAAAGGTCATATGGGGATGACATGGTAACCTTTTGGTAAAAATTCAATATGGCGGCCTAGTGAAATGTAATAATAAATAAATAAAAATTATTACTAAAAAACTAATTATCCAATTTACCTCAAATTTTGCACAAAAATGATATTTTACGTATGGCCGCTTAATAAAATATTTAAAAAATCAGCCGAAAAAACTACTTAGAGAGATTTCCAATTTTGGGCAAGAATTAAGTGTTATACAGAAATGAAGTGGTAAAATTGTGGTATCAATCAAGATAGCACAACAAAATGGCGGTCAAATAAAATGTTTTCTCATAACCGTCGGCTTGTCTGTCAGTTCGCGACATGGCAAAAACTACTTACCCGATTGATTTCAAAGTTAGTTAAAAAATTAAGGGTCACATGTGGATAACCTTGTGAAATTTTGGTAAAAATCCAATATGGCAGAACAAAACGGAGTCCTAGTGAAATGTTAAAAAACATATTAACAAAACACTAATTATCCAATTTACCTCAAATTGCATAAAAATCAAGTGTTACATAGAAATGAACTGGTAATATTATGGTACGAATCTAAGATGACAAAACCAAATAGCAGTCTTATAAAATATCTAAAAAATCAATCCGAAAAAACTACTTACTTGACTGATTTTGAATTTTGTGCAAGCATTAAGTGTGATAGAGAGATAAATTGGTAAAATTGTGGGATGAATTCAATATGAGAAAACAAAATGCAGACAAATATATTTAAAAAAAAAATCAACCCAAAAAAATCTTATTCAATTGACTTAAATTTTTGCACAAAAATTAAGGATGATATAGGGATAAACTAATATGAATTCAACATGACGGAATAAAATAACGATCTCAAAAAATCACTGTAAAAATTACTTACTTAATTTATTTTAAATTATGCCCAAAAATGAAATGTGGCATTGGCAGAAACCGTTTGGTAAAAATCAAATATGGTCCAACAAACTGGCGCCCAACAAAAATATTTGAAGAAGGTATTTATGTGTTATTAAAAGACTATATGCAGAACTAAATTGGGTCACATTTCACTGTTCCTAATAAAAGATAAGATTCATACCGAGAGAACTTCCGGGTCAAAGAAAGTTACCGATTTTCTAAAAAATATTTTATTTTAAAAATGTTCTGCTGAGTTAAAAATTCTTACCACTTTTACCAAATCTTTCAAAATAACATTGTAGATGGTTTTGATATTGCTACTAAAACACACACAATTAGAATATAAAATTGAAATAATAATTCTTGTAATAATACGTGAACAATAAACTAAATTGTTCTCTGTGCATAATCGTCTGTCGTATATTAAATAATTTTTAAATGATCACGTTCAAAGTTTAAAATTATGGCTTGACTGAATTATGTTTTAGCATCATATTTGTCGACACCAAGCAATTAATAAGTCATTATATTTACGCGCTATTTTCTTAAAAGTTTTATCAAACGTGAACACAGTAAAGAAAAATAGTCCTTGTGACTTGACTGATCTGATGATATAAAAATAAAAAGTAGACGAAAATAAAATTCTGACTAAACCTGTTAAAATAATAACATTAATGATGTATAGCATCACGTAGTGTTTGCAATCATCGTAAGGTGTTGAAAGTCTATACTATAATTGGCTGCTTTTAGTAATATTAATTTTCACAGCCAGATTTTTTTCCAGAACTTAGTCAACTGATACAAAATTTGTATTATAACTAATGCTATAATGTTGGAGGATGGATTAGTCTTGTTTACTTATGTATTGTGTATGAAACTTTATTATTGGCGATATTTCTGCGAAAAACATACAATAACCAATAACGTTCTTTGAGAAAGTAAACACTCCTAATAATTTGGATCATTTGATACTAATTTCTTACTCACATATTAACCCACTAACTGAAACACAATTCAGTATCAGTCAATAGAATAGTTATTTATTCTCTACCTAGTAGCGTAACTACAGATCGGAGCATTTCGCTACAATATAGACACTTTATTATGCAGAAAGGTGCCTTTCTCGGTTTCTGCTTTCGATTGCATAATACATCTTCAGGAATTTTTACTCTTCGAAATTAGAACACTAAATGAGGTAAGAGAGATCTAGCTTGTGCGCACTAAACAGTGATCGCGTGTTATGATCGGTTTCCACGGGTAATGTAGACCGTAATCCTTATCTCAAATAAAGCTTTTTCGATATGGAAATATTTCAGTAGACTCTCTCATTTTCAGTTCTTGAAATCCCGAGCCTAAGACCGACATCAGAACTTTGGTTTCTATTCGATTTATGATATTAGGTTCAGTGTCATACTGGTGTTTAGATTAAGCAATTTATTTCTTTAAAACATAATACATGTGTAGTGTGTACGAATAGTGAATATGGAATGCCTAGTTTCTCACAAATGAACACAAGAACAAAGAATTTCGCTCGGAATTTCGTATATGTCTTCTGTTTAAAAAGTATTTGCATTATTAATTTGTCTTATACAATAAAAATTCATATTGGCTCGTCGTTTATTTTTAATGCTGTTTTGGAAAAAGCATATGAACAGCAGCAAGCTTTCAATGCTAATTTTAAAATTATCAACCTTATTCCTAAGACTATTTCAACTATCATAATGACAATATTCCGAACTATTTTTGATCGTTTCTCTTCAATAAGGTACTGCTGTGGTTTAGAATAAGAGAATGGGTGATCTGAATAAAAGTTGAAAAACGTTTTTACTCTAATGCTATTTTTTCTGATGTTTGTTAAGAGTATACTTGTTAAGTGTTAACATTTAATGAAAAACATTGCTACAATTTTATTCACATTAACCATTAGAACACGTTTGAGCAAATAAACATACGTACAAAACCCACAAACACCACCCACTTCCACATTTCTTGTTATACAATTTCACTCGTAATTTCCAGTAATTTAGTTTAACAATATTATTAATTTAAAAATTCCGTTAATGTTAATAACCTATAATTCATATTAATTTTGTTTATAATATATTCTGCCATTATATTTTGGTATAGTTTTTAATTTACTTATAATTTATTATTAGAAACAAGGGTTCAGTATTATTTCTGCAGTTTTTGTTCACGTTGAAGTTGATCCATACATCGCGCCATTCGTAAAAATTGGTGGGATCGATTTATTTGTAACTTTTCGAAATCAGCATACATTATAATTTATGTATAATAGGATCTAAGAATTTATAAGTGGTTTAAGTAGGTGGAATATTTCTAGAAACTATTTTTTCTGTATTTTAATATTGAAAGGTCATAATATAGTTACTCCGGATTTCCTTAAATTTAATTTTTGCTAAGCAGTTTATGTCTATAAATTATTTTTTGAGTCAGGTTTTTATAAATATCGAATATAATTAATTATACATTGGATGGATTATTTATTACAATTTTACATACGAATTTACGTCCCTATAATTAAACGTTTTGTAACTGATTTTAATTTTTTAAAATGTTTACATTATTGGCTCAACTCGCTATTTTTTTTAAATCAGATTTTAAATATATAAAATACTAAATATTAAAACTTTATGTTAGCCACTTTTATCTAAATTTTAACTTGTAAAATAATTACAAAATAGATAATTAATAAGCTTTAGCGTTGAATTTAAAAAGTGTGTTTTTACTCTCGTAATTTTTATTCGTGTGCAGATGCTATAAAATGAGGGCTATGTGTATAATATTATATCTAGTAATAAAGATAGATAATAAATACCTTGAACAGACAATTTACTCAATGTTAAATAAATAACCCCTAAAGGGATACTAATTAAGCCGACCCTGTTCGACTCGCACAACGCCCAGAGTTGCCAGTCCGTGGCCTAATGCATCCGATGTGCTGGTTATATTTGTTCATAGATAAGCATAATTTTTTTATTGTATTTCTAAACAGGTAGACGCTTCTGGTAACACCGAATTGCATATTGTTGCGCGTTCTCTAGTTAAACGTCGACACGAACAGTTAATGTGGTTTATTTATTTGTATCTTGTAAATGTTAATATGCTATAGTAGAGGCAACTGCAGATAAGTGTTAAAATAAACAGTTAAGTTTAAATAGAAATTTGACCCATGTAAGAATATTTCAGCAACACTCGGCTCTCGGCGACTAGAAAAAAAGCTTTTAATTTCCCAACTCAGGTTGAATTTTCCTAATCTTTCTTATAGGTATTATAGAATAAGTTTCGTTTGTATCCAAGTTCTATGCGGTTCGTCTTGCCCTCTTTCCGTATAATCACATGTCTTATTTGTGTACTCTTTTATACTTTCGGTAAGCAATAAAAAACTAATTCTTAATTTAAATATTGCATAATAAACTAGATTGATAATAATCGATTTCCCCTTTTTTATTATATAATTTATATAATGAATGATAAATCCACACATCCCACGCCATCTTTTAGGTATGGTTTCATGGACAGTAGTTGAGTAATCTTCAATGAAACAACTAAGACAGTGCACCATAAAATATTTCCTAGTTGGGAAATTGGGTATGCGATTTATTTGGCCAAAAGCAAATTTATATGGATCTTGTAAGAAGCTCATGTGATTTTAGGAACTCTTTCTCAATGCCTTAACTCCATAGATATTATTCTAAAAAGCAATATAATCAAATAAAGCCGTTTCCCATGTTTAGTATTAAAACAGAAATTTTACCATAATTAAAATGTAGTAATAGTAAACACCGTAAAAGAGGGCTCCTGATTAGGCAAATTTTTCTCGAAAATCTTAAAACAATGGAATAAAAAACAATAAGAATACGCGGCCTGATTTCCTCAATACAAATATTTATTACTGACAGCAGAAAGTTGAGAGATATTTTTCGTAAAATTGATTAATTTTACTATTATTATTATTATTATAACTTATAGTTTTAAATAATGTATTTATTTGCGATTTTAAACTTAATGACTCAATTGATTCGTTAATATAATATATGAAAAACATTTCGTATGCATATTTAACGTTATGTCTACCTAAATTTTGAGTTGTAAACATTTCTCAAAAATGCCGTTTTTGTTTATAGGCAAATATTACTTGTGTTTTTTTTTCTTTAGTGCAAAAGGGACCGGAAGTATTTACACAGGAAATAATGTTAAAATATATGTATATAGAAAATTGTTTTCAAAATGTTGTTTCATTTTATATTATTGTAGTATTTAGTATCTGTGGCTTTATTGTTTACTGTATATTCGTACCTAACGAAAAGTACGAAGTCATGATGCGATAAAAATACAACTTCTTTAAGAAATTCGAATTTCCTTTGATGCTCGTTCAAGCATTTATTATTTACGAATTATAACTAAAACCCCATCTGAAATAGGCAGTTTTATCAAATTGGTACTTTAGTTGTTTATGTTTGAATCAGCTTCATTCACATGCAATTAATATTTTATATTTAGAAAATTTAAAACAAAACTAGTAGTTTTCCATACTTTAGATAAGCTAATATTTTAAAGGTTTACTTTTTACGCTAACTTATAACACGTTTAAATTTGTTAAAACGGAAAAAAAATTGAAAACAGTGGTGTATTGTATTCTAATATAGCAAATAACTTTGTTCCAAGTCATATATACTCGAAAAAAATGTTGCTACTTTTAGGCTATACAACTTTCTACAAAGTCAAAATGTTGCAATATTTGTTAAATTTTATTTGCTACTCATTTCATTGCCCACACAACAACTATTTTTAAACACTTAGATGAAATGTTCTAGCATAGAAAGGCAAACTACAATGATATATTTGTGTTTTAGTAACCATTAGCCTAAATATAATTTAATAACAAAAAAGCATGGTGAAATATAGAAAAATTACTTAGCTCTATTCTTAGGAGTTCTGAAAGCTTCTTAAATTACATTTTAATCAGTTGTTATTTCTAGTATATTTGGGTAGCCCTGGGACTATGTATAGGCTCTATTTTCTGAATGACCGCATCGTTTTTTTGCATTGGTTATTTTAATGAAATTTAACTTTATTTTTAGCAAAAGCTTTACACTGACAATTTGTATTTTGTAATAACCTATATATATATATATATATATATATATATATATATATATATATATATATATATATATATATATATATGTATATGTATATAATGTGTAGTATTCTTTAGAGGTTAATTAGCTCAAATACAAGTCCGTTCGTTTTTTCATATTCTTCGATAATTTGTCAATAATTTAGTTCAGTTAAAATTTTCAATTTAAATATTTGAAAAGTATAGAACTCGGTCTGCTGATAACAATTTTGTGATTATTTACAACGATAAAAACTTTATCTGACTTTATATTTACAGAGTTATTGACTGTACTGTATTTTTTGCGTACCTATTTAAATATTTGTACTTGGATTTTTTTGACTACCGTCACTGTCACTTTAAATAAGCTTGCAGTGTGCACGAATAATGAATAAATTATAATACCCTAGCTTATATCTTAACTATATTGCGTTTTATTTAAATGCGGTATGTTTTTGTTATTTCTCATCTGTCAAAAAATATATTTTAAAAAATTTTAAAATTTATTTGCAAAAATTTTATTTTAGTTTCTTGCATTTAGTGGTAAGTAAAATTCTGATAGTACATTTTTCAACATTAACTTCAAAAATATTCAAAATTAAGGTAACACCAAAATACGTTTTAAAAAAAATATTAGTAGCTTTTAGACTATCTAGTAATATATTTCCTTTTATAAATTTAGTACACTTACCCAAGAAAATCCGATACATCCTATAGCGTTTGACAACATATCAGCTAAGATTGAAGGATAAGAGTTTCCACTAGGAAAATACGCATGGAATCTCGGATGTTGCCAGTGAGTAATTCCTGGCATAATTTTCTTGTCGACATCTTCCATAATTTCGTTCCATTCTTCTGGTTCAACAGGTGCTTCCCCTGGAATTAGTTCTTTTAAGTAACCCGGCTCGAGGTTCGGAGTAACCCTTTGATTCGGCAAGTTGATCATATAAGAACAAATATAATCCACCATTTCTTTTCCACGAGTTCTGAATTCTTCCACATCCATTTTTGCGATTTATATTAAACTTTATTAAATAAGTATTTATAAACAAACGCAGTTATGTAGTAAATGTCACAAGTAAATGCACTCGCGTGTAGAGAAAAAACGTGTTGTGTGTATTTTTACCGTTTCACTCGCGTTGACCTTCGCGATTTGTCTGGCAAGTCTGATTTGACTAAGAGCTTTGGCCAAATCACTTTTATAAGACAAAGCTTTTGAGAGGGGGAGTCTACGCGGCGCATGGGGTATCCCTGGAATTACGTATTACGTTACGTCTAATGGGTGTAATAAGAAAGTCAATATCCGAGACAACCAACCGACATCCTGCCTGTCACTGTCCTGTATCTGTCTTTTCTAGTTCAGATGGAAATATTCTGCCAAGAAGAATTAGACTTATTTGTGTGACCCAAAAATATTTATCCTAGATTTAACTTGTTTAATTTGCTTTGTCATAAAATAGCTATGTATATTAAATACGAATATCTAAAAAAGTGCAATCCTTGGAGATAAAACTTGTGACTGTTATTATGTTATATAAAAAGATAACTATAATTCATCTGATAATCGTTTGGAATATATCTTTCAAATAGCATTAAAAAAAGTTCAATTTATAATTAAAGAAGTACCGACCGGAATTATTTTATCCCAACTACACCGTGTAATTGTGATACATTTAATTTTTGGTATTACGTCTGTTTGCAAATTTCTCGGGAGCATTTGATGTAGTAAATCACGGACTTTGTAAGATTTTAAAGTTTCTTCCCTTATAGGGCCCTTTCACTTTCCAGCCTTTGTGAACAGTGCTGCCAATCTCAAATTTCAGATTGTACGCGATGTGTTTGTAAATTACCCACTTTTACCCGCAGCCTAATATCTAATTACTCGCAATTTTACCCACATGAATGAAATTAGAATTTAAAGTATGAAATTGATGAAATTATAAAATTTGATTAATCCATTGACGGTATGGTATGGTAATTGGATTATTGACTCTGTTGTGGCTGGAACAATTTGTCAGCTCATCCTGGGGTGTATCCAGGGAACTGATCGAACACATGTTCTGTGCACTGAATGCAAAATTCTGTTTTCGCAAAAAAGTTAATTAATCTTGTTCTAATGCATCTTGGCTTCTACAGGTTGCCCCTTAAAGAAGTACTACTTGTATCACGAGATGACCCTTTCTTTCAAATCATCCCTGGACCCCTCCTACTTCCGCCACATAGCGCCTATAGGCTATATAGTCTATGTAGAACTGGGCAGACGAACAGGATAGAATGCAGGAATAAGCATTCCCCCGAAACAACATAGCAACATCGAACACGTGGAATCACTTATGTTAAAAACTCAGAGGTCTGTCTTCTACGAGGCGATTCGAGAGACTCGATTAATTCATTGATAATAAAAATGTAAATACTAATTTCGAACGAACTTTTATGGTCGATGTCGTTTTGAGTTTCGATAGGATGACCGAAAAACGAAAGGCTAATTTGTACGATCCACACCAACGTTGCCAAATTAGGGATAGGTAAAATTTTCATTGGGATACCATACCAAGGCACATGAACATGATAGTATAAACCTATTTTGTGTATCTCAAAAATAATTGAACAAATAAAAGAAATTTTTATTTTAATAAAAAAAACATTGTTTTATATACTTAAAAATATGTTTTGTTTACGCAGCTAAAGTAGGTACATATTGAAAATACAAAAAGCTTATGAAGAATTAAAATAAATCACCTAAATACGTAAGTATTTTTATTAGCCATTTATCCATGATTACTTAGACTATCACAAACTACAATATAAACAACGTGATGAATACATTATGTAAAATTAACCAAATATGAATAGGACTTATAAACACGATATCACCAAATCCTTACACCACTTACACCTTTCAACATTAGTAGGTATTAATAAAGAAAAGAAACCATCAGCCTTCAAATCAAATTAATATTTTTAACTTTTGAGTTGAAGTACAACAATAGAGACACATCTCTAGAACGCTTTGAGTCTAATCTATGCCGTATACGCGTATCTTTTGGGTGTAGAAAGAGATTGAAATGGAAGAGGCATTAGGCACTAACGCACGCACAGAGGCAGAGAGTGGCCTTTTCTAGCAGTCTAGAGATTTACGTCGATGAGTACAACTGACGACAACAGTGCATTCCGATGTTGCCATGGGTATCTGAAAAGCGAGATTCTTCACAAAATTAAACCTCGAATTTTTGCTTGTGGCTTAGATTCCTGAATTACCTGCTTTCACTCGCACGGAAACTCTTACCCGCAAAGGTGACCTAATTACCCGCAAATCGGGTAATTACCCGCACATTGGCAACACTGTTTGTGAATGATCTAACTTTTATTAAAACCGATACAGATAATACTTTCATTTTATCTTTCTCTTTCCTCAAAAATAGCCAATTTTAATCTTAAAGTACATCCCAGATCATTAAAAATAATTGCTGAAGAGATATTTTCCAAATTTTACTTTGGTTTTAAAAAACCAAATTTAATTTAAATTAAAATTATATAGCAATTATTCCTTAGTTTTTCCTAAAAGCCAATAATATATATGTGGAGTTATTAAATCTAGGTGATCAAACTAAACTGTTCGGGGGATATTTTTGATGATAACTTAAAATGGCATTCATATATCAAGGGACTTTGCTACGGAGTTGTTTTGTATAAGTATCAAAATGCTATAAGTTTATTCCTAAGTTACACTTGATTTTTGTGCAATATATGGGTTTAAATTGGATAAGCAATTTTTGAATATTATTTTTTTACATTTTACTAGGCCGCCTTTTTGTTCTGCCATTCTTGTATTCGTGTAGAAACTTCTACAAGTTTATTCCTATGTTACACTTGATTTTTCTACCAAAATTTGGATTAAATTGGATAAGCCGTTTCTTGATATTATTTTTTAACATTTTACTAGGCCGCCATTTTGATTTGCCATATTGGATTTTGACCAAAAATGTTTTCATTTTATTACCATATGATCCTCAGTTCTGAACTAAAATTTGAAGTCAACCGGGTAAGTATTTTTTTTGCTATGCCGCGAAAACACAAACAGATAGAGAGACCGACAGATAGACCGTCGGAATTAAGGAAACACGGTTTTTTTGACATCTAGGGACCCTAAAACGTGAAGGTCTGATGATAATTTTTTTATGATTACATTACTACCTTTTAATTTTATCCCCAGAAACTGAACTAAAAACATACTAATATCAATGTACTATTGACCCACTATCCTATTCTGTACTGGGTTACACCTGTTCACTGGAGAAATACGGCCATGCCTCAACCAGCTCTCGGGAACTGAGAATGCTTAACATGAGAAACAGAATGTTGTTGCATTTGGCCTGTTTTGTGAATAAAAATATGAATAATTGTAGGTACTCTGTCATACCTGCGGAATAGATTGGTACTACGTAACCAGATGAATGCTATCAATATACGCCAGGGAGACTTACTTAGTATCCCAAAGCACATACCAGTCTTGTCGAGGGTGTTTTTCAAATCAGGTAGTAAGGATTTTTAACAGCATTTGTACTCAAATTTAAAAAGCACCGCTGGAGATAATAAAAACACAAATTAATTAATTATTGAAAAAACAAAAATTCGACTGCTTAAAATTGAATATGTAGTGTATTTAAAATATACCAACTGAAGTAGTCCTAGTTTTTTATCTCAGAGTTGGACACTCCCAGCAGGGGCGCTTTTTAATATTTAATATTTTGAGTCCCCAACCACTCTGAAATAAGAAAATATACTGTTATTTACATATTACCTACAAAATATTGTTCTCTGTTAGCTTCAAAATAGATTGATAGATGAGAATATTTTTACAACAAAATCTTAAAATTCATCAAAAAGTTTTAAAAATTTAAAAAATATGCAGTTTTGAAAATAAATACATAGCCTCCTTTATATAGCTAAATTCAAAGTAGAAAGCAATTTTTTGGATAAATGCGATAGATGATTAAACAGAAAAAAACATACTTTAGATTATCGTGTACTATATGATGAAGGAAATGTATTATTATAATAAATTTCATAGTATACTAATAGTAGTACTAATATATATGTATATATATATATATATATATATATATATATATATATATATATATATATATATATATATATATATATATATATATATATATATATATATATATATATATATATATATATATATATATATATATATATATATATATATATATATATATATATATATATATATATATATATATATATATATATATATATATATATATATATATATATATATATATATATATATATATATATATATATATATATATATATATATATATATATATATATATATATATATATATATATATATTGATGAAGTTAAGTCAGAAACATGGGTCTATAGTTGCCCATATTTCAATATGCTTTAGTGGTCGTCCCAAAAAATTCTTTTTCTATATAATATATGATATATATATATATATATATATATATATATATATATATATATATATATATATATATATATATATATATATATCTATTTTGTTTTTTTCTCTTTAATCATATATAAATATTTTGTTAATTATTTTCTTGGGAATAGGTTAACACATTGAGAAGTAAAACTACAACTCATATCGACGTTTCGCTCATTATATTGAGCGTTCTTAAGATATTTATTTTCTACAATAAAAACATGTATGGTTAATATTTAAATTTTAAAATGGTTAAAAACATTACTGAAAAAACCTCACTCAAAAAACATTACATTTAAAACAAACAATGATCATAAAAACAAAAATACATTTTAAACAAAATTAATATTATACATAGTACGTACCTTGGAAACATGGCAGTTTTACGATTGTTGCTGAGATAATAATAATTTCGATGGTCTGGAATTCTGGTATATAAAAACGAGATATTTTTTCTTTTTTTATATACTTGGATTTTTATTGCTATACCGAGTTTGGGTTTAAGTTATTACTGAAATGTACAGGGTTTTATGTAAGAAGTGGTTTATTTATATTTAGATTAATTTACTTAGATATCAGATTATGATAAATTTGGCTTAAGTTATTGATGTCTTTTTTACCGTTGACGGCATCTTTCTCCTTTTTAATGTGTATCATTTCTTTTATTGTGAGTTTTCGATAATTATATTCTTGCTCGAAGATTTTGGTTTGTTTAAAATCGAATTCATGTTTTTCTGAATGTTCGTGTTTGTGAAGTGCAGTAGATGCATTTTATGTGTATTTGTGGCCGTTTAATCGACTATCTAAGTATTGTGTTGTAATTATGTACTTTTTTGGGCAATTAAAATTTAACAGTCACGGAAAGAACTAATAACTAATATAAATTTAATTTTTATTTAATTCTGAAATAAATAATCAAATTAGTTACTTAAAAAATCTTATACCTGAAAATCAACTTAATAAATTTCTGAATTTCGAAAATTTAAAATATGAAAAAACTTTTAAGTATACTAAAGCATGCAATCAAACAAAATTTACAAATTTAATTTCTCATATACCACATAATGACAACAAATAAATACAGCCAAATGGTTAAGTAACATCTCTGACACTGAAATTCCACAGGATATTGCTGAAGTTTTTGCTGTGTCTGTGTAGAAAGCATAATTCAAGATAAACCGAATGAAATCAAAGATTCAATTCGCGCTAATGCTATAAACGTTGTTACAAACCATAATCATAAAAATGAAATATTCAAACTCAATTCAAATAACATACAGAAAAAAATTGACAAAATCAAACAATTGGTAAAGGAGAAGTAAAATCCTTAAACCTGATAACTCTTACGACTATAATACAACAATTACAGATTTACTTAGTGACGTAAAAACTTACAAAGAATTAAAAAGTGATTTAACGACCTCTTATCAAACAAAAAATAACATGTTCATAAAAAAATTGTTAAATAAAAAAGTTATTAATGATAAAAAAGCAAAAAACCTAATGATACACAACGCAGTAGCACCGTAAATATACAGCCTTCCCAAACTGCATAAAGCTAACATACCTTTAAGGCCCATTGTATCATGTATCCAATCTCCTTTTTATAAACTGCCGAAATATTTGTGTAATTGTATGTCCAAAATAACAGGAAAAAAACATTATTTTGTTAAAGATTCATTTGAATTTAAACAATTTATTGACAAGGTAAAAATTCCAGACAATCATATACTAATATTTCTGGATGTTGTCCCTCTATATACAAATATTCCGAATGAACTTTTATCTGACATAATAACACAAAAATGGGACGAATTAAAGGTTCACACAACACTTCCATTAAAAGAATTTATAGAAGCTATTCACATTACTCTAAATAATAATTATTTCTAGTATGACAACAAATATTATTAACAGTTAGATGGTTGCGCAATGGGTTCTCCAATTTCCTCCATTGCCGCACAATTAGTTATAGAATATCTGGAGGAGAGTGTGATAAGTGAACTTGATTTTAACCTTCCTTTTTTTAAAAGATTTGTAGACGATTGTTTAACTGCCGTTTCAAAAAACCATATTAATGACCTATTAAAGCCTTTAATAATTTTCACCCCAAATTAAAATTTGCCATGGAAATTGAAGACAAAAACCAAATTAATTTTCTAGACTTAACTCTAATTAGAAACAAGAAAGAGGAAAATATAAAAACCAAATGGTATACAAAAAAAACTTAGTCAGGGCGGTACTTAAATTTTAACTCCAACCATCCAAAGAATCAAAAAATAGCGTTATTATAGGTCTAACCGATCGTGCCATCTCACTTACTTCCCCAGAATATCGTCCTGAGATTTTAAAGAAGGTTAAGGAGACTTTAATAAATAACCATTATCCAGAAAAAACATACTACGAGTTTTTAAAGAACGAACTCATGTTTTTTATAATATCTTAAAGAAATCATCAAAAGAAAAAAATGTTAATACTAAATACGTTGCAATGCTCTACACAGACGGTCTATCAGAAAAAATAAATCACATCTTGTCTAAACACAACATAACTGTCTGTCATAAAACACAGAATTTACTAAACAGCCTTTTCACTCTCTTGAAAAGCAATGTAATAAAAAAAAGAAATCAAACCTAGTTTACTCAATTTCATGTTTCAATTGCCCAAAAAAGTACATAGGAATGATAACACAATACATAGATAGTCGATTAAACGGCCACAAATACACATAAAATGCATCTAATGGATTCGATTTTGAACAATCCAAAATTTTAGAGCAAGAATATAATTATCGAAAGATGCCGTCAACGATAAAAAAGACATCAATAACTTAAGCCAAATTTATAATTAATATCTAAGCAAATTAATCTAAATATAAATAAACCACTCCTTTCATAAAACCCTGTACATTTCAGTAATAGCATAAACCCAAACTCGGTATAGCAATAAAAATCCAAGTAAATATAAAAAAAGATAAAATGTCTCGTTTTTATATGCCAGAATTCCAGACCATCGAAATTATTGTTATCTCAAAACAATCGTAAAACTGACATGTTTCCAAGGTACGTACTATGTATAATATTAATTTTGTTTTAAATGTATTTTTGTTTTTATGGTCATTGTTTGTTTTAAATGCAATGTTTTAAAAGTAATGTTTTTAACCATTTTAAAATTTAAATATTAACTATACATGTTTTTATTGTAGAAAATAAATATCTTGAGAAATCTAAATATAATGAGCGTAACGTCGATGTGAATTGTAGTTTTACTTCTCAAGGAGTTAACCTCATTGACATGTTTTCTCAATTCTGTCGGATTGTTGGTCGGTTTGTTCGCGGCATAGTTAAAAAAACTACTTACCCGAGTGACTTCAAATTTCGTTCAAGAATTAAAGATCATATGGGGCTGACATGGTAACATTTTGGTAAAAATCCAATATGGCAAAACAAAATGGCATCCAAAAGAAATATTAAAAAAATTCACAAAAAAACTACTTATCCAATTTATCTAAAATTTTGCATAAAAATCAAGTATTATGTAGGAATCAACTGGTAATATTTTGGTACGTAAGATGGCGGAACAAAATGACGGTTTAATAAAATATTTAAAAATTCAGCCTGGAAAAACTACTTAATGGATTGATTTCAAATTGTGTGCCATAATTAATTGTGGTATAGAGATGAACTTGTAAAAGTGTAGTACTAATTCAAGATGGGGGAACAAAATTGCGCCAAATAAAATATTTGTAATCCTGAACACCCTCGCAGGTTTTACTATATATAACTACTCACCAGAGTGGCTTCAAATGTTAGTCAAGTGAAAGAGAGATAAACTGGTAAAGTCGTGGTACGAATTTAAGATGGCGAAACAAAATGGCGGTGTGTGTTATGTAAAATATACTTCAATTTGTTTTAAATTATAGGTAGAATCTGATAAAATATTGGAATCCAATATGATGGAACAAAATACCGCCTAATAAAAATGTTTGAAAAGATAGTATATAATATGTGTTATTAAATGACAATGTGCTGAACTAAATTTGGTCATAGTGCACTATTCCTAATAAAAAGGAAAGATTTATACCGAGGGAAGTTCCGGGTCAAGGAAACTTACATATTATATAGAGTAAAGTGACCAAATATGGAATACATGCTTAATATGGAATACTAATCCATTTCCAAAACGAGTAGCGCCATCTATCAGCTGAATACTAAAATAATATCTAACGTGCATTTTTGTATTGCTGCAAAGCTTTTATAGCCATATCTCAATTAGTGTACATCATACCTCCGTGAAACGTGTGCTGCTCCGAACGAAAACTTTTTAACTCGTAAGTATTTTTTATTTTCTAGCAAAATGTTTCGTTTGTATTGTTTTTTTTTTAATTGCATGCTTGTCCTTTAACATCATCGTTTTCTTAATGTCTTGATTATTTGAGTTAATTTTATTTTTTTGCCAAAAAACACGAGGTTAGAATTGATATGGCAATACTGCCTAATATGGAATATGTAAATATTCCGAATATGAAATGTATTCCATATTAGGAATATTTGGCAATATTTCGCAGTAGGTCTTTCTAAAATGAATCAATGTTTCTTTGTAGAAAGAAAATGTCATTCAATTCGAAAAAACGAAAGTGTTGGACGGATGAAAGGATGTTGGCGGCAATTACAGCAGTACGAGAAAAGCAAATGGGCTACCTAAAAGCAGCCAAAGAATTTCAGGTACCCAGAACCACACTATTTCGTCTGTGTCAAAAAGAGGGCAGACCTGATGATATTTTACAAACCGAGTTAGGTAGGAAACCGGTGTTATCATCACAATTGGAAGACGAGCTCGAGAGGTACTTGCTGGAAATGGACAAGCATTATTTTGGGTTGACAAGAATGGATGTTAAGAGATTGGCTTATCAATTAGCAGTTTCAAACGGACTTAAACACACATTTTCGGAGCATATTCAGCGTGCTGGACAAAAATGGCTAAAGGCTTTTTTGCGGAGACATCCCAGGTTAACTATTAGAAAACCGACCGGAACTTCATTGGCACGGGCTCTTGGATTTACAAAGGAGAATGTGGACAGATTTTTTGATCTTCTGGAGGCAATAATGGATGAGCATAACTATCCGCCAGATAGAGTTTTTAATACCGACGAAACTGGTTTAAGTATCGTACAATCCAGGTGTAGCGAAGTTGTTTCGCTAAAGGGGAAACGGCAGGTAGGAACGTTAACGTCTGCTGAGCGCGGCTCACTTGTCACTGCAATCTTATGTATGAGCGCTGGAGGTGTTTTTGTCCCCCCCTTAATGATTTTTCCTAGGAAAAATATGAGCACCCTGCTCGAAAAAGGTGCTCCGCCAGGAACAATTTTTGCTTGCCATATAAGCGGCTGGATTCAAACTACAATTTTTACGGATTGGTTTAAACATTTTATTTTGAAAGTAAAACCATCAAAAGATGACCCTGTACTGTTGATTTTGGATGGACACAACACTCACACAAGAAACCTTGAATTTTTAAGGTTGGCAAAGGCAAACTACGTAACCGTTTTAAGTCTACCACCGCACACATCTCACAAAATGCAACCTTTGGACAAGTCTGTAATGGGTCCTCTCAAGACGTTTTACTCTGAGGAGATCCGCATTTTTATGAGACGGTATCAACGAGCAGTTACCCAGTTCGATGTTGCCGAAATTTTTGGTAGGGCCTACCTCAAAGTACAGAGTGGTGTATATGCCAAAAAAGGATTTGAGGCAACTGGTTTGTATCCTGTCAACCGAAATATATTTGACCAATCAGAATTTCTATCTATTGAGCTGGAACACGAGGAAAACGCCGGGGATGGTGCCAACATGGATCAACCTAATTATGTTTCTCCCAAAGCAATAATGCCAGTGCCAACACTTAAAAAAAAGACTGGAACTAGAGGGAGGAAACCAGGAAAAGCGGCTGTCATAACATCGTCTCCGTATCTCAAAGACTTGGAAATTTCAATATCCACAAGCGAAGAAAAGAAAATGAAAGTTACCAGAAATCTGGCAAAAGTGGATAACACAAAAAATAAAGAAAATAAAAAAATAAATTTATTTGAAGCAGGACCGAGTGGATTAGCGGTTACCAGAAAACAACAACGGAAACGTTTGTCATCTAGCTCATCAGATGATTCAGATAACATTCCTGATTTACATGATTCTTCTGATGAGGATCGATCCAACGAATTACCCAAACAATCTCCGGACGATAACGACGTTGCCTGCATATTTTGCTACAGCAATTATTCCGAAGATACTAGTGGAGAAACCTGGATCCAATGTATTTTGTGTAGTTATTGGGCACATGAAGATTGTTCAGGTGCATTGAGCGAATACTTTGTGATTTCTGCAAATGACTTTTATTTAGGCCTTGTTTAGAAAAGCTATTTTTAAGTTATTTTTTTTGATTTTTTGTTTTAACCTTGCTTATTTCCCGTTATATTTGGAAAGCAGATCATCTTTATGTATTATAGGACCATATTTGTTTGAAATAAACGTTAACTTCACATTGTTCATTTATTTAATAAGGTATTTCATATTAGGCTCACTTTTTGCCGAACAAAAATATTTTGACTTTTTGTTTTTTTTCTCGTAATTTTCGTACTGAGAAATATAGAATATTAAAACGACATAAATATGTTAAGATCTTCCTTAATAAATGACTACAGCAATAAAACAAACCAATTCTGCCAAAAATAAATTTTTTGGACATAAAAAACAAAGTGGTATTCCATATTTGGTCACTTTACTATATATATATATATATATATATATATATATATATATATATATATATATATATATATTTATGTGTTGATTTTTACTCCTTCACGGATGGAAAAATACAATGTGTTTTCATTCCGGGTGTACATCCGTTCACTACTGTCCTTCTGAAAAGAACAGTTTTGCTGACGTTTCGCCAAAATCACATTTGGCATTTTCGAAGCTTTCTTTCTCGCGTCCGAATAGAGACTGAGACATTATATATATATATATATATATATATATATATATATATATATATATATATATATATATATATATATATATATATATATATATATATATATATATATATATATATATACAGCAATGGGCTAGAGATCCAGAGGTGCGGGTTCGATCCCCGCTCGTACCATAACTTTTGCTGTTGCAGTGATTCCATTGAACATGTTCAGAACTGATTCTTCAGAGCTGTTGCCTTCGAGATTGGAGATAATTTTCAGAACTACCATAAAAACAATAAACATTTAGTTTTCTCACCTTAGAGAAAGAAAGCAGTTTCTAGATATATGTTCAAAATTTTTGTTCTAAAAATTGGTTTGAATGTTCCTGGTCGCAGTTTGAGAAATCAGAAGCACTTTTATGTTTATGCCATAGAACCAATTGTGGTATGAATTCTTTTCCTCCTCATATTCTAAATAACATAGATACAATCACCTAGTTTTTTAATTTGGTGTCATTTAAAGTACATATTTTAAGAAATTTTAGTGTTCTTAAATAAAATAAAGTATAACGTGACAACCCCGTCGATTGTCGTTATTTCAAAAATTCATCAAGTACTCTGTTCCATCATGCCTTCATAAAAGAAAATTGCATTTGCACAAAAAAATAAATTTGAATTTGGAGTTTCTCAAAGGTTATATCTGTTTTTTTACATGTTAATTTTCAATTTTTACTGATTAATTTGACCAAGTGTCCCTTTTTGGTCTGTATTCTATTGATGAGTAAGTATATTAATGTAATCTTTTTTTTGTCGGTTTTTTAAATCTATTTCTACCATCTTTCAAATTGACTAGTTAGCCGAAAGTACTTTGCTATGCTTAGTATATTGTTTTGTTAGTAAAAATTATTATTATTTTTGTAAAAATAGGGTATTCCGTCAACTTTATAAAATGAAAATATTTGCTTTTCCCGGAACTTTCCTGGTTATGAATTTTCCTTTTATTTGGAACAGTAAAGTGTAGCCCAATTTTGTTCAGTATATAGTCATTTATTAACACATATATACTGTCTTTTCAAAAATTTTTATTGGCGCCATTTTGTTCCATCATACTTGATTTCTACCAATACTTTACCAGTTTCTACCTATGCCACACTTGATTTTTGGCACAATTCAAAACAAATTGAATAAGTAATTCTTACATTGACACACACCGCCATTTTGTTACGTCATGTTGTACAAGTTTATCATTATATCACATTTAATTTTTCTGCAAAATTTAAAGTAAATTCAATACACATTTTCTACGGAGATTTCTTAAAAATTTTACTTGGCCGTAATTTTGTTTCGGCGTCTTAAATCCGTACCACAACCTTACCAGTTTACCTCTATATCACCCTTAATGCTGCACAAAATTTCAAAATAATTTAATAAGTAGTTTATTCAGGTTGACTTTTTAAATATTTTATAAAGCTGTCATTTTGTTTTGCTATTTTGGATTCATACCAAAATGTTACCAGTTCTTTCCTACGTAACACTTGATTTTTGTGCAAAATTTGAGGTAAATTGGATAGTTAGTTCTATATAATTTTTTTAACGTTTCACTAAGCCGCTTATTCTGGCATATTAAATTTTTACCAAAATATAACCAGTTCGTCCCCATATGACCCTTAATTTTTGACTTTTAAGTAGTTTTTAAGCTATGCCGCGATCTGACAGACAAAGATACGACAGACGGACCAACAGAATTGATAAAACCTATCATTTGGTACCTAGGGATGCTAAAACGTAAAGATATGTAAAACCTGAGGGTGAATTTTTTTCACGATTTCAAATATTTTATTTGGCGGTCATTTTTTTCCACCATCTTGAATTAGGTCCTATTACAATTTTAGTTCATCTCTATATTACAATTAATCATGGCACACAATTTGATATCAAGATAGATAGATAGATAGAGACTATGGAGGGGTGACTTGCGCCAACCTATTACTTAGGCCTCTCAGTTGGGTCCATTGTAACATCCTTCGGAGTTTTACTCGTCGAGCCAGCCAACAACATTGATATAGTTTAGCACCGTAGCCGGTCATCCTCCTCCTCCTCTTTCCGTCATAATGGATTATCTGGTATTTACAAGAGCTGGGCAGTAACAAAGAACATGTTCAGCAGTCTCGTGGTCCTCGTTACACCTCCTACAACTTGGATCCTGGAGGAAGCCCAAGGTGTGAACGTATTTGTTTATCTTACAGTGTCCGGTTAGCAATCCCACCAGTTTTCTAAGATTTCCTCGAGAGAACCCGAGGAGGTACTCTGTCCGAGCGGCCTCAGGGCCGCGAATTGCGGCACCTGAGTGTCTAAAGTTCTGTCACCTCATCTCTTTTTTAGAATCTTTAATAACTGTTCATTTATCTTGATTGATCTGCTTTTTCATTTTCTTCGATTCACTATGTCCCTTAATCCAGGACACTGTGACCGTATTCCTCTGGGAAATCGTGTCCAGAATCTGGTGACACTCAAGAATCAGTTTGGATGTTATTTTATTCTTTTTTAGGATTTGCAAGACTTGTTTGCTGTCTGTGAGAATAATAACATGTTTACCTGTAATTCTTTATTTTTCTACTTGTACGGCACCTTGCAGAATTCCAAGCAGTTCTGCCTGGAAGACTGTCACATATTTGCCTAGGGCTATATTAATTTCCAGGTCGAGTTCTGGTACATACACTCCCAAGCCAGCCCCAGATTGGTTCTGCGAGCCGTCAGTGAAGATGTGTATGTCTGTCTCTTTTCCTGGTTTTATTGAAAATGACGTGGGGGATCAGGGCATCCGTTCGGTGTTCTACAGGAGGTTGTCGTGCGACAGGCTCCAGGAACACCCCAGCATGTCCCGGACCTAAGTTTTTTCCATACCACAGGTCAACGGCATGCAGCCTGACTGCCGTTCTCTCTGCCTCGCCTTTCAGAAATACAGCAAGAGGCGGCAAGCACAGCAGCACCTGCATTGCCATCGTAGGTGTGGATTTTTTCATTGCGCCTGTAACCGCCAGACATGCTAATCTCTGTAGCTGTTGCATTTTATTCTTTGTTACAACTTGCTTGGCTTTGGTTCACCACACAATGGCTCCGTAAGCGAACATAGGACAGAAAGCTCTGATGACCTTCTTTGATTTTTCACTTAAGTGTTTATTCCAGTTTACGGTGCTATCCAGGATGTCTCACAGATACTTGATCTCTTTAGATAGACCGAGCTGCGTACAGAACAGAAAAGGTGGCCTTACGTTGACCAGCTTTCTTTTTATACTGAAGAGTACCAGCTTGGTTTTTGTGGGGTTTACAGAGAGTGCGTTATCTGTGCACCATCTTTCTACTAGTCTTAACGCAGCCTGCATGGTTTCACACAAGACGATTTCAAATTTTCCTGTTAGCAGAATACTGGTGTCGTCTGCATAACCGGTTGTGTAGTATCTGTGTTCATTAAGATTTTTAAGGAGGCTGTTGACTAAATTGTTCCAGAGAAGCGGAGATAGCACGCCACCCTGAGGGCAGTCTCTACTCATAAGCGCTCTCATCGTGGTCTCTCCCATTTTTAATTCGACTGTTCTGTTCTTTAGCATACAGCCAATCCAGCCAATGTCTACAAAAGCTCCTAGAGCCGACTGCCTATAGAAAAGCGATTCCTCTATTCTCTGAACCACATTGTGCAGAGCGGTTTCTGTTGATTTTCCAGGTTGGTAAGCATGTTGGTTAGAGTATATTTCCAAAAAGGCAGATGTTCATCCCTAATCTGTCTATCACAGAGCCTTTCCAGAGTCTTCATAAGAAATGAAGTTAGGCTGATGGGTCTGTAAGATTTTGGGTGGGAAATGTGGTTTTTTCCAGGCTTAGGGATAAAAACGACCCTCACCTTTCTCTATTTCATAGGTATATAGCTTAGGGCTAGACGTGCCTTGAATATAAATTCTAGTCTGATAACAACCTCCAGGCGCCATTGAAGCATAGACGGGAAAACGGCGTCAGTTCCCGCGGGTTTAAATGGTTTGAAGGCATGGATTGCCAAAGCTATTTTGTCTTTCGTCACAACTGTGTTTATAACCTCCCAGTTTGCTCCTATAGCCACTGGATGGTCATCAGGCGACACAAGGCCTTTGGTGATGTCGATAAAGTGGAAAAGTGGGTTTCCAGTAGTATTTTTGCCGTGTCTTCGGAGGTAACGGTCATTTAGAAAGCTGAGGCACTCCTCAATCTCCTTCTCCTTTAGATTGGTCTTCGCCAAATATTCGAGTAGAAGTTTACATCTTTCGTTGGTGTTCAATTTCTCTCTCTCACATTGCTGCACGACTCTTTCCAGTTCAATGGAAGGGACCGGTTCTCCAGGATCCTGTGAGAGATATGCAGAAGTCAGGGTGACATCCACTCGGTCATTTCCTTCACCCGCAGAGATTCGGATGACGGTGACGTCCACACTGCACAACTGGAAGATTATGTTTTCTTGGAAGTGCCTAAGTACATATATACCTGTCCTAGGCTTACCTTCTTTATTTTCCACTACCCAGGTCTCTTGAATTAAAGCGATGGTGTTCTTATTTTTGCCAAGGTAGCGTTGCATATTTGCCATCGACGCCCGGCAGTGTTGGAGATTCCCTTAGATGACATTTATAGTGTCCATCGCAGGTGAAAATCCTACATGTAACCCGGGGGGCGTGTATCTGAGTCGGAGTCAGGATGCTCCTCATCGGTGTTGGATTTGGGGTTGTTAATTTCCATGACAGCAGCCTCATCCGTTGCCGAGGTGAGTCTTCCTGAGTCTCGCGTAGTTGTCACGAAGCTGCGCTCTGGTGGCAGTCCCTGGGAGGCCCTTTCCGAGGTCTGATCGGGGAGATCAGTCCTTAGGTCAGCGACCTCCTCCGAGGCTGGTACTGTCGGAGCAGCATCCGTGTTTTGAAATCGAGGAGTGGCTTCGCTCGTTTTGATTTTTAAGGAGCTGAATTTATAACTCAGTCTCCTATCTTCCTTTTGATGGTTTCCACCTCCTCTTTTGGGGCACCAAGAACAAGGAGCTGTCCTTGGTTGGGCAACTCCCTGACATCTTGGTGGAAGAGGTGCTATCTACCTATATTTGCCCAAGGGTTTTGCCTCTTGAGCCGACGTTGGACAACGTCGAGATCTTCTGGTGGGCCAGCTATCTATTTGACCAACTGGGGAAGTTTGTCCGCTAGAATTGCTTCTCCCTCCCAAAGTGGGGGAAGTTCAGCAACAGCCTTCATCAGCTAGTCCGCCGACAGCTGGTCGTTTGCGGTGGTTAAACCCACTACTATTCTCGCCTGGTCTGAGGTAATCCTTCCCATGGGGTCGTCCCGGCTCACCACAGTCATCTTGAGATGAGAACTTCCTGGAGGACTAGTTCTCTGGAATTTCGATGCCGGTCTTGGCTTATCAGGGTGAGCCTTTTTGTGCTGCCCCTCTGATCCATCCAACTGTATCCTCTTTTCGGATTCCTTGCCTCTCAGCAGTGGAGGAACGCTCGAGTGTTTTTGGTACTCGGAGTTCCCACTTACCTGTTTAGGGCAAGGTGCCCTTTTTGGCTTACCCTGATGTCTTTTTGCGGTTTCTGGGTTAGCCATTCTAGCCAGCACACTTCCGCCGCTACGAGAGTTTTGGATGGAGGAAACCGTTGCAATCCCCTGCTTTTCCGATCTGGCAGTTACGGGGTTAGCTCTGGGAGCCAGCTTACCATGTCCGCCCTCGGGTGCAGTGGAACACAGGTTTACCTCTGCAGCTTCTGCTGTGGCTTCCTATTGATTGATTAGGAGCAGTGTTCACCTGCTCATTCTGGATTTGCGGCTTGCCCGCTGGGTTCTTAATTTCCTGTTTATCCATTTGAGGTGATAAACTTTCACTCAACCAGCTCCTCACCCTATTTGAAGCCTCAAATGGGACGTAGCTAAGTACGCCAGGGCTACTGGTTGAGTATAGCCATCCAAAGGAAGCTGTGCATGAGTTCCATGAGGTTCCAGCACTAGCCCTTGAGAAAAGTTGATGTCGGATCCCCAGTTCCCTACACTCCTCTTTCCTCCAGATGACTCACCCTATTGTCCCTCTGACGGGCCGATGAAGCCGATTTGTCGAGTTGTGGCTCGACCTCTCCGTTTACATAAAAATCCGGGCCGAAGAGGCGTGTTGCCCCCACTTCAGGAAGGCTCAACCGCCTTTGAGATCAATTCATTATGTAGTTTTTTCAGCATCAATTTTTAAATATTTGTTGATTCCTACTTAATACTAGATTTTATGCAAAATTTGAGATAAAGTGGGTAAGTAGTTTTTAAGCAATATTTTTTTTTACATTTCACTAGGCCGCCATTTTGTTTACCAAAATGTTACCAGTTCATCTCCATGTTATCCTTAATTTTTGACCAATCGGGTAAGCAGTTTTTTAGCAATGCGGCGAACATACAGACCGACAGATTAAGTCGTCTTGCATCTAGGGTCACTGAAACTTAAAGATCTGAATAAATCTTGGAGGGTAATTTTCTGCAATTACAATACCTCCCTTTACGAGGGAAGTAAAAAATAATGTAGGACACTTGTTTTTCAAGCGACCTACTAAAGAATTTTCTTCATAATTTTACTTGTGTAATGTGTTTAATACATTTTAATACAAATTTGTGAAGAGATACTTCTAATAAGTATATAAAATTTAATAAAATAAAAATCTAATAGATCGAAAAAAACTGCAACTCAATTTGAAAATTGAATCGTATGTAACTTATATGTAAACCGGCCAAACTGAATGTTTTGTATTTTTAAATGTAGGTATCTAGGGACGTAAACATATGAAAATATCTCGGAGTGTGATTTATTCACGATTACAATACTTCCATCTTACGAGGGAAGTAAAAAATAATGTAGAACACTTGTTATTCAAGCGACCTACTAAAAACCATCAAATGCGAGAACAAAAAAATTACTTAATATTGGTAATGTATTCTTTTATTGCTTATAAAGAAACATCCTACATTTTATTTGTGGCGGTTTAAGAATCCTCTTCCAACTGTTTCTAAATTTCCTTTTAATATATTTTTATCTTTAACGCTTGTAAACTGTTGTAAAAATATGACCACAATATTCTACTATAAGTTTTGATGTACGCGTCTTCATAGCTTTATTTTATGTTATCTAAAAAGTTTCCTTATGAAACCAAATTAATTTAATACTAATAAATTGCCTAGGTACTTTAAAGATTAAACTACGAGATTAGGTACACATTACCTCAAAAGTTGTTTATGGCGTGTCTACAAAATATTTACTCAATATGCGCAAAAATCATTACTAGCAGTTACCAACTTGACAAGTCATTTGGATAGGACAACTTTGCATCATATTTAATTTAATGTACTTATAATAATGTTTCTTAATAGGTACCACATCACCATTATTATAACTTTCTTTTACGTAATAGGTATATTTGCTTAAATTTATTTTTCCGTAAATATTTAAAAACAATCTATCTTTTCTTTGTTGCTGAAATAACCAATTAGAATATGCCGCTACCGTAAAATGCACATGACGTTAAATCACGGTGAGCTATATGGGCGATTCATACATGTGATTAGTGGAGGTAATCTACCGGAACTTTTCGTGAAAAAGAAATTGCTCTCCCCTCGGTTTTTTTTTTGTGTAAACATGTTAGTGTGATTACAATTACAAAGAAAGGGAGTTTTTACAAAGAACGAAAGCAATATTTTTTACTTTTGTAGGAAAATGCGTTTTCGACTTTTTTTTAAACAAAATCATAAGTATAGCGGATTCTATTGGTCCGATCGGAAACAAGAAAAAAAGAATTTCTTCGTTTTCAAATTTCCGACAAAACTGCGCTTCTAGTCTTCTATGTCCAATTCACATAATGTAAAGATTTTTCTTCTTAATTTTACTTGTGTAATGTGTTTCTAGTAAGCATATACAATTGTAGGCCCTTGTATCCAATAGAACAATTATAAACTGCAATACAATTTGAAAATTGAATCGCCTGTAGTTTTTGTAGAAATCGGCCAAATTGAATGTTTTGAATTTTTAAATGCAGGTATTTTTCTTCTCTTCAAAATAGCAATAAAAATTATTTTATAGAAAAATTGGTAAATTTGCTTTACCCAGTACTCCCCTCGTTATAATTTAATTACACATCTCTTCTGTCTTTTCAAACAATTTTATTCGGCTCCATCCGGATTCGAACCAATATTTCACTAGTTTCTTTCTATGCCAACAATTTTGTTCCGTCATGGTGAACTCGTTCTAAAATTTTACCAGTTTATCCCTATATCACATCTGTTATTTGTACAAGATTTGAAGTCAATTGAATAAGAAGACTTTTTAGCGTTGATTTTCTTAAACATTTTATTTGTCCGCCATTTTTTTTTTAATTCGTACCACAATTTTTCCAATTTATCTCTATTACCCCAGAAGGTAAAAATAAGAAAATTTTTTTCACGATTACAAATATTTTATTTGACCGCCACATATCACACTTATTTTCTGCACAAAGTTTGAAATCAATCAAATTAATCGTTTTTGCACGCTGATTTTTTAAATATTTTATTGAGCCGCCATCTTGATTCGCCATCTAGGATTCGTACCAAAATTTTACCAGTTTATTCCTCCATAATACTTGATTTTTGTGCAAAATTTGAAGAAAATTTGATAAGCTGTTTTTAGTAATATTGCTTTTAACATTTTACTAGACCGCCATATTGTTACCAGGTCATCCCCATATGACCGTTAATTTTTTACTAAAATTTGAAGTCAAGGAACAGAAAATCCGTTTAATTTCTTAATGAAAACACAATATAAATTTTGACAAAATTTGTCTATTAATGTTTAATATATTTCATTTTCTGACTAAATGCTAAAAAGGAAACCAAAAGGAAAGCCAAATACTTAGTTACGTTAGCATATTAAACAAAAAAAAAAGAATTTTAGTTACTAATACATATTTCAATTTAAATAAAATAAAATTTATTTCCTTTTATGTAATTTTGTTTCAATGAAAATGATTAATTATTAGTAGTTTAACTAGGAAATAAATTTCAATTTAGCTGTAAAAACACCATTTAATTTTTAGAATTTAAATTTTTAACCGTTCTTTTAGAAGCAAAGACCTAAAATTTAGTGTGCTTATTAGTAACCATTAGAAATCGTCATACGTACATCTTGGTTATAAAAAATATGTCAAAAATGCAATTTTTCTACAAAAGTAAAAAAATATGGCTTCCGGTCATTATGCAAAGCAAAAACGCATAATTCCCTTATACCACCAACATATTTATACAAAAAAAATTAAGGGCAACAGCAATTCCTTTTTTACAAAAATTTCCGGTAGATTCGCTTTTTGTTGCTGCTCGCCTTCTTGGTCATCCGTGTGACTAGTTCTGCAAATTATTTGGATTTTAAAACAATTTTTCTAATATACTACGCTTAGTTAAAGTTTAAACAAAGACTAATTATCTTAGAATAGTCAGTCCATCTGATAAAAATAAGTTAACCACGTTAACTGTTCGTCTCGCAGTTTAATTAGAACGCACTTAACAATATGTGGTTTGGTGTTGACACAAGTTCCTACTTGTTCAGAAATGTAATACAAAAATTATGCTTATATCTATAAACGAATTTATCCAGCCGATCGGATGCAGTACGTTGCAAATTGCAAACTCTGGGTGTTGTGTGACGCCAACAGTGTCAGCCCCACGAAAGTCTGTCTATGGATCCCAAGTATATGGAATACAGTATAAAAATCTCGGAGGGTGATTTTTTTCACGATTACAATACTTCCCTTTTACGACGGAAGTAAAAACAGCATCCTTTATTAGCCACGAAGGATTGTTTTTATAATTATAAAATAAAGTGTTACGAGGGAAGTAAAAACAGCTTCCTTTATTAGCCACGAAGGATTATTTTTATAATTGTAAAATAAAGTGTCAATAAAAATCAATCCATATTTTAAGTTAAAAATAAAAAAATTTCTAATGCATCTTTGCAAACAAACTGAACCTTACCTAACCTAATTATACTTGGGTTAATAACGCGTTATGAATATTTGGGGGAATTAATGGAATCTCAAGATTATTGACCTAAAAATGAGAAATTATCTGTAGTAAAAATAAATTCGCTAGATTTATTCTAACACCGCGACCGAAGGCGGGTGAAACTAGAACGACAAGCCTATGTCAAATCTTTGCATCCTACTACATATTCTAATCCACGAAGCTTTGTAGAGGATCGTTATAAATGAGAATTTTATCGCTCATATCATACAACTTATAAACAAATAGACGATCTTCACTATCCCCAGTAGTTAACTTATTTATGACATACCTCCAGAAAGAAGCTCTTAAGAAAGCAATTTTAAAGCCCAAAAGATGGATTCGTTACTTGGATGACATATATATCGTATGGCAACTTGCTCATTCAGAGCTTCGGAATATTCTGTCATAAATTCAATTCATTACAGGATACAATTGACTCTAGAGCTACAAGAAAGCACCAAACTACCAATTTTAGATGTTCTAGTCACAAAAACCTAAGTTTTTATTAATATCTCATAATATCTATTCTTCTGTTCGTCCTTAGCTCATGAACATACAAACAATACACAAGCCTCAATTACCCATAGTTAAACTGCTTGAAAACCCAATGACAAAATTAAATTGGAAAATCACCGAATATGTAACATTCCTTGCCAAGACTGTGAAAAGTTATAGGTTGGACAAACTAACAGACGAATATCAGAAAGGCTAGAAGAGTATAAAGTGGATATCGGAAAAACTCTTCGACTCTATTCCTACACCAACAGGGAGTAGGCCAAAAAATACATTTCTAAGGGTGTAAGAATATTGTTAACGTAGATAGAGAACTAAACGACCAGAATAATTCTAGAAGCCATAGAAATTAGAATAAAATGTTATTTGAATAAATGAAACTAATAATAATCGAAACTATCGATAGTATGGAAGACTTATATGGACGACATAGAAGGCAGTCATCAATAAACCTAAAAGCATAAAAACCAAGCTGAATTAGTTTAACAACAACAACATCTGGAAAATATATATAATCACGAACGTATCATCAAGTCCAAAGGATACCTAAAATTGGTTTCTCATATTTCTAAATTATTTCAACAGTGGTTTAAGTTATAAAAATACTATTGAATGTTGAATAATTATAGATCTTTAAAATTCTGTTTCAAATAGCACAATAACAGAAAATCCTCCTGAAATGAAGACAAATTACAATTTTCGATTTGTAGAAGACAACATTCCAAACCAAGCAATGGTATCCCGAATAGTTCTAATTAAATAATTAAACATACTTTTAGGTCGCATTGCACAATAAATAAATCTATTTCGAAAATATTAGATGGGTCACGGAATCATTTTTCAGTGGTTTGTTTGTTTAGTTATATATTATAAGTTTAGAATATTAAGAAATGCTCAGACCGTTATCGTAATATAATATAAATGAAAAATTATTTTTAAGGAAAAATTTTGATAATACGAATAGTATGAAACATATAAATATAATTAAAAAAAAAACTAATAAAATTATTGAAAAAATGTACTTAAAAATATAATAATTTGTTTTCAGGTCAATAAGTCAATGTAGACAACTTAAAACTCTCATTATCAACTATTTTTTTTTATAAACCCCGTGCCAAACTTCTATAATCAGTTATTTACGACCAAACGGCGACAGGATCGATTCAGACAAGTCCATATTTATGTTAAATTTAGTTCAGTAAACTGAAATATAATTTAAACATCTTCATGGTATATTATTTATCAGCAAGTTTAAAAATGCCTTTAAGTTATATCATAACCTAATTAGGTATTCATTAATTTGTTATAAACGAAATAATAACATAACATATGTCTTTGTATAGAGTCCCGCAAGAACCGCAAAAACTTCCTTTGACAGTAAAAAAAATTGGAAATGCAAAAAAATTATTGAATTTATTAACTATATTGACCTTAACGATTTTTGACGAACATCAAAACCTACAGGAGCAAGTCTCAATACGCTGTATTAGACCTTCAGATAGTGACAGACTTAGGTGCCCCATTTTCGCACACAAGCCTCGAAGAGGGTTGAATAGTACATCGATGTTGAGTGAATAAAAGAGAATTTACGACTGGCCCATGGGGATAAAATATGGAAAATTCGGTTTTCCTTAACAGAAATAAAACATGTCTGTTGCCCATATTTTCAAACTGTGTTCACTAAATGATTAATTAATAGAAAATCAAAGGCTTGAGTATTGCATGTGGCTAAAGTGTTAAAATCGGGTTAGGAAAAATCGAGATATTGACCGATTTTTCCACACATGTTATCCCCAGGGGCCACCCGTAAATTTCCTTTTATTCTACTCAACATCGATGGATTTTTCAACCCTCTTCGAGGCTTGTGTGAAAAAATGGGGCACCTAAATCTGTCACTATCTGACGGTCTATATGCCTTTATGCTTTTTTCATTAGAAAGCTGCGGCAGTACTGATTTTATCGAGCTTTTATTCATTTAACCGGAACTTCTATTAAAATAAAACTTATAAAATATTTCGAAATAATCATACTTTATTATTTTTGTATACATTTTACAGCCTAGGCCCCCCACACCCATGCATCCGTCTTGGAAACACCACTCCAACAAGGCCACCAAGCCGCAGCTCACTCTCTCAATACGACCTCCGCTTAAAAAGGAGGACCCTGATGGTTTATTGATTTACTTATCCATACACGTGGCAAGCTCATTCGTACACTGTGTTTAAGAAACACTTAAAACTAATATAATATACAAATTACAAGTAAATAAAAGTTAAAATAATAAAATTAAAGACACAAAGAAATCTTGTCCGTTGTGCGTACACATATATAAAGCAAAACAGAAAAGCGCAAAAGCCTAATAATATTTTATTATGTGATATTTAATTTGCCCAACAGATACATTAAAAATGTCACCTTCTAATTTATTTCCATTTTTCATGATTCTATTGATTGGTAAATTTAACGCATAAACAGTATCATATAGCTCAAATGTTCGGGCTTCTGTTAATGCTCTTGGAGGAAAATAAACTTGAAACCTTGCAAGTAATCATATAACTACTTATGATTTTATATGGCAACATAATATCGCCTACCTTCCTACGTTTAAGAGGTTCTTTGTCTGCTGCTATGCCGTTCTTGATGTAACATATCTCTTTAAAATAAGGATTCCAAACGCTGGAAAACAATTTCCTAGATGGGGCGCAAGGGATATATAGAGTAGCTATATACAATCAACATTTTTAAAATCTTTCGTATCTTTTTATAAAACCTGTGTCTACCTGTATAGAATCCATAGCCCCATCATTTCCATAATTTCAGAGATAAAATCACAGTATAACAGCAGATTGATATTAATTGATTTGCATTTATTAAAGCCAAGTTCGTTAGGAGGAATTATATTTTAAAAGAACTCTCAAGGCAGTTCATAAGCAGAGACTTATTTTACTTAATTTAGGTGTAAGAAAATAGTTTAGACATAAATTCCAGAATTTTTAAATACTGGTCTTAGCAGTAGAGTCGCAGAAATTGCTTCTGAGAGAGGAGGGGTTTTAAAATTTTCTTTTCAACGCCTTATTCTTACGAAACTTATCGTACAAACCAGTTTACTTAAATTTTGGACTCAGCACTGGGGGTTGGGCTAACCCCCAAAAAAACATCCCTGAATACGCCACTGGTGTTATGTATGAGACTCTCTATCTTTTGAGAAATACTCCATTTCCTAAGAAGTTATTAAACAAAAGCTACAGAGACCTTGAGATGGAAAAAGTTAGTTCATCAGGTCCTGGACCTATATCAATCTTGTTTAGTCCTTGCCAAACATCCGAAATTTTAAAAAATATGAATTAATACTTAGATCAGATTCCCATTGTTCTGATTCAAGATTATGAGAATGAGCAGGATCCAAATACACAGAGGCAAAATGATATCCAAATGCATTTACAATATCCCCTACCCGTGCAAAATTCAGTGTTATCAGGCTTCGTAACTTGAGGAATACTGTTAAAATCACGTTTACTATTCACATACTCACAGAAACTTTTGACATTGCAATGTATATTCTCTTCAATGCTCTTATTATAACTCACATAGCACTCTATAGATTTTCCTTGCACTTAGACCTGAAACCGCAAAAATCTAGATAATTATTTATACATTTAAACAATTTATATAATTTAGGAGCTCTTTTTCTTTTTTTTAATATATATTGCTTATGCTCGGAAAAATACCATACAGGCAACTTGAAATCACTGTTTTTTATAGGACAAACACTTCTAAACATTAATTTAAAACAATATAAAAAGATTAACACCTAAATTAATATCATCTTTTTGTGTAGAGTCCCAAAGAACACTTAGTAAATCGGCATAATAACAATTTTTAAAATCAACCACTTGTTCGTACTTTAAAGGTACAATTTTATGACAAGAATTAATCTTAAAATATAGTGCAGGATGGTGATTATCACGGGGTATTAAAATGTATTAATCACTTTCAATATTCATTTTACATATACTGGTAAGAACAAGGTCTAAGGAACGTTATTTGAATTGGGAAATTTGTTCACTTGTTTCAGGTTCATATAAGACATAGCTCCTGTTAAGTGTTCTGCAGTAGGGAAGTTATTTGAAGAATAGTAACCTGACTTGACTCCATATTTCTCAAAATAGTCAATCCAGGTAGATTATAGTCTCCCAAAATGAACATCTACTGATTCTTATCTGTAGTACAGAAATGTTCTATGTTATTGAATCGATTTTCAATATTTCACTGAATAATATGAATTCACCATTTGCAAAAACCCTCACTTTATAGCTCTTCATAGTTTGTGCTCCGTTGTAGAATTTCCAGTCCATTGCCTTTAGATCATTTATTACCGCATTCCGAACGCCCCTCCCTTTTCCTGCCAGTGGCAATTGTATCTCTCCCCTTTCTAAAAGTCGCCCCTTAGCCATTTCTCGGTTAAGCCTATTTTGTTATGGATGAAAGGTTTTGGAGAGAGTTTAGTTCAAAGGCCTCGTACGTTTTGTTAGTGATGATTGAGGTGTTTTGTTAGCACTGGAGCGATAAATTGGGGCGTATGAGAATTGCTTTGTTTTTTTGGTTTTGATTTCCCTGATTTCCTCGACGAAAATTTTTGCGCCATAGTTTTGCCGGTTGCTCTGGCTGACACTATTTGACATATTTCGGTTTCAGTTAAAAACGGAAGGTTTTACTACTACATTTAGGTCACCATCACCTCTACAAAAGTTATCAGCATGATCTTGCTGAATAGACACATATATAGATAGATGAAAACATATATATCCTTTATCTGGATTCCAGTTTTTCATAGTTCTGATAATAATTTTCTTGGCCACCCAAAGCATTTTTGGTGTTGGTGCCACGTTGGATGATGGTGCATCGTCATGGGGTTAGAAGTTAAGAATTCTGTATGTTTAGATACGGCATGCGCAACAGTTGCATTGTTCCGATCATTAATATGCGAGACAGTGTAAGTATGTTCTGACAATTTTTCCTATAGCGATTTAATTTCGCATTCTAAATTTTTAGTTTTCTCTACCAACTGGGGAGCTGCTTTAAACCCCTAAATGCAATTGGGGCAAAAATGTAATAAATATCTAGCTGTTAAGATCATAACTCACAGTCTAGATGATTTAAGACTAGAGAAGATTTTACATTTCATCCATTGACGAGAATTACAGGAAGCTCCAAAACGAGAAGGTAATGTTACCGAACCAAAGCAAATCATAAGCATAATCTACAAAATCAGGGGTTTCCACGAACATAAAATATGCAACTTTACCTTCCTAACTTAAGCGAAGCACAAACGCATAGGCGTATTTAGAATGTGTTTCTGAGGGGCGCAGACATATGCTATCATTTGTACAGACCTCGCTTTTTATGAACAAATAACAACCTGGTAAAATAAAATTAATTGTATAGACAAGAAAAGTATTTTTGGTTTAACATTTTACTCTGGGTTATTGTCCCTTTTCCCCCCTAAATACGCCAACAGACGAATAAAAGAAAGTAGCATAAGTTTAAAGAAGATTTCTCTGGTGGTCACTTTCGAATGAATTGGAAATATTCTTACTTGCAATATCCCCCGATGTTTAATAGGTTTTTTTAGATCTTTTATTTAAAAAAGTTGTTCATAATTTAAAAAAGTTGTTCATGTTTTTTACCCTTGAAATTTTTTTTAATTTAAAGTAAAGTTATGGTACCTGGTAAAACAGACTCATGAAGTCGGTTGAAACTTTGTAATAAAAAATATTTTGTCCAATGAAAATATTATTGGGAATGTGCGTACTTGTTTAAGCAAGTAGCAATGAATAAACAACATCTTCCGAAGTGATATGATGTGTCTCAAGCTCAAGGGTAAAACAGTTCATTTATATAACGCAAACCTGTCTTTGATGTTGCATTATTAAGGATTAAAATTTTCCGTTCTGATTTATTTTTATAATTAATCGACCTTGTATAATTGTTAATCTGCTTACTTTTCTATTCGAAAATATGGCGAATGTTGCACGTGATTTTCATTCATGGGAGACTTTGTGCTTTAGCGTTACAATAAATCATCTAAAAAATTTCTTGCTGCATCATTGGTTTTAGTACCTGCTAAATCAGCTAAATAATTAACTAGAATACTTGAATCCGTAATACCAAAGATGATTCATACAATGTAAATAATACCTATGTTAATACATACACATAGTACATTTTTGATTATTGTGTTACTTTAGGATATTTAATTATTTAAATTATTTAAGATATTTCTAATTTATTCACTTATGAAAAGTCGAGGCATATAAACTGAAACTTTAAAGTTCATCAATAAAATTTACTGGTGTAGCAAGTTCTAAAATTTATTGCTCATTAGGTGTACTTTGAAGTACAGATATTTAGGAACTTATAGTATTTCGTATAGTATTTCTGCATCAAAAAATGCACCTCTAGAAAATACAAACTAAAAAAAAAACGCTAGAACAAATAAGATACTACAAATCACCTAGTAACACCTTTCAGTGCCTTTGGAAATACTAATAATTTGGTGCAATCTAAATAATATAATTTTAAAAACTAACTATTATTAAAATTAATAACACCGAACAAAGTTTGATAGACATAAGCGAGAAACAATTTATAAAACTACGTATCTAATAAATATGTATCTGGCTTCTTAAGTAAGTCACAAAATTAAATCAAAGGGTCGTTATTTTATTTATTTATCATACAAAATAACTCCTGAAAAAGAAGGGGGCTATGGGAAATTTAAAGCAATAATATTTTGAGGTTCATAATAATAGTCATTATAAGCTGTAAATAAAAGACTCCACTTCTTGATAATTTTCTTTTGGGTGGGAGGGAAGATCTTGAAGATAAATCAGCGGACCGAATGTATTAAACCGGTGTGTGATTTTTGACATTTAGCGCAGGTAGGTGATAGAGGAATTAAGGTTTTATCAAAAAATACTATTATAGAATCTTACCAGTGTCTTTTCTCAAGTTTAAACAATATCTTAAAACAAGAAAAAATACCCAATAAGCCGTAAATAACAATAAGTGTAAAACAATTAAAAGAGAAATATTTTATTTTCTCGCTCATATATTAATATCGATTTTAATATAAATCAAGTTCTTTTCGATTTGGTAGCGTTTCTATAAACAGAGCTAGAACTTGGGATTAGATTATATCAAATTAGAACTACTCTCTGAATACATCAGGTATGTTCATAAACCTTTACTTCAGAAGATCAAACAATGCATGAAGTTATGGGCGCCCGCAGAAAAATTTCCGGTGGGGGGCAACAATGTTCAAAAATAACTAATGACTAAAATATCAGCCATAATCCACTTGGCATATAAATGTAACCCCAAAAAGCGACTGGAAGAAAATTAGATGTATTATACAATATTCAATTTCTCAAAGGGGGGAAGGGCATATATTAATATCGATTTTAATATAAATCAAGTTCTTTTCGATTTGGTAGCGTTTCTATAAACAGAGCTAGAACTTGGGATTAGATTATATCAAATTAGAACTACTCTCTGAATACATCAGGTATGTTCATAAACCTTTACTTCAGAAGATCAAACAATGCATGAAGTTATGGGCGCCCGCAGAAAAATTTCTGGTGGGGGGCAACAATGTTCAAAAATAACTAATGACTAAAATATCAGCCATAATCCACTTGGCATATAAATGTAACCCCAAAAAGCGACTGGAAGAAAATTAGATGTATTATACAATATTCAATTTCTCAAAGGGGGGAAGGGCACCTAGATTTTTTCAGATCTGTACGTTTCAGGATCCGTAAATGCTGAAAAACATGTTTTCTGTCTGACTGTCGGTCTGTATGTTCGCGACATAGCTAAAAAACTACTTACCCGATTGACTTAAAATTTTGGTCAAATGGGGATGACCTGGTAACATTTTGGTAAAAATCCAATGTGGCAAAATAAAATGGTGGCCTAGTGAAATGTTAAAAAAATTATTACTAAAAAACTGGTTGTTTAATTTATCTTAAATTTTCCACAAAAATCAAGTATTATGTAGGAATCAACTAGTAAAACTGTGTACAAATTCAAGACGGTGGCAAAATAAAATATTTGTAATCGCGAAAATATCGCCCTTTCAGGTTTTACATATTTTCACTTTTTAGAGTCTCCAGATGCCAAAAAATATGTTTTATCAATACCGTCGCGGCCCGTCTATCGCTTTCTCTGTCTGTCTGTCAGTATATAGTCAGGTATAGCTTAAAAATTACTTACGCGAATGAATTCAAATTTTGGGTAAAAATTAAGGGTCATATAGGGATGACCTGGTAACATTTTGGTAAAAAATCCAATATATCAAAACAAAATGTTAAAAAAAACTATTACTAACTCTACTACTGATATGAATAACACTCGACATTATCCGACTTTACATGGTTTTTATATATTTTATGAACGTACAGTTAAAAAAACGCGATAAAAATATTTGCTCGAGTGAAAGTTTATTTGGTAGATTACTTAACTAACACCTGGACAGATAAACTTATACAACTAAAATGTTTAACAAAATTCAAATTTTTATATATCTAAAAAGAACTAAGATATTAAGTTGCGGTTTTCAGCCTTGTCCGGCATTAAGTACCCAGTTTGTGGCCCAGAAAAGCATAGCGAGTTTCAACAAATCTGTTTTACAGAGTGTTATGTAACTTTGTAACGATGACTGTTCAAAAGAGATATTTTTGTCTTCTTTTCTAGCCAAGATAATGTACTCTCAAATATAAAAAAAGAACAATTTTAGAAATTTTTTAATTTTCAACAAATTTTTTAATCACATAAAAGATACAAATACAAATAAATATAAGTTGAGTTTGCTAGATATTTTTGTGAGATAATTAAATTATATTATAATTTTCATTATACATTTTTTTCATTAACTATTTAAAAGTTACATATATGTGTAAAAATCTTATTTAAATTTTTTATTCCGCCCAGAGCTAGGGGCGAAAGTAAAAAAAAATAAAAAAGTTGATTGTTTTTTTAATAATCCTCTATAACTGTAATTTGCTTAGTCTTTTTGGACACGAAACTATACTACTTTTATAGATTGCTTTTTTCTAATTATGAGCTTTCAGATATTTCTTCGCTTCTGTAAAAAGCTTGTTATGACCTTTTTCTTTTAAGAATGAAGAAAAAATACTTTCCAATTTGATCCCACCCATTTTAACATGATATATATATATATATATATATATATATATATATATATATATATATATATATATATATATATATATATATATATATATATATATATATATATATATATATATATAATATATATATATATATATATATATATATATATATATATATATATATATATATATATATATATATATATATATATATATATATATGGATGATAAACTAAAAATATACAATAACATTTATACTTTTCGAGAGCCCCAAGGGTGCTGTAAAAACATACCAATTTTCAAAAGTGGCGACTCAAAGGTAAAAACTGCGTTTTTCCATGACGACAAATACGAGTATAAAAAGTTACATTAAAATGTAAAAACCGTATTTAAGTTTTAAGCAGTTCAATATTTTTTTTTATAAATTACAGTACAAAAAAAAAAAACAAATCGAACTGTGAAAACCGTATATAAAAATTTTAAATAGTTTAGAAGTTACCGGAAAAAGATAATTTTTATTATATATATATACCCCACTAAAAGTTACATGGGATTATGAAAACTGTATTTAATAAGTTTAAGTAGTTTAGAATTTACGGAAAAAAGATGGTTTTTTCAAACATGTCAAAGTATTTTTTTTAATTAATTACGCTTCCAAAATTTACCTTGATCTGTGAAAACCGTATTTAAAAATTTTAGGCGGTTCAAAAGTTACAGGAAACAAACATTTTGTTTGAACCTGTCATAAAATGACATGTGTATAACATAATATATGTTTTATTGGTATACTGGAAACCTTCCAAAGTATCAAAAAGTCCCATTAAATAGTAAAACCGTTAAAAAAATTATTCTAGAGTCAATTTTGGAAGGTTTTTTAAAAGTTATAATATCTTATCTATTATCAAAAACTCCAAATCGATACTGTAATCCTACAAAAGTTCTAGTAGAGAAAAAAAATCACAGCTGCGAAACAAAATTTCCCCAGTTTATTACCCAAATCTTTTAAATAGATGTTTTATACCGAGATGTTTCACTAGAAAAAAAATTACAGCTCTTAAACCAGAATTTCTAAACAAAGAAAACGTCAAATATAAGCTAAATTCTATATAAATCTATTTCTCTGAATAACATATTATAGGCTTTACGAATTATCCGAACAGTACAATAAAGAAATTCGTATTTACTGATAGATGTACTACCATAAAAGTACACAAAATTTAGAAAATCTGAGCCCTTAAAATGAAAACCTACGAAAGTGTCAAAACATCCCGACCGACCAATATACTGAAAAATGAATCAGTCTTGTCTCCAATTACAGCAGCATTTCGCAGCTCCAACTGATTCAAAAAAGTAATGGAATAGCACTTCTATCAAACGATTATCGACATTTCTTATGGAGGAATGAAAGCAAATTTTCATAAATATATTTTACAAAATTGGGGAGAGTTTTGCACCCCAAATTGTGGCTATTTTTCTAAAAATATCCAAATTTTACCATGCCATTCTCAAAAATACCCAAAGACCGAATCGAATTTAAAAAAGTATATTTTGGAAATATGGTTTTTTGCACGCAGCAGTGTCAAAGAAAGAGATGTTTTTTTCCAAAATATCATGTCATCTCCACTTATAGAACAGTCAATATAGTCGTAATAACCCTCCCCTATTAACAGTTAGGCAATCTCTCGGGACCTTTTCGAGATTTTGTGAATATCTTGACTAACTACGATTATATAGTAATTTTTTGAAAATTGTCATTATTTTGCAGTTTAGTCCTAAACATTTTGTTTTACACAAAAGCCATTTTTTTTCATGAAAATAAAAATAAAGGTTGAAACCATCTTTGTAAACATGTATCATTAAGAACAGGGTATTTTTCTCTGTCAGTTGTCAAAATATGCTAAAATAAGGAAATGTCTACGTTTGATGTTGTATTACCATGCATGCATGTACCCACTACGAACCACCGCTTCCGAATTAGCTGGAATACGGTTTGATTATATCAACGAGTTTTCGTCTTTTACAACCGTTCAGGTTATATCTTCGAATATACAGGGTGGTCGAAAAAGTAGAACGGTTAAAAAATATAATTTATTTTAATCTAAAGATTCTTAAGATATTTGTTGCAGCATAGGTTATCTGTACTTAAGTCTAACTGTTCCCTAATTTAGAAAATTGACTTTTTTGGATACCAAGTGGCTGTAAAATCTAAACGGCTTAATTTAGAATCAGATGGTTTGCACTTTCCTATCTTAGTTTTCCAAAAGCTTTCTCACTGTACCCCCTGCCGTATGAAACAAGTGGTACCAAAATAACATAAAATAGTAGGTGGTACCTGCCGATTGAAGCAATCATAATTATTGTTGTCATTTTTTTTGTTAGGAAAAAATTTCCAAGCAGAAAAAAATGTTTAAAAAGACAAAATTACTAACGAAGAAAGTACGCAAAGTGGATTTATTTCCAATACCTACCAAGAGGAACTTGGGCAGACCAAATAGATCCATTAAAACAAGTTTTAGGAATTCCTCTTGAAACGTATTAAACATAAAAAGATAAAAAATAACGAATAAAATAAACCAACAAATTTTGTAATATCTACCTACGTTCATTACAAAATAGAAAATTATATAAAATATATTTTTATTAATTTAGCGTAATACATCAATCCTATATATTGAAAATTGTTGCAAAAACTTAAGCGGCAATAAAGAAAATTGGCTTTCTGCTAAATAGATATTATTTTATATGTACTGGAACCGCAAGCACCTGTGTCATTAGTTGCTAGGGATAAGCTCGTAAATGGTACACTCTGAAGATATAATTTCCTTCAGCTTGCATTTACTAAGCAACGAACTTAAACTCATAGAATTATTTAGACTATACAAGAAAGCCTATTAAGACATTTGTAACTATGCTCTATATTCTAGAGTGAATTGCCTACTAGCCAAAAAAAAAAGGGGTAACGGTTACCATTTAAGAAGATTAAGCACAAGAGTTTAGAATACTAGTATTTTTTAACATTCCATAATTTTTGGACATAGAAAATTTGAGAGTTCTGTTAATATTCAAAATCTGCGAATTAATTAAAACATATAATTCCCGCACTTTACAAATAACTTGTATATTTTGTATGCATCTGGAACTGCATGGTGAAGTACCTGTGCCGATAATTACTATAGATAATTGAGGCTCTTTAAAGATTCTTTGGCTGGTATTTGCTACGCAGGCAAAACTTAAACTTTATGAAATTTGCATGCACTTATATGATTATTATGATTTATATCACACCCTGTACGAGACAGCCTTTTAAAATATCAGTTACCCTGTTCTTAATTCTAAAATAAACTGCCAAAAAAAAATTGAGAAAATCGGTTTACAATTACGAAAATTACTCGTAGTAATTGAAATTGACTGGCATTTTTAATTATTCCATGATAATTAATGGACGTAGTGTACATGCTGGGAATTTAAATACTATTTTGACCTAATATCTCCTAGTAGGTCGTTTCGGCGTTAGCCTCGTTTCTACGGTAACGTATATTATTTTTTTGTTTTGTACTGTTAAATAAACGTTATTTTTACTTTCTTCTGGATATTATTTCATATTTTCAGCGTGAAATTTGTTTAACAATGGTTCGTTTTGGGGACAGCGAATTGAAAAACATTATAAGGTAAGGCATAAAACAAGTAAAAAAGTGTATGTTTACTGATTAATGTAGATTTAACTTGCATGCAAGTGATGGACGAATTTTGGTATGGAGAGAAAGGAACAGTCGGTACCTGGAGGAAAATATGGAAGCTAGACTAGCATTTGGAGGTGGTGGGGTTTCTGTATGGGGCGGTGTTATGCAGAATGGTAAAATTGATTTGGTAGTTTTATTAGGAGAAAGCATGAATGTCAATAGATATGGAGATATGTGCATAAATTAGATTATTGTTCCTTTCTCTCAAAACTTCGGGAATGACTTTATACTGGTAGACGATAATGCTCGTCCGCACAGGGCAAGAGTTATTCAAAAACTTTTGAGGGAGAATAATATCGAACTAATGGATTGGCCCGCTTGATCTGCCGATATGAATGTTATAGAGCATGTATGGGGTAGAATGAAACTAAGGATAAATTCAGGTGAGTATGAATTAAATAATTTGCACGATTTAGTAGATGCAGTGAGGTTAGAATGGGAGGCTATTCCGCAAACCTTTATTGCAGACTTGGCTAACAGCATGCCAAATAGGGCAGCAGACTTTCTACGTATCGGCGGTGAGTCAACAAGATATTTAAAACGTTGGTGCACGCTAATTAAATTTCAGTTATATCTATCTTATTTTGAATGTTACCTTGGTTGTTCCTAAAAGAAAGAAAGTTGTTAATTTGTAAGATCCTGTAATCAATTTAATATTATGAGGTTAATTTTTGTTCTGTATTTCTGGATAATCTCTGTATTATTATGTTTCTTATAATTTTTATTTTGTAATGAACGGAGGTAGATTTCATAAAATTTGTTGGTTCATATCATTCGTTATTTTTTAATTTTTTATGTTTTATACCTTTCAATAGCAATTCCTAAGTTCCTCTTAGTAGGTATTGGAAATAAATCCACTTTGCATACTTTATACGTAAACTGAAAGCATATAATCTGCCTTAAAACGCTGTAAAGCCAGCCTATCAATATTTTTCGTAGTTTGTTCATTTTTGGAACTGCAAAATAATGACAATTTCCTAAAAATTGCCATATAATCGTAGTTGGCCAAGATATCCACAAAATCTCGAAAAGGTCCCGCGGGATTGCCTAACTGTTAATAGGGAGAGTTATTACGACTATTTAACTTGACTGTCCTAAAAATGGGGTTAACATGAAATTTTGACACACGGTAGTATATGCGATTTGCAAAATAACGTATTCCCAAAACTTAGAACTAAGAGTCAAAGAATCAACTCTTCAGAATTTTCGAGGTTGTTTAAATTCGATCCAGTAATTTTCGAATATCGCGCTTCAAATTTTGCCATAACTGTTTAAGTATTTATACGATAGGGTTGGATGTTTCGCAGAACATCGAGGCATCGATAAATATACTTTTAGAAAAAAAGCCCAATACTTCAAGAGGTAGGGCAGATTGATAAAACACTTTATTGCTAGCCAGTACAGCACCAAAACGACAAAAACATGTAAAGCATGTGTGCACGCAAGTAGTTTGTCTTCTAAAGCTGCAAATTTGAAACGCAGTTTTGTACCATTTGCCTCCTCATTAATTCTGTCTTATGGCAATATTCAATAAAATTTAAAAAATTTTAGCGAGCTACAGCAAAAAAATTTAAAAAAAAATTAAGAAAATAGAAGTTTTTAAAATAAGTCGCAATAAATGTAATTTGCTTACACTTTTTTGAAAATATCGGTCTATAAGAACTTTTTCTGTTTTTCTTGAAAACCTGATCTATTAGGCCATCAGAGGGCGTTCAATGGACCCTTGTTTTTGCCCCAAAAATGAGGTTTAAAAATAAAACTCAATTTTCAGTAGGGTTCATGAGACCATAAAAAAGAACGTTTCTTAAAAGTTTCAAATTGCTTATCAATTCATCAATCATCAGTTATCGTGTATCATAGGAAATTCTAAAAACTCGAAAAAAACATATTTTATTTGATTAGTAGACGAAAAACCAAAAATGATACGAACATCTGTTTGGTACTATGCGAGAGCTCAAATTGTTATTTAAAAAAGTACCAAATATCAAAAGTTTATCTGAAAGAGTTTCCGAGATATACCGACCGAAAATTTAAAATGTGTACGGTTTGACATTACGACGAATACAGAAAATTTTGAAATGTCAAACACGATATAATACTCGCTGAGTCGAGAATTATAACAAGCTATATGTCACATTATGAGGTTTTGTCTACCGCTTTATGTTGTTTTTTACATTCTTTGTAGATCATAACAGCACGGTTATTATTTTATCATAAACTCTCGGTATCGTCCTTAGACTATAAAACAAAGGATAGACTCAACATTTCGTTCATAAATATATTATTGTTTTTTCCATGCTATGGGTGCGAAAGAAAACTTATATATTCCTCTGCGTCGCCGGTCCCAAAAATGGCAACCCTGTTGGCTCTCACTGTAGACTGAACCAGCAGCGGCTCGTTTCTCTTTAATTTAATATATGTTTCCAGAAGGCAATTCAATGTGTTTTTGCCAATTTTAAGTTTTTAATTAAATCAGAAAGCAAGTGATATAAATATTTTGCGGTCCCTTCCTTGTAAGAGGAAAGTATTGTAATCATATAGAAATCACCCTCCAAGATGTTTGCAGATCTTTACGTACCATCTCCCTACTCATCCGGTTTACTTCAAATTTTATAAAAAAATTAAGAGTCATATGGGGATGACAGTAACTTTTGTGAAAATCCAATATGGCGGAACAAAATGGTGGCCTAATAAAATGCTAAAAAAATATTACTAAAAAACTAATAGTCCAATTTACCTGAAATTTTGACCAAAAATCGAGTTTGACCTAGGAATAAACTGGTAAAACTTTGGTGAGGAGCCTTTTTGCCTGAATAAAATACCGTTCTAATTAAATGTTTAAATGTATTCAACTAAGTTGAAATCTTACACAAAAATCAAGGGTGAAAAAGGGATGAACCTGTAAAGTTTGGTATATCCTATATGGCGAAACAAAATGGCCGCATAATTTAATGTTTAAAAAGCCAGTAAAATTCCATTTCCTACAAAAAAAAAATACCTTTTTGTGGAGGAAAATAATAAACATCATAATTGATTTTTTATAAATAAGTAATTATAAAATAATACCGATAAATAAAACAAAAAATTAAAAATAGTATGTATATTTGTATAATAAATTTTAAAAAATCAAAGCATTGTTCTTTGCCCGGAACATCCCTCATAACAAATTCCACCGCACACATTGTATTTGTAATTTCTTATAAGGTAAGACTTGGGTTCAAAAATAGGTCCTTTTGACAGAACCTTCCTCGTAATAAAAAAATTGACACATATTCACATTTATATAATGTGTTAATTTATTGCAAAATAACTATATGGATATATAAACTATGTTATATCTGTGTGTTTGGTGAAATCCGTTACGAGGAAAGTTTCTGCGAAATTAACCGATCTTTTAAATAATGATGCAAAATGTTAAAAGGTTTTTATAAATGAATTTTCAATTAGTTTAACATCAAATATTGCAAGCAGTTGTTGATTTAAGTAACAATAATTTTTACTAGGAACTGACCAGATACGTATAGTGCGAGTAAATACCATTGACACTGTCGATTCAAGGATATATCCAAATACTTTTAAAGAAGATGACATTAAAAATTTAAAAACATTTGGAATTATATGAGGCAAATAAAATAAAATAAATATTATCTATTTATTTATTTATTTATTAACATATATATATATATATATATATATATATATATATATATATATATATATATATATATATATATATATATATATATATATATATATATATATATATATATATATATATATATATATATATATATATATATATATATATATATATATATATATATATATATATATATATATATATATATATATATATATATATATATATATATATATATATATATATATATATATATAATATATATATATATATATATATATATATATATATATATATATATATATATATATATATATATATATATATATATATATATATATATATATATATATATATATATATATATATATATATATATATATATATATATATATATATATATATATATATATATATATATATATATATATATATATATATATATATATATATATATATATATATATATATATATATATATATATATATATATATATATATATATATATATATATATATATATATATATATATATATATATATATATATATATATATATATATATATATATATATATATTTCTCAGTACGTTTCGTTGCCTTTCGTCAACTTTTTCAACTGATAATTTTAGTCTAAAAGTATAAAATCGAACCAATAATACAACAATATGTAATTACAAACATAAAAACTTACCCTCAGAAACATATATTCAAAAATGTAGTTCTTCTACACATAATTAACCAAAATTTTTGGAACATATTACATGAATTTCTCACATCAACACAACGTAAAACGATAATTTACATAGACCAATACACTGAACGGGATAATTTAGTTTTGAATCTATCAATCAGGAACAAAAATTCAAAAGTGTTCTAAAAAATTTTATATTAGTACTTTAAACTTATTAATTAGTGACCCAATTTTTAAAATAAAGAAATTAGAAACTAACTTAGAGGCAACAAACAAAATAATAAAAGAAAACAACAATAAAAACATAATTAAATTAACAAATAAGCAAAAACCAAGACCAATAAAGGATAGTTTCAATACTGATTTATGGTATGAGAATCTGACGAACACCGAATTACCTGGTTATGTACGTGAGATTTTAAGTCTAGGTCCAAAATATGCAATGCCAATCGAAAATAATAAAATCGCTCCCTTCGCAGAAATAATCGCGAACATCGAGGTAGCTATATCCAACAAAAATACAACCGAGTAGGATGAAATTAGACCATCATGCTGTAATATTTTGACCATTTTTTTACGCGACTGACAAAAAAACAATCAGGAAATTCAAAAAAAAAAAAAATAACTAGACATTTCTTAAAGAAAAACCCCGATTTACTGATTTTACAGCCGGACAAATCCAATAAAACCGTAATAATGAGTGCCACAGAATACGACTCTAAAATGAAAACATTGCTGCAAGACAAATCAACATGTAGTGAAATTAAAAATGACCCTACAATTAATTACCAAAAAAAGAACAATGAGCTAATCAGAAAATGTGAACAAAAAAATTTCATCACCCAACACTGCTAAAGATTTACTAATCCGCTTTGCTTCCCAGAATATACGGCCTACCCAAACTTCATAAACCGGGAATTCCTTTGAGACCCATAGTATCATGCATACAATCTCCTTTCAACAATCTTTCAAAATTTCTAAAAAACATCTTATCAAATGTCACACATAAAAATGACTACTATATAAAGGACTCATGGAGCTTAAAAGAAAAACTAAACAATATATAGATGCCCCTTGGTTACAGTCTTGTCCCTTTTGATGTAGTATCGCTATACACAAACGTGCCGACAGACGTGGCTCTAAATGTAATTAAAAAAAAATGGTCGGAAATAAAAAGTTATACAGATATCCCACTGAACGATTTTTTAGACGCTATAAAAATTACATTAACATCGACTTATTTTAAATATAAGGATGCATTTTACAAACAAATTGAAGGATGCGCAATGGGCGCCTCAATATCCAGCATAATTGCCCAATTGGTTTTGGAGAACTTTGAGACTCAAATTATTTTGAAACTAAATTTTCCATTACCGTTTTTCTATAGATACGTTGACGATTGTATTTGTGTTCTGCCCACAAATAAAGTTAACTATGCTCTAAATTTGTTCAGTACCTATCATAAAAAACTTCAATTTACAATGGAAATCGAAAAACAGAATAAAATTAATTTTCTTGACATGACATTACACCACAAAGAAAACAAAATTCTTACTGAACGGTATACAAAATCTACGTGGTCTGGGAGGTATCTTAATTATAATTCACATCACCATATAACTAAAAAAAAATCTGTTATAATTGGTCTCGCCGATAGAGCAATCAAATTAAGCAGCCCCGAACTTAGAAACAAATCAATAGAAAAGGCAAAAAATGTGCTTAAAATTAACTCATATCCACCAAAACTAATACATTGTATTTTTAAACAACGCATTGAACAACATAACTCAAACTTGATAAACAACCAAATCAAAAAGATAATAAAAAAAGTCACCCAACCTATTTGTCTCTTTCTTATATACCCAATATGTCAGAAATTTTCCAAAAATTTTTAAAAGACATGAAGTTACTGTATGTCATAAAGGGTTCAACCTTCTAAAAAACAATTACAGTAAATTGAAAAGCGAAATTCCTAAAAATAAGAAAATACACACCGTATACCAAATACCATGCAAAAAGTTTCCCGCAGTGTATATTGGTCAAACTAGTCAGCACCTTGATCACAGACTAAATGGACATCGATATGATAAAAAAAATATCACTGCTCTTAAAAAACACGAACAACTCAACCATACATTTTAATTTTCGAAGAAACAAAAATACTTTTAACAGAGCCACATAAAAGAAAACGCGAATTTAAGGAAATGATACATATTAAAAAAAATCCACACTCTATAAATGACAAATCTCAAATTTCTAACCTTAATAAAATATATTATAATATACTTAGTTAATTTCCTCCATCAAAAACAAAAAAAACAATTTTACCTCTAAACTGCGGAATTAAGTTAGTTTATTTATGCTTTAATTTCCTTCTACGAAGCTGAAACTTACTGTAGTAGTTTTACAAAAGGTTAAATATAAACGGTCGTCGGTTTTCGTCAAATAACTCATTTTAATTTAAGGAATAGGGAAAAAAAGCAAAACATTTCGCTCTAACAATATAGATGTTTTATACGATGCAGCCTGCTGTTGAATACTTAAATTTTATTTCATGGTTGGTATACGTCCCGTTCAGTGTATTGGTCTATGTATATTATCCTTTTACGTTGTGTTGATGTGAGAAATTTATGTAATATGTTCCAAAAATGTTGGTTAATTATGTGTAAAAGAACTACATTTTTGAATGTTTGTTTCTGAGCGTTTATAATTACATATTGTTGTGTTATTAGTTCGATTTTAAACTTTTAGACTAACAATTAATTATCAGTTAATAAACTCCATGTACTGCCAACTACCTCGCAATGTACTTTATTTGAACCAAATTCCCAAGAAAATTCGTTTTAAAAATTGTATATTTACAATGGTTCAAGAAACTTTCAATAATCGTACCATATATATATATATATATATATATATATATATATATATATATATATATATATATATATATATATATATATATATATATATATATATATATATATATATATATATATATATATATATATATATATATATATATATATATATATATATATAATATATATATAGGGTATATATATATATATATATATATATATACATGTATGATTGTATATATATATATATATACATATTTTTATATATTATTTATTCTAGGAAGTTTTTAGTAACTTTTGTATAATAGAGTTTATACCTATCTTCAACCATATTGAAGTTATTTGAATAATTGAATAATATCAAGTATTGATAAATTAAATTCAAGAAAGGGTCAAAATAACGAAACTTTATTATCAAAACGGAAACATTGCAAGGGCTACTGCCCGGTTGTTTAATACGTTACATTCAGTCAAAAATATTAACCATAAGTATGTGGCTATAATATTTATATATATATCAGGAACACTAAACCATTTACAGTTTTACATTTATAAAATAAACAAAAATTAGTTACTTAGCTACAATGTGTCAAAAAGTCAATGTGGTAATAAATGTTAGTGGTGTCCGTTTACCTCCATGCAATAATAAATATTTTGCTCAAATCTATAACATTTTCACACATTTCTGGAGTTATTTGTCTGCATTCCGCCGTGATGGCTTCGTACTAAAAACCTTACTTTTTATATGTCCCCAAAGAAAGTAATCTAAAGGACTCAAGTATGGCCACTCAATGGGGCCGCGCCGTCCGATCCACTGATTTGGGAAATGGGTGTCCAAAAACTGTCGTACTGGAGCTACATAGTGCGGTGGTGCACCATCTTGTTGGAAATGAAGAAAATTTTCATTATAATTAACCTCATTTTCTATTATTTCGGTTATTCGTGGCTCTATTGTATTTTCCAACATCCAAGTATATAGTTTCCAGGAATAAAGAAATATATATATATAATATTGCGAATGTACCTCTCGAAACAATATATATATACAATTATGTCTATTTATGTAAATAGAATACATATCCGAAAAACAAATGTTAAATAACAAATTTGGGTTATTGTTCAAACGTTGTGTCATTAATTCGCAAAACTCCAACCTTCTATCATAATCGTCTTCATTAAGCTCATGGACAATTTTAGTTATGTACGGGTGAAATTTATAGGATTTCAAAATTCTTTGCACTGTTGAGCGTGTAAATCCTGAAGAAGTAGCCAGACCACGATACTTTGGGTGTTGTCAAGAGCCACGTGTCCCAAAATATTTCTCTGGCTTCATTTCTATATTTTCCTATTCCGGCGAATATTATATACAGATCCATATTAATTTAGCCACATACTTATGGTTAATATTTTTGTCTGGATGTAACGCATTAAACAACCGGGCGGTAGCTCTTATGCTTCCGTTTTGATAATACAGTTTCGTTATTTCGACCCTTTCTTGAATGAATAAATCATTGCAAAATATTATAATAGAACTAGGCAACTTAACGATTTCAAATCAAAGATAAAGTTGTTCTATGATTTACGATGACATTGACGGATGCTAAATTTCTTGCTGGTATCGGTGATTATATACTAAATTAAATGAGGCGAATTTTATAAAAAAAATTAAAAAAACTTCAAAATGGTTGAAGATATATAAATATATACAAAAGTTACTAAAAACTTCCTGGAGAATCCAAAAATAGAAAAAAAATTGGGGGTTTATACCCTGTATATATCATACATGAAAAGACGTCCCCCTAAAAATCAAAATTGACGTGTCCAAGCGTTTTTCCCAAAATATACCAGGAAAGTCATAAATAAGGGTGGGACCTTTTCGTTGGGCCACCCTGTATATATATATATATATATATATATATACATATAATATATATACAGTGAATATCGGTTATAACGACATTGAACGGACCGCTTAATTTCGGTCGTTATAACCGAGCGTCGTTATAGAGAGAAAAAAGTAAGAAAATGCCTTATATATTTTTATTACGAAAAAGTGATTATATCTCTTAAAATTTTCAATAAAAACTTAATTAAAAAAAAAAGTTAAAAACATGGAATATTTTCACGTATGTGCGTACACATACATACATACATATAATGTTATGTGAGTATGTACATATTATGTATGTATGTACATACTTAATGTACATTTGTATACAAAATTATGAAAAAATGTATAATAAAATGTTAATTATAAAACAGAACAACTCAACAAAAAAATGAATAAACTAAAAACTAAACTTTTTTAAAAAAGTCAGTCAATACAGATTGTTTTTGTTTTTTCTTAGAATTTAAGAACGCCTTTTCAATCATATTCTCTAGATGCACTAAAGTCGGATTTGCAATATCTTCCCTGTCATTATTAAAAACAAAGAAATGTCTGATAGTTTTAATTGCTGAACGAACCTCTGTTATGGCTGGTGGCTGATATTCGTCGGTCACCAGTTCCTCCTCCTCTTCATCACTTTTTCCACTCTCTTGTGGACCTTCCAAAATTTCTGAGTCGGTCAATTCATCCGTGGTTGTCAGAACCTCATCAACCTCTACAAAATTTTCCCAGTTTTCTTGGGTAGCAAAGTCAGCGCTAGGTAAGTCACGGATCCATTCTGCTAAAGGTAAGTTTTCGTCTTCAGGGGGGTTATTTTTGCTTTGAAGTTTAATCCATTCTAAAAGTGGAAGATTTCCCCCCCATCAGAACTTGCATGATCGTCCGGCAGAGCGGTAAATCCTGCATGACCAAAACATCTTGAAATTGTCTGTTGGGAAACGTGATCCCAAGCTTGTGATATAAATAGAATGGCCTCCAAAATGTTTAATTTGTAAAGGTCATTAGAAGTCTCATATTTTTCTAAGACTTTAGTTAGCTGCAATTTTCTAAACTCATTTTTTAATGCCTTGATTACTCCCTGATCCATTGGCTGTAGCACCGAAGTTGTATTCGGCGGTAGAAACACAAGTTTTATGGCTTTTAAATTTTTTAGGTTTGGATGAGCTGAACAGTTGTCTAGTAACAAAAGTATTTTCTTATTTGCTCTAAACAGTTTATTGTCCCACTTTCTTATTGCCTTTTCAAACAGTAAGGCAACCATCCAGGCTTTTGCATTGTTTTCGTAATCAACTGGCAGGGTTTTTATATTTTTGAAGCAGCGTGGAGATTTGGCCTTCCCAATAACTAAAAGTTTCATTTTTTCCGTACCAGTCATATTAGCTCCAACCAAAACAGTTAGCCTGTCCTTAGACAGTTTTCCGCCTACGCATTTTTCACCCTTAAACTTCATGGTTTTATTTGGCAACATTCGAAAGAATAACCCCGTTTCATCTGCATTAAATATTTCTTCATCCTTGTACCCCCTGCGTAAATTAGGCCATACAGCAGATAACCAATCTTCACAAACCCCTTTAGGTACACTTGCCGCTTCTCCACTAACTGTTCCACACACTATGTTGTGCCTCTTTTGAAATCGCTGAATCCATCCACGTGAACACGTAAAATCAATCTTAAGCTGCCTCGCAAAATCATTAGCTTTTGCGATTAAAATGGGACCTGTCAGTATTGCATTCTGGCTCCTTTTTACCTTAAACCACTTTAACATTGCCTCATCCACTGCTGATTCGTTACAATATCTCATTTTTTTCATGGTCAACGAAGTATCGCCACTATCAAATCCTTGATGTATCTTTTCACGATTTTTCCATATGGTTGATATTGTTGAATGAGCGACCTGAAAATACAATTTTTTCTCATGTAAAAACTTTATGGGTTAACAAGTGTTGCAGCAAAGTTATCAAAAATAATAATTATCAAAATTAATAAACTGGATAAGCATTACTTACATTTAACTCTTTGGCAATATCATTATTCGATTCCCCACTTTCCAAACGCCAAATTATATGAGCTTTCTCCTCAACTGTAAAAGCCTTTCATTTAGACATCGCGTTTTATACTCTCAGATTCAGCACCTTAGATTATGTAAACACAAATGCACACTACATCAATAGCTTTAATACAATAAAGGTAACAGTCGTTTATAACAGACCAAATGCCGATTCGCATGAAGCGGGGATTTACCGCCTACAAGAAAAGGAATTCCCCGAACTTCGGCGCTCAATAGCTAAATAAAATAAAGACCCGTCGTCGTTATAACAGGTTGGTTCCGCCACTATAAGCTAAATTAATCGGTCACTATATCAGTTCGTCGTTACATGCGATATCGCTCGCCGTTATAACCGATTACTTGGACCAATTTAACTTAAATTATTGGTCGCAATATAAGTACGTCGTTATATGCGATGTCGTTATAGGCAATACGTCTTCAATGCATTTAGCATAGAACTCAGTCGGGACTTTAATATGTCGTCGCTATAACCGATATGTCGTAATATCCGATATCGTTATAAGCGATATTCACTGTATATATATATATATATATATATATATATATATATATATATATATATATATATATATATATATATATATATATATATATATATATATATATATATATATATATATATATATATATATATATATAACTTATATAAAATATATATATATATATATATATAAAACTTTTCTTGGGATAAGGTTCATACAGGGAATAAATCAACGTATTTTATTTCCTGTGCATTTTTGTTTTCTTTTATTCCAAAATCATACGTTTCGGCTAATTTTTAGCCTTTTTCAATGACAGTATGGTACTTATAGCTAAAAAAATGTAAAATGACATTAATGCTGATCTTTGAAAAAAGTAGTAAACTAATAAAAAATTTTTAAAAAATATATATAAAATTTGTTGTGACTTACCTAAGACAGAACTCATTTTCATCAAATATTAAAACACGTATACAAGACAATATAAAAAGACGAAGTTACATGGTTTGGACACACGAACCGAAATTAACATATAGGTTTAAATGTCTACTGCACGACGACGGAATAATCACTCTACAGTAGACATTTAAACCTATATGTTAATTTCGGTTCGAGTGTCCAAACCATGTAACTTCGTCTTTTTATATTGTGTTGTATAGTTGTAGCAAGTATTAGTAAGGAAACGAATTTTACTAAAAATATTATTAGTTTTATGGAACAACGTAAAAAACTTCTCAGCTGCCCTACTATAACTATATCTCTATAACTATTTTCCCTTTAATTTGAGTATATTAGCCATTTATTGTAGATCTACAAGATGTACTTTATTTGAACCAAATTCCCAAGAAAATTCGTTTTAAAAATTGTATATATAGAAACTTTCAATAATACTATATATATATATATATATATATATATATATATATATATATATATATATATATATAAATCTATATATATATATATATATATATATATATATATATATATATATATATATATATATAGAGAGAGAATATTCGCTTAGGACTTCGTCGTCATACATGTGATCCCGAAATAGATCAAACATTGAAGATAGCAAGTATTAGTAAGGAAACGAAATTTTATTAAAAATATTATTAGTTTTATGGAACAACGTAAAAAACTTCTCAGCTGCCCTACTATAACTATATCTCTATAACTATTTTAACTTTAATTTGAGTATATTAGCCATTTATTGTAGATCTACACGAAAGTTCAATAGAAATTTAATATATTTGTTTGTGTTCTCGCCTCGCTTATTGCCAAACACCTGATTTACTTATAAAAAACAAAAAATATATCAGAAATACATTAAAATTTTGTATATTAGTAGTATTGATGTATAACATTTAAAGAACTCATAAAATAATTATTTTATAAGCTTTTATATACTATAAAGATTATGTAGGAATTAAACTATATTTTAATTATATATTCGATAAAAACCGAGGAACCAAGTAGTTTGGATTTTGGTATTTGAAGGAATAACGTGAGCTACTTCGTCGTATGTAACTGAAGATTAAAATCACAATATGGTTTAAAGAACTTGTTTTATAACCAAGAGGAATTTTAATATATAATACGTTTGTTTTTAAATAAAAGCATTTAGGCATAGAAATATAGAACTTATTCCCATCCAAAATGGTATATTTGTATTGTAAATAACGCATTTGGGGAGCTTGTATGTATTTTAAAGTTTACGTTATGTAAAACCCAATCCAAAATTGTCAAAATATTTGTTTTTGTTCAATTAGTACCCATTTTTTTTCTTGTTTTTCGTGCCATAACAACATACTCGAATGGTTTAAATATCAAATTAATGTATGTAAATGCTAAGGCCTTACGGTTCGGACACCACTGATATCTAGCCTTAATTACGTCAAGACTTACTTGTGGTATGATACTTCCGGATTTAAATAGTCTGTATTTCGACAAACAACACACTTCCTCAACCTAGTTTTTCATTTATTAAATATATACAACACACAGAACTTACAAAACCACTAAAAAACAAAAAAATATATATAAGCAACAACGATCAAACGCGGTATCAAAAATGACAACAATACAGCGTCTGTTTTGTGATTAGACTAAAAAACAAGAGTGCTATGATGATCACTATGAATGAATAGTTGTAAAACTACTCGTAAGGGACGTAAATTTGGCGTAGCGTCGATACCAGTTCTAGTTGGCAATCTTTTTGTTATTACATTTTTGTCATTTTTGTTAATTACTTAGACAATAAAACAATGTTTTATAGTCTAAGGTTAATTATTGTTTGTAGTTTTTTTATATACATATAACTGTGTCATGAAAATATATAAACATATTGGAGTAATTCGATAAAACTTGGCTTAGAATATTCGACAATTTTTAAAACGTGACAACCTACACCTATCGCTGTAATGGAGAGGGAAACAATTCAACAAAAAATCATTTATGTCATTTTTTATATTTTCTGTAGAAAATAACCGTACGGCTATTATTTGATTATAAACTGTCGATATTATTCGATATTTATCTTTGACAGCTGTCCAAATATTTTTTAAAAATAAATACTCAAAGTCACATGGAAGTAACAGTGATTACAAATTTTAAGCAGTTTAGAAGTTACGGGAAAACAGTTTTTTTGACAGCTGTCAAAATATTTTTCTTAAACAAAGTATGCTATTAAAAGTTTCAATGGAACTGTGAAACCCGTATTTAAAAATTTTAAGCAGTTCAAAAGTTATGGGGAAAAACAGCTGTTTTCGGCAGATGTCATAATATTTTTTCAAATAAAATACCCCACTAAAAGTTACATGGAACTGTGAAAATCGTTTTAAAAATGTTAAGTAGTTTAAAAGTTACGGGAAAAAGATAGTTTTTGACAGATCTCAAAATATTTTCTTCAAATAAATTACGCCACTAAAAGTTATAAAGAATTATGAAAATCGTATTTAAAAAATTTAAGTTCAAAAGTCACGGGAAAAAACAATTTTTTTACAACTGTCAAAATATGATTTAAGTAAATTACGTCACTAAACTGTGGAACTGTGAACCCCGTATTTAAAAATTTTAAGTAGTTTAGAAGCTACGGGATTTTATTGACAGATCTTTTAAAATGAATTACGCCTCTAAATACATGGAACTATAAAAACCGTATCTAAAAATTTTAAGCAGTTTAAAAGTTATGAGGAAAAATAATTTTTATAATTACTCCACTAAAAGTTAAATGAAACTATTAAAATTGTATTTAAAATTTAGGAGTATAAAAAAGTCACGGGAACTTTTTTTGCAGCTAAAAAAAATTTAATAAATTACTCCCCTAAAACTTACATGAAATATTCTATTACCGATAAGTTACATGTTATAAAAGTTTCAGTAAAAAAAACTGAAAAATTCACGTCTGCGAAAACAAAATGTCGGCTATTTATTACCCAAACCTCCTAAATCTATGTCTCATACCGGAATGTTTTACTAGGGAAGAAATTACAGCTCTTAAACCAGAATATATAAAGAAAAAAAAATTATCTACTTATGCTTTAACTGTATACAGCAAAATGGTAAAAAATCTCATAAAATAGAAAATGCCGTTTTTTAATATTTGTCATTTTTCAGGGGGCTGTCCCATCCATTTTGGGCTACTCTATATAATGGACAACCATTATTCGTATTCAGAAAATTAAATAAATTTGATATGATTCGCCGTGTTCTGAAATATTACCTCCATTTTATTCTAACTGTGTATAATCGAAATGACAAATGACTTCCACTATTTTTCAATGTTAGTACATTTATCTCAACTATTTCTTTTTTCAATTTGACTATTATCGGTTTTGCTTTCTCAAAATATGATTTTTCTTACGGTTTTATACCCCAAACATGACACCCAAAATCTAAATCCCTGAGATAGTCTATTTTCAGTGCAAATTTGAAACGAATCAGTTTGGTCGTTCTCAAGTTATTGTTGGCCCAAATTGTGATTACATGTACACATTCGTACAGACATATATTTTTTTTAATATTTCGTAACCAGAAACACCAAAATGTAGAAAAATCTTAATAACTTACATTTTTCGATAATAATTTTTAGGATTACGATCTTGTTTATACTACTAACCCTATATAACATAATGTATGCTTATTACTACTTAACCTCCCAGTATATAATTAAGTTAGTAAATTAAATACTTATTAAATACTATTAGATCACGTATGTGTATGAACTTAAATAAACCGTGAAAATTATCTACATGTCTAGGATATATAGTATAAAAACTCGCACCGGATGTCGAAAGTCGGCAATAAATTAACAAGAATGTCCTATACATACCTACTGCCCTGTAAAACACAATATATGCTTTACCACTTATCTGAACAGTATGATAATGAAATTCGTATTTACTATATTAGACTCCATATGCTAAACGTGTATTACCATAAACGTATACAAAATTTTGAAAGTTTGAGCCCGTATACCTGCCAATGTCAAAAAATCCTGGCCTATATCTTACTGGAATAATAATGGAATTCGTATTTACTATATTACACTCCATATGCTAAACGTATATTACCATGAACGTATACAAAATTTTAAAAATTTGAGCTCGTATACTGAAAACCTGTCAGTGTCAAAAAATCCTGGCCTATATCGTACTGAAAAATGAATTTATCCTGTACCCAATTACAGGCAAGCTTTTCGCTACTCCAACTCATCCAAATAAGATAATTGATAAGCACTTGTATCAAATGAATATCGACATTTACCATATATTGACCCGTCCTGTATAAACCGTAATTCTTTCGATGTGGTTTTTTAGCTCTTCCTAGGTACTTTTGGGCTCAGTAAACTTTTCCCCCTCAGAAACATTGTTTTTGAAAAAATCAGTGAAATATGCGAAAAATAAACGTACAAAGATTTTTTGTTAGTTTTTTTGAATTTCGAGGGCTTTTCCGCCATTTTCGATATAGGTATCCTATTTTGATTTCGAATCTCCTTTAAATTTTTGATCGAACCTTCGTCTCACCTTCATTAAGTAGATAGGGTTTCGGCCCCGCAAAATGCGTGGCCCCCTTTTTGACTTTGGACATGCTATGCTCCAATATTGCTGGTTTATGAGATTTTTAGATGGGAAATCTGGAAAAAAATGTCCCATCTCAAAAAAATTAATCTCGAGATCTGATTCGTGTTTCAACGGGGTTTTTAAAATGTGCTTACTTTATTATCATCTCTACCAAAAATTTGTTTTTACCAGGAGATGCGCCTATGATTACTACTTACGATGGACCCCCACCTACTATTAACGAGCGACAGCATACCGATTTCGTCTATGAAAATTTGATATTTTCAGTTTTCCGATTTTCACCAAACTTTTCTCAAGTTTTATTTTTATGATATTTTGGTTCCTCGTGAAAGCAAATAGTAAATCACAAAGTTGTGGAAAACATTTTAGAGTTTTTGAATCCGCTTTGCCTTTGTGGGAAGCAAGTAAAAACTTCGGTGGTTTAGCTCAATTTTCAAAAACTTGTAACTTTTTTAATTTTCATCCGATTCTGTCAACATTTTGGCAGGACCTCGAAGCATCGTTGTGATTTTAGAACAAAATACCCCAGAATTTCAGGGCGCTTTGCTGATTTATAATAAAATTTATTGTTGGTCAGTGGTACACGAATATACAGCCAAACGAAAAAAAAATTAATGCTTTACTCGCAAGTAATTTTTCTCCTGAAGCATTTAGCTGCAATCTTGAAACACATTTTTGTACCTTTTGCCTTCTCATTAGTTTTGCCTTATGGCATTTTTCAATTAATTATTAATTAATTAAACTAATTTTTAGCGAGCGACAGCAACCAAATCCGAATTGAATATTTTTTAAAGAAGCGGCCATAAATGTAATTTGCCCGCACTTTCTTGAGAAAATCGTTCTATAAGAATGGTTTGTTTTGTCTGTGCTCTTTCAGAATCTTTTTTGTTTTTGTCGAAAATCTGAACCGCTTGGCTACCAGAGGGCGTTCAATGGATGATTTACACTGTAACAAGAGATGGAATGGAGTGATTCCGTAATTAAAATCGAAATGTTAATATTGCATAACAGTCGTAGAAAAAATATTCTTCTTTTTTTAGCAACTTTATCAAAAAAATCTGCTTATATTTTTTACCCTTGATATTTCTGATTCATTTAATGTAAACTTATGTGGTAAAACAGGCTCATGAAGCCGGTTGAAACGAATACAAAATTTTTGTCGAATGAAAATAATATTGAATTTTTAAGAGGCAAAAGCAAATGGGTAAATTATTATATTAAAAAAGTAAAATTATTTTCGACTGGGAATGTGCGTACAGATTTAAGCAAGTGCCAGTGAATAAACAATATTTTTGACAAATAAATACGTTTTTCAATATTTAGTTTATTTTTTATTTTATTCCCTATTATCAATAGGAAGGTTATTCGCGAAGCAACTAGAATTGAAATAACCTCTCAGGGATGATTCACTAGAATTTAAGCATACGCAGTGGCAATTTATGGAATTTTAAAAAATCATAATCCATTTACTTTTTTCTTTTAATATAAAATAACTATTGTAGAAGGACCTATAAAATTTAACAAGTGCCGATGTTAAAGCGTGAAACAAAACTAACTTATTTGACTATTTTTACGGTTAAACCGATTTGGAACACGAAATTTAAATTTACATCTGTCTTGTTAGATTCTTCATTCACCTAATACATATTTCAATGTCACCATTACTCTCAATCATGATTAAAATCTATATTAGAATACGAATGGAATGTTTCTAATGACATTCTTTTCTTGGAAAAATGATTATAGTCCAATTCTTAATTTGCATTGTGTGTTTCTAAACGTGTTTGTAATATGTTCTAGATAGTTTCATTTGCAGGTGTTAACATACAAGCATCTTAAGTTTTTAATTTCTTTAATTTTCCTCTTCTTAAACGCTTGTCGACAATTATTTACATCTATCTGTCATCAAGATTGATTCTCGGACACCAGACTAGTTGTTTTTTTCTTTTTAGTTAGACTTTCATCTTTAGTAGAGCTTTCAATTTGTCTAACTATTTTACTGATATTTGGAATTAGTAATTAATCATTTTCTGTCAACCTCTTATTGGGCTAATAAATAATATTTTTTATATTATGTATCGAAACATTCCGTAGACAGACTAGTCTACATGTTGAGACATGTAATTTTGTTACATATTTTCTACAATTAATTTAAAGTTAAATATTTTTATTCAGTTGCGAAAAAGCTAAAAAGATTTTTGTTTGTCAATCTTAACGCAACAAATAATCTGAATACATTTAAAAATTAACTTAGCCTGTTGGATGACCTTAATTTACTACCTTCCAAAATTCCTAATGATTTATTTCTGATTTGTCTCTTATATTAGTAATAATATTACAGTTAGAGACGTCATGTAAATGTTGCATAAATTTACGAAATGTGAGTTGGTATAGCGATGTGTGTTATTAGACTTGTTTCACCATTTTTACTGTTAATACATGTCCAAACTTAAACATGTCATATGACTAAGTTTAAATTTACACCTATCTGTTGAATTCTTCAAACAATATATCTTGCAATATCACTCTCTTTTATATTAAAAATATATATTATTGTTGGACTGGAATATTTAAGATAATCTAATTCCCAATTTTTATTATTAGATGCTAAAATATGTATTTAACATTAACTTTTGAAATTGATAAAGACAGCGTGAATAATTTTTCAGATATTTAGTAATTTCAGTGTTACTTTAGCATACTAACAGTTTCATTATTCTTTTTATACGTCAAAAATCTAGAGTTCGTTTGTTCACATATCTGCAAAATTTATATTGTAAAATATCTTTCGTAACTGCGAGCATACCTTTTGAAATTAAAATTTTTTTCGGTATAAATTTGGAATAAAAAGTAGAATCATATTTCATAATCATAATTTGCTAAATCTAATCTAATTCGACAACAAAAGTCTAATCTCGGTTGGAATTTATTAGTCAAGCCTGGAACACATATAGTTTCGTAACCGTTTAATGTGCAAGCTAAGCTACAAAAACGAAACCAACCTGAAAAAAGGAGGCAGTATACACAACTGGGTGATAATTTTGGCTTTAAAAGTAAATATATCCTACATTTAAAAATTTTCTAAATTATGTTCTACCCTTTATCGAGAAGCCATTTCTAACATCAATTGAGTAAGTATGTTCGAATTTAAAATCTCAAAATGATAAAAATACGCATAACAAATGCGGATTTACACGTCATACATCTTGAATTTGAAATATTTCAAATAAAAGCGCAAAGTTATATGATCTATTGAAATAACATATTTATTTACAAATGACTTGAAAGCTCTTGATATAGCGTTACTATCGAAACGATCTGGCACCGAATACATGGAATCCTAAGGGTTGGCCGAGTTTTAAACATTTCCTTACCGATGGACTGTTCTTCAATTATTAAAAAAAACGAAGGGAAGCCATTAGTTTCCATGATATTTTTTAAACCACCAGTTTCAAAAATTTCAGTCAGGATTTATAAAAATTTCAATGTCAGCCGAGGGGTAAACCGCTGAGGAATTACGGTGTACAAATTCTGGGAAGTACTGGGAATTGCAAAGGAATTAGAGGGCAGTACTAGAAATTAGTAGGCATTACTAGGAATTAGTAGGCAATACTGTGGATTGGTAAGGAATTAGTGCGCACAACTAGGAATTTTTGGCAATAAGTAGGCATTACTGTGGGGATTTCGGCCAATACGTAAGTGTTGCCAGACATGCGTTATTAGCATGCAATATATTATTTTTCTTTGGACATACAAACTAGAATCGGCTGTCTTTAGAAGGCTACTTTCATGAAAAGCGACTGCGACTGTGTAACTGCTAAATCTAGTGATTAAAAAGAAAGTAAAACAAAAAACAAACCTCGGTAATTAAAAAATCGGAACATATTTGTAATTACGATCCATCTGACAACACCCACTTGAGGATGATGTGTACTTACCGGTCTTTATCTAACACGCACATGTAACAGTACGCATACATGGTTGTTTCTCGGCTTTTTCTTTCTCGACTGATCCAGACCTCACTGTTATGCTTATTGTTATTATTATTATTATCGAAATTGACAATCAATTTGCAGCATGAATCAAAAGGAGTGGGCTGGTCTGTATTAGTTCAATGTGTTGTCCTGTAAGAATTTTCTCACTATGTGGCAAGTTCTGAGCAGGACTGCCTTCTGGATGTCGATGAAGGTATTAGTATGCAGTCCTATGATTTTCAGACTCTGTTCTAACGTTCCAGTTGATGATACGATGATCGGTATCACATGAACCTTCTTCAGTTACCACGTCTACTGTATCTCTATGGCCAGCTCTACATATTTGGCCTTTTTCTCTTGATATTTATCCAACACGTTGTTATTGTTGGGTACAGCGACATCTACCAAATAAGCTGTCTTTGTTTCCTTACTTAACAGTACCACATTAGGCCGATTATTCGTCATCCGTCTGTCGGTGATAATTGCCAGGTCGCAGTACAGTTTGAAGGCATTATTTTCAAGCACTGCACTTGGTTGGTATTAATAATATGGCACAAAGGTGTTCAGGGACCCATATTTATTGGCAAGCTTGTGGTGTATGATGTTACACACCTGGTTATGTCGCTGGAGGTAGTCCGTGTTTGCTAGGTAAGTGCAGCCAGATGTTATATGCTGTATAGTCTCTGATCTCTCGCTAAGTGTGTTAATAACTTGGTCCTATATTGCCATTACAAATGCATCATCAGGGAATAGTTGTCTATCCTTCAGCTACCTGTTGGATGCTTCCTTATTTATGTGGGGCTGATTTAAGCCATTGTGATGTCGGTCGTGCAGTTTGAGCCCCCTGTTTGTCCGGGTCTGAAAGTGAATATATATATATATATATATATATATATATATATATATATATATATATATATATATATATATATATATATATATATATATATATATATATATATATATATATATATATATATATATATATATATATATATATATATATATATATATATATATATTTTTATTATGCTCTTGGTTCTGAGTTTTGTGGGGATGCAGTTCAAAGAAAGATGAGGCCTAATGTAGCGTGTACCTTTCGAGAATATTTATTCCCTTCTTGAGGGGGTTTTTGAATTTAAATTAATATGTAAGTTATAAAATACTTACAATTAGTAATTCTTTTAAATACGAAAACTGAGCAAAAACAAAGGAAGAAGAAAAAATATTAACACTGTAATATAGTTAAGTGATTGTTCACCCTGTGCGACTTTTTAAAAAACTCAAAATTCGAAAAACCCTAATTTTATTTTATTCTTATTGGTACAATAGTTAAGCGATTTCTGTGGGAGCATCTCGGCATTACAGGTTCCCATCATAATTTACCGTACTTGCTGTTCCCATAACTAGTTGGTTGCAGTAAATCTGAAAGGAATTTAATTAAATTGGGTCCAAAAAATAATTAACAACTATGGTTAATTAGTATGCACGAACTTTAACACCTTTAGATGGCTTTAATATACGTTCCAATATTAGTATTTTTATTTGTTTCTAGTTCTTTACTTTAAGCATTAATTTAATGATATATTCAAGATTCAGAAGAAATTTTTGTTGATGTTATACAATTTTTTTTCTTTTTCTTAGATAGATGATCTTTGAAAATTGATCCTATGTCCCTGTTGTTCAGATAGATGACAATTTCCCGTGTTACAATTGTTCTCATGTGAAGTAATGCGCCGTGTAAGATTTCTAGAGGCTAGTCCACCGTAAATTTCATTCCAATTTAAACATGGGATTTTATTTACTATATTTCAATTTTCGTTAGAATTAACGAATTTTTATATACTGTGGATATAGTTTATGTACAGAGCAAAAATGATTGTATAATTTGTGCTTGTTCTCGAATAATAGTTCGCTGTAACAAAGCATCTTGGGGAGCAATGTTTACAGTTGGAAAATGTTCTCAAGTATATTACGCTCCTGGACATTCCGGACAGCTGAATTTACGATTAAATTTGACAAGTAATAACTTTTTTATTTTTTAAACGATTTTAATGAATTTTTGGCTAGGTTTTAGGCAAATTATTAGAGTTAACCTAGCATTTGCGCATTTTTAAGAACCAGCTCTTTTATGCAATGATATACCAGGAGAAACAAAATGTTGTTCTTATGCACTAATTTCAAAACACCTTGTATAATAATTGGGCAGTGGAATTATGTTGCACTATATTTTAGCAACAAGACTCATTCATTCTTGACATCTTGTTTTTTTATTCATCTCAATATCTGTGATTGTTTAGGATATTATAGGGTTTTAAATAAATCGCTGTCATTACTACAGTATTTTCAATTTATAACCCTTCAATATTCATTGTAATCTAGAAGGCTGTAAATTTTGTTGTTTAACACTAGAGTAAATTTTACTTATTTCTTATTGTGGTTAGCTTTTACATTGTAAAAAAGTTTTAAATCTGCTTTTTTAAATTTTAATTTAAACATGAGAGTTGAACAGGTGAAAGAAGTAGGTCTTCGTGACGACAGTCGTAAAAAAGTACTCTTAGTGGTGCTCTTAGACGGTGTGATGAATCCGGCTCTTACAATAGAAGACCTGGCTCTGATCGAAAGCAATGTACAAGTGGGAGGGAAGATCGTTTTATACATGTAACTGTCTTACGAGATCGTCATGCAACTGCAAATATTGTGGCACAGCGGCTGAGAAATGATCATAGAGTTGCTGTTCTTCGCGGACAATTCGTAGGCGATTAAAGAAACGTGGCTTATTAAGTCGTAGACTAGCTACAGGTCTAAATATATTAGCACGTTATCGACAACTAAGACTCGATTTTGCCCGACAATATCTTGACTGACCATAGAGCAGCGGAAAAAGATGATGTTTTCCGATGAGTCAATATTTAAATTGCATTCACCAGACGGGCGGTAACGATATGCACAAGCCTGTTTTGCTCAAATAACACCTTCTGGAGATGGTGACGTAAAGGTCTGGGCGACTAGACCAAGACGTTATTGCCAACCTCATTCGCAGTAAGCCACAGCGATTAGAGGCTGTGATTGAGGCTCGAGGAGGGAACACTCGCTTTTAGGTAGGGTAATACATTTATAAATTTTTATCATTAGTTTTTTTACAATTGAAATAAACTGTTGACCAAAATAAGACTGTTTTTTCCTGTTTAGTGTTTGGATTTAAAAATTTAACAGTATTTTTAAATTGTCAGCGTTTTATTTAAAAATCTATATCTTCTGAAAAAAGACAGATATGCAAATGAATCAAAAAGCAAAATGTGAAGCATGAATGGGCCTTATTTTTAAAATATAGTGCGACATAATTCCACTGCCCAATTATTATACAAGATGTTTTCAAATTAGTGAATAAAAACAACATTTTGTGTCTAGGAGCCACTTAGGAATTCCTTGGCATAGGAAAACATGTTCTTAAAAACACGCAAATGCGAGATTAACCCTAATAATTTGCCTAAAATTGACGAAAAAGATCATTAATATAAGTTGAAAAATAAAAAAAGTTATTTATTGTCAAATTTAACCGTAAATTCAGCTGTCGGAATTTATTGTCCACGTGTATATTTAGTGCAATAAAGATCTCACTTTTAAAATGGTGTTTAAAATATAATTTATTGCAACTTTGGAGAGTATGAAATGGAAGATAAAAGGAATTTAGGAATAAAAAAAATTATATGTACTCTCATATTCCTTCATTATTATCTCAGGCATAATATTGCGTCCTGAATATCAAGTTCTAACTAAAATGTAGGTAATTTGTTGTTGGGATTTTGCATGAATTTTAAATACTGCAAAAAATATAAACTGTAGGTTGGTCATTCATAAATCTTTCCGGATTTAGGAAAAAGGAACAAGACGGTCGAATAAGACATGTTGATTAACATTTAAATCATTATTGACGTAATATATTTATTACGATATCCTTCACCACAGAACAAGTTTTTCAAAGAAATGTAGGGGAGAAGTGTGCACTAGTATCCACAAATAATAAGCACCTTTTTCAGATATTTGTCTGAGAAGCAATTTTTTTCTTTAATTTTTTTTTCAGTTTCTGTCAGCAAGGTAAGAGAAGAGTCACATGTTTTTTTATTTCTTATAACAATTTAAATAATGTGTTCCTATTAAAACTAGATGTTGAAGTTAAAAATATTTATTTTACCGAATGAATGTTATGAACTATGGATTCAACTTTTAGCCTTTAAAAAAATTAAATAGTGAGACAGGACTTACCTACATCGATTATTCCGTGACGATTTGAAAAATTGAAAGGATTTTAGGGAGCATTTAGGGAGGTGCCGGGGTGGTCCCATGACAAGCATACTTAAAAAAATGGCGGAATGGTGCTATTTGAATATTTTTCTGGGACAGAGTTTTCGCGATAATTTTTGAATGATTTTATATATTGTCTTAAAATTTGGTGTATGAAGTATAATTAACCTAAACAGTAATTTGGGAGATATCTTAAGGTAAATTCCCCGGACGTAGGGAGCAGGGATCTAATTTCTTATAAGGCTATTTCGGTTATTAATAATCCGTTTAGTAAGTTAAGTGTATGGAGGGAAGGATAGGGGAAGTATAGATGGCGCTTAAATATAATATTAGTTATCGTGGTTCTACGTACATTGAACATTGATTCCGGGGAGATTTGACCAACTTAGATGAATTTTTCAAAAAGGATTTATATATAGATGTATGTGTAAATAACCAAAAAAAAGTAAATAGCTTAATCCCCCCACTTGGTGAGGGGAGGAGGGGGCGAACTATGTTTTTTGTTAGGTTATTTCGATAGATAATTATAAAGCTTAATGATTGTTAATAATATTAAATGATTTTATTCTGGTCACAAAACATTTGTTGTGTCAGTAACTGAGGTGTGTCGATCGAAAGGAGGGTATTACCAAAATATAGTGTTTTTGGTTTTGGGCTTTTTAGAGACACAAAGTTGAGCACTACTAATCATTTTAATTTTTAACAATTTGTTATGTTGATATTGATTTTTCTTAATTTTCTAACGTAGCAAAATCTACGTCTATAACCATTGTGATCTCAAGGGGTAGAATATTTTTTTACGACTTACCTAAATTTTGTATACTAAATCAATTTTCCCATCGTTCATAGCAGTAAATTTATTTATAACATCCTCATAAAATGGATGAGTTGCCTTAATCTCCTCCAGACATTCCTTTTGAATTGAAATATTGTCTATAGAAGTAAGTCTTTTTTGAGATATTGTATTTCTTAAATAAGTTTTTACACGTTTGAGGCAAGAAAAACTTCTTTCCACTGAAGCACTTGTCGACTTTACTGTCAAAATAAGGGAAACCACTTTATATGCTTTGGTTAAAATATCTTTATTTTTATTAATTTTTTTCACTTGCTCTTGCAGCGATATATTCCAATTACTCTCATTGGCAAAAATAAGACCAAGCTCATTTTTAAGTCGTTGACTTTTTGAAAATATTTCCCCATATAATTGTAACAAATTTTCAAACGGGCCAGTTGGAAAATTTAAACTATATTCGGAAAATTTAGCAGAACCTGCTGAACATGAAAATGTAAGTTTTTCAGTCTTGAAATCTTAGCGTCATTTTCATTAAAATATGGTCCAATATTTCATAAAAAAGGGTTCTATACTTAGGCCTAATTTCTTCAGGTGAAAGCTTAGCAAGCTCACGTTTGTAATGATTTATTTCTGTAATGGAATTTGCTTTATCAAACATGGTATTAAAAAAAATGTTCATTTCTTTTTTTACAGAGCGCCTCACGACAGCGTGTTATATTGGATATGCAAAAATGAATATCAAGCGATTATTTTTGAAGAACGTCAAATAGTATGTCCGTGATTGAGAAAATGTGATTAAACACTAATGCCAGAAACGTAAATTCAAAATCGTTCATCTCACTTAAAATCCTTTCGCAAGGCGGATTGATTTTTCATCAGATTTGTCACAGTTTGTAATAAATTCAAAGATATCTCTTAATTTATTCCAGTCTTGAACAATCACATTTACTAACTTTGAGTTTGAAGTTGTAACAACACCATAAATAAATATAACACAAAACAGTCAAGTTAACTGCAAAGGAACTAGAAGTGTGCTTAATCGTTCTTTTTAATGAACTACTTCATCACCAAATCGAACTAGTTCAAAGAACTAGTTCGCGAACGAACTAGTAATTAGTATGATAATGATAAACAATGGACTGGTCGAGAACGAAAATTACACGCGCCGGAGCTAAATATTGCTAGGTTTGCGGTACGCGTTAATCGTTTGGTTAGAACTAAGTGGCGCTAGTTTGTCCCTTGTTCTGAACATCTGAGCAGATGATTTATTAATTATTTTATTGGGGGTTTAATAGCTACGCGGCAGAGTTGCCGATTTTCAGTGTGATGGTACGAATTTGAGACTTCGGTCTTTCTTCTTTTTTGTATTTTTTTTTGTTTAAAAAATAAAATTATACAAAAAACGAATGTGACGTACGGTTTACCCTACTTTGAGAGTTTTTTTTAATATCTTCTAGATTAGTTTTGGTTAGTCTAATCTAACTAAAACAATACCTAAAGGCAAAAGTCGCGTAATGTTTTTGCTGTATCATGACATTCATGACATAAATGATTTTAACCATTTATCGGAAATATTGCAACGTTGCAGTATCGTGGTGCATATTTTATCGCTCTTAAAATTACTGGCAATGTATCATTATCTAAACGTCATAACGCGGGGGAAGCACCGACTTGTTCTGTGAGCTTTTCATAGTTATATTTTATTCAAAAGCAGGAACACTCGTGTCCGAGCGAAGAAGCAGCTTTTTGCAAAAAAAAGAACACGAAACTTTATTTTTAAATCATAATTTGTAAATAACTTTAATTTTGTTCGTATGTATATTTATAGTTTATTCTTTTATAGTTCTTAAATTAGCGGAACCTATTTAGGTTTTTTTTGTAACTGAAACTGAAAATGTTTTCAAAGTACTTTTAATTCTTATGTTTTTAAACTCTAATACGTGTATTCCATTACGTTCTATTTTGGTTTTAACTTTTAAGGTAATACTACCTCATTTGTAATGTTTTCTAATTTTAAATAATAAAGAATTAATATCAACTGGATCTGATTGTCATTGTAAACGTTACAAGTGTTTTTTAATGATAAGTGATAGTGATAAAAAGAAATTCTTAAAATTTTTAATAACTTTGAAATCTTCGTCAAACAGAATTCCTATCTAACTGGTCTTATAACAGTCGTGCCTGTCCAAAGGCTCCGGTTTGCCGAAGCCCAAGTACCCAATTTTAATGACGCCTCATATACTTACAGAGTAAGATGCAAGGCAGGGGAAAATGAGAATATAATGGACATTCGGGTATGTTATAAGGCATTTACATCGTTGCATGGAATAATTCCTCGCAGAATACAAACAATACAGACTAGTTTGAAACACGGTGGGAGCGTTCCTAAGGATGGCAGGGGAAGTCACGAAAACAGACCACATAAACTTACAGAGGCTACAATGACTAAGGTATGTGAACACATTTCATCATTCAAAGGCAGATCTAGTCATTATAGCATAGCTAAAACTAAAAAACCTACCTTTCTGAAGAACTCAAAGTTTCTAAAATGTATGATTTATTTAAAATTAAGCATCCAGAAGTCAAAATTTCATATAACTTTTATAGAGAAATATTTAATGAAAAATTTAATATTAGCTTCGGTTACCCACGCTCAGACACTTGCTCGCAGTGTGACGACATAACTGTGAAAGTCAAAACATCTAGAATTAAAGTTGTCTAAAGCAAACGAAAATGACAAGAAAGTGATTTTAAGTGAATTGAAAAAAATTGAGACAGAAAAAAAACTACAACTTGCTAAAGCTACCACATTTTATGACAGGAAAAGGTCATCTAAGAAAGCTGCAAGGCAACAAGCAGACTTTGAGTCAATTTGTATAGATTACTCGAAAAATTTGCCTATCCCTAACATCTCAACAAATGATGTCTACTATAGCCGGCAACTATCATTGTACTTGTTTAATTTGCATGTGCTCTCAAATCAACAAAGCGTATTTTATGCATACACTGAAATAATAGGGAAAAATTATATTAATTATATTTACAACAACTTACCCACTAACATTAAACGCCTTCAGATATTTTGTGAGTCTTGCGGAGGGCAGAACAAGAATTACTGTGTTTTTAGATTTTTGCAATATATCATACACTATGAAAGAAGGTTAGATGAGGTTCAGATAACGTTTCCAGTACGTGGTCACTCATCCACAGAGTGCGACAAAGATTTTGGTTTGGTAAACTAAAAAACACAAACGGAGACTCCTTCCGATTGGATTGATGTATTGCGATCATCTAGGGTAAAACCGGCCCCATTCGATGTAAAAGACACAAATTTACAATCTTTTCTTTCGTGGGGGAAACACCTTGAATCGCTTTATAAAACAAGATGTCCATTTCCGTGCAGGTCTATAAGGGAAATAAGATTTTCAATTGACCCTCCTAGACTAGCTTATTATCGCGTTTCGTACAATGGTCCGTCCATGGGAGTCCGCTGATATTGTTGGTAAGCCTTTTACATCCAATCAAAGTGGTGAATTTAGACTTCCGGATCATTTATGTCAAGGTAGGGTATTTCCAAAGGTAAACCATGATAGAAAAAATACTATTTGTTTTTGGATTTATTTCCGTTGTCTAAAGAAAAATACGCAGATATCAAGAAGTTATCGAAATATTCTAGTTAAAAGTCACAGGACTTTCTCTTGAATTTGCCCCATAAGTATTTTTTTCTTCACATGCCAAGTAGTGAATTTAGACTCCTGATTTAATATTAAGCAAGGTATGTGCTGTTTTAGCGAAAAAAAAATTTAGAGTTGCATTACTTTTAGGTTCAACACCTTGTCTGGAGTGAAATATGAAAAGGAAGTTTTTTAATTACTTATGAACAATTACCGCTTAAATACAAAAATATTATTAAATAGCTTAAGTTAGACTAAGTTAAACGCAAAATTATTATTTTTGGCTTTTGTAATCACAATTGCCATTAAATTTCCTACAGCAAAACCAGACTTTCATCATTTTTCCCGTGAAAAATAGCTAATTGAATTGCATTTTGAGGAATATTTTCAGATAGGCAAATCTGATGGCCAAAAAAAATTGTCTACAAGATGAAGATAACATGAAGGTAAGTTTGTATTTTTCTTATTTGCTAAAAATATATAAGAAACTTACTAAAAATGTGAAATTTAGTCAAAAACTGAGTTCCTGAACATTTTTTATTTTTGGACATTCATCATTTTTCCCGTGTGCTCTTCAAATTATATATCTAGTTCTCGTTACTACAAACTAGTTCTTTTAGTTCGATATTATTTTTAATCGTTCAGCAACGTTGGACAGTTTTCGCGGTTATCGTTTGCTCCTTAATAGGTAGGTTAATAGTTCGCGAACGAATTAGATTATTTTAAATCTGCGAACTAGTTCCTTTAGTTCTCACTAAAGACTCGTTCTTTTTAATAGGTCGTTCGCGAACTACACACCTCTAAAAGGAACTCACCGGTTGCAGCGAAATCCGCGAAAATAAAAGTAAACAACCACTGCAAACTGAACGACACGTGGGTGTAGTGTACTGCGCCTGCAATTCACCGAGAGCGTTGTATGTTGCTGTGTTCGACATCATCGGATAGGCGTTGTCATGGCAACATAGTAGGAAAATCGTAACTAAACATAGCACCTGCAGCAAAGTCAAATTGCGCCACTGTTATAGTTGTAATAAAGTTCGATTGAAAGTTTTAAAAAAACATGCCGCCAACGGCCAAGTAAAATATTTATTCGAGATCTACAGTTTATTTTTTACCAATTAGGTGAATAAATGAATGTAAAAACTAAAATTTTAAGAGATATGTAATAAATACAGTTAGATGTTTGCTTGTTTATTTTTCCTGGTGAAGTAGCATTTCACCTACTTCACCTGAATAGCCGCCACTGAAGTACTCTTGCTATATGTAAAAGGCACAACAGATAGAATCGGAAGAATTCTTAGAAAACACAACATACAAATAATACACAAGCCACAAACGACTAACAGGCGAATCAGCAAGAGTGGAAAAGCATAAACCCGGTATCAAAAACAAATAAACAACCTCAACTCTATTCCTACATCATCAGGCCACAAAATAAATTTCGAAGGGTGTACGGAGATTGCCAACAAAGGAACATTAAAAGACCAGAATAATCCGAGAAGCCAATCAAATCATAAATTCTACCAACAGTATGCAAGACAATATTCGACAAATCTAAAATCACAAAAATCAAACGCAACAGCATCATCCGGAAAATATAAATAACGACCAACGGCCGCTCAGATGTAACCTTCGGACTAGGGTGCGGGTATAAAAGGAAGCGTTACAGTCACCAACACTTCAGTTTTTCTTCGGACACGAGAAAGAAAGCTTCGAAAATGCCAAATGAGATTTTGGCGAAATGTCAGCACAACTGGTCTTTTCAGAACGACAATAGTCAACGGATGTACACCTGGAATAAAAAAACAATATATATATATGTTATACTTTTATTTCAAAAATTCACTTTTTAAAAATATTATTTATTCACTTAAAAATACTTTGTATAATTGTAAAACTTAAACCGTATAATTTGAAACTTCAACTGACATAATAACAGTATCTGATATGAACTAACTACTATTTACAATTGGTGCTTAATTTATATGTTTTGAAATGATGAGGCAGCACCTTCAAGCTGTGAGAACTGCAACTCGAAAATACTGCTTGCAATGCATTCCTTGAAATGTTGAAATCGCCATATCCGTTCCCATGCGACTGAAGGTCAATGAATACACGTGGCTATAACGGATATAACAACTCCCCCTTTTAGTCAAAAGTTAATACAATGTTTTAACTTTTGTAAAATCACTTAAAGTTCGTCTTCGTCTTCTTCTTCGGCTTGGGGATGGATAGCTGGCCGTCTTCTCGCAAGAATACTGCTTAGACTGCTCTTGACTGTCTTTCGCTGCAGTGGTCTGGGCGGAGGTGGTGAACCATCATCTAGTGGAGCCATGGTGATGCTGGGTAGTCTCTTACGACGACACTTACATAATATGTATAGGACGAGTAGGCTGGCTAGAAGTACTATTGTGATGATTGTGAACCAAGACAAGTGTTTGTAGACAAAAGGTTGGTTTATTAGTTTGTCCAGTTCTTCTGAATATTGGTCTAGTTTGTGCTGAGCAATATTGAGATCTTCTACATCTATCTTGTTCAGTTTTAGAGGTTTGAGGTCTGGGATATGAAGCTTCGATGAGATGTGTAGGCAGCACTTGTATGGGATCAAAACTGGGTGGCTTTTGTAAGTAACGTTTTGATACTTGTCGATGATTGCCTTGGCGTGAACGCGTGTGCTCCCTATAAAGGCGTTACAATACGGTTGAAGTTTAAGGAGGGAATTGACATTGATAATGTTCGTCTTGACTTCTCTTCCTTCACATTTGATAGTAACTGGTAATGGATCTGACACAGTAATCAACCAAAAGTTTAGGTCGATACCTTTGACGTTGTATCCTTTTGCCAGAAGAATTGATACTTGACATGTCTTAGGTAACTGGTTTGGTCCTCTAAGGAGCTGAGCTTCACAAATCGCTTCGCTGTCTATTGGGTAGGGTAGAACATCTGAACAGATCTTTTGGTTTCGTCCTATTGATTTACAGCCTTCTAGGTTTTGAAAAGAAACGTATAACATTGAATCATCGTCCCGCGCTATATATTTTTGTGTTGTAGGAATTATATGGTGAAATTCTGTTCGATTATCCAACACAGGTATTGGATAAAGATGATATAAGGTATAGCTTTCAGGATTTACTAAAGGTATTTTTAAAATAAACACTACTTTAGTGTCTGATTGATATGCCTCAAGTTCGATAATCTCAACGTATTGTGCGAGTGTTGAAGAGTACACAGGTAGAGGTAGATTATTTTTTCTAAGAGATTGTGAAATTTCTTGAAGGGAACTAATCAGATCTCCTGGGGTTATTATTGAGCTATGTAAAATATTTAGTCTAGCGAATGATATAGCATTTAGAGCGTCATTAAGAAAGTTTTCTAGAAAGGAGTAACTCTCCATTAATGATTCACATAAGTCTAATGTTCTTATTTGAGCATCGTAAAATGCAAGGTCATCAGATATGTCTATTATCGATTTATGGATTTCGATTATGTCTCGGTTAAATGTTTCTTCGTCTATTTGAAGTTTTTGTATTGATGCGTTAAAAGTTTTTATGACTGAAGTAGTAACCGATATCTGATTTTTAAGGGGGTTCTCGATATGTCTTTCGTCTTGGTTGACTTTCACAATGCATTCATTGAAATATTGAACCGTCTGAGGCATCGAGGTTTCCAGTTATGGATTTCTAGACCGTGCCAATTCCGTTAAATATTCCGCGCCTCTCCCTGTGACTATATTTTTTCGTATCTGCGATTATTTCTTTATATTTTAAATTGACAGAATCGGAGTAGTTATAATAGGGGAGCGCCTCCTCCTCCTCCTCTTCCTCTCTCTCATGTCCCTCATTCTTAACTTCCTCCCCTTTTATTCTCATTCGCATCATATTTTTAATTTTTTCTCTTTGTTCTCCCACATTTGATTTTGCATTCTTGAGTCTTATAAATAGGTGCATCATGATCATTTTAGTATGCCGAGACACATTTACTAAGCTGTGCTCGAGTTGCGTAAAAAGTTATTTTTGAATTTTTCCACCAATTTTGTATAAAACAAAAAGAAAAAATGTGTCAAGTAATAAGTGAATTATGTGTAATCGCGAAAAATTAACTACAACTATCAGACAGTTAAAAGTTAAATATCTCAATTTCTTTGAAGTGATTTCGAAAGATGAATACACCAAGCTGTTTTATCCACTGAAACGAGATTATTTGGAAGCAATTGACTGTTGTGATGATTATTTAGAAGGAATTATAAGCCTTACTACGTTTTTCAATACATTTGGGAAATCATACTTTGTAGGAGAATTAAGCCACCTAATAGAATTTATAGGAGAAGATTGCCAATTTATACCTGCTATTATTGCAACCCAAAAGAGGTTTCAATTATACGAAGATAAAAAACAGGTATTATCAAAGAAAGTTAATCCTATTCGCAAGAGACGTCCCCCTACATATTTAAAATATTATGTTAAATAAATGAAATGGCTGAGTTGCTGATTGCAGTTAAATTATTAGAGGAGAAATTTAGTAATCTTTCAAAAACCTATTTCTCATATTGTATGGCAAGTGGTCCGGAGTGGATAGACTTTTATTGTAATCAATCTGAGGAATTCGTAAAGGCTGCCCTCTGTTGCAACAAATACATTGAAACATTAAATTTTTTTCAACTTATTCAAGATCTAAAAGATATTGGCTTTGGTTACTATTTAAAAGACTTGAAGCAATTTATTGACGAGGATACTATTCTTCAAGAAATTGAAAAGGAAGAATAAATTTAATAATATTTACAATGGAGCAAATGGTTACTGAAATGTATGAAGAGTTTATTTATTATCTGCTGCATACTTCCAATATTTATCAATTGTAGGCGAAGAAGTCGCAGAAGCACAAGATTTGTCAGCATATGTTAATAATATAGATCGAATGAAACAATGTAAATTAGCCGCTAAATTTTGTAATGATTATTTAAAATATAAAAATGAGTATGAACTTTTAAATGAATTTAGAAAATTAGATTTAAGGTATCATATTAATTGTATTCAATCATGGTTGGTTAATGCAAAATAAAAAGGTAATTAAGTTTTTTTTTATATTTTTATTCATTCATAAAACAATTGTCATATAAAAATAACACATTTGTCAAAGCACACATACAAGGTGATTTTGAATGATAGAAGCATTTTGGTTCCATTAGCTTTAGCGCTGGTTGTTCATCTATTTCAATCACATGCTTTTTAGAATATTTCTGTATAAAATCCTTTTTTTCGCTTCCTTTTACAAAAACAAAATCTGCTTTCTTCGTAAGTGTTTCAATTATTTTTGGGAAATGATGTAATGGAGTAAATCCATTATTCCAATGTATATAATGATAATTTTTCGTTAACCATACCGCCTGCTTGTGACAATCAGGTGAAAGAAACTCCATTGGAAAAGGCTTTTTAAAAATGTAATGAGTCATTTCATAACCATCAAAAGCTGCAAGCTCTTTCGGTATAAATTTATTTTTTTCATCCTTGAATCCTTGAATATCTATAACCAATCTCATATTTTCAGAGGAGCAAATTTTTTAATGAGACTTTTTTTACTTGAATAATTTGCAATTTCTTCTTTCAGTTGATTAATTTTAAAAATAAATTTTTCAATTTGTAGTTGTAGTTTTAATGTCATGACTAAAACTAAAAGCTTTTGAAAATTTCTTTAAATTAAATCGAAATATGAAAATAGTGGGGATAAAGTTTATAATTGTTTCACAATTTTAGTAAGAGGGTTGTAGCTAAATAATTTGTCATGTAAAATAAGACAATAAGCAGAAGTATCTTTTTTAATTGCATTGTGTGTCTCAAATTCAATTCTCATTACTACGGATCCCGTTTGAATTGTTTCTTTTTGATGGGAGCAATCAATATGTGTAATAGGACTAATGTTTTTGAATTGTTCAGGATTAAAAATGGGTTCATTTGGAACACCATAGTAAGACTGTCTAAAGTTGGCAAACATTTCGTATAAAGCAGAAAATTTGTTTTCTTCGAAATTTAAGTACAAATCGTGATAAGGATATCTTTCAGAATTTAAATATACTCTAATATTTGACAAGGTAATATTGTCAAATTTACTCATATCTTTAACAATTTTCCCTTTTCTGTTTTCTTGAAAGCCAATCACAACATGACGAGGAGCTTCTAGTTTACTAGTTGTTTTTACCGGCCATGTGTGACGGGTTGTTTCGGTTAGAGAAGAATATTCAACAAGTTCCCAACTCCTGAATCCTATCAATATATCTTTATTTGATTCTAATATTTTTGATAGAGCAAGTTGTTGTGGCATATCAACTAGAATGTGAGGAACTTTCCAATAAATTTTATCGAAAGTAACCAATGGAGTGTCAGGAGCAGTAACAAGGTGTGCCGGATCTTCTTTGAAAATAACACCATCTAAATCATCAGTTGATCTAATAAGAACCAATTCCTGTTTCATATTCATAATAATTTTTCTGTAATCTTCAAAAAATCCTAAAAGCATTTTTAGTGGTATGGATACGGAGAATTTTCCATCATTATCAACTAAAATTGTATCACCTTCTTTCCGATGTGGAAACCAACCGGCATTTTCCAGTTTTAAACTTTCGTTGGTATTGTGAGAAAGGTAGCTTTTTAAGGTTGATGCTAATCCAACATTTCTTATTGAATCTATAGTAATTCCGTTTAGTTCATAGCGGATTTCTCTGAACAAAAAGGCTATAACATTGTTAATAAATAGCAATTCTTTCTTATATTTACCTTCTGTATTAGTTAATTTTCCTTCGATATAAAGTAAACTATCTGATGGTAGAGTGTAAGCATCGAGTTCTTGAATTGGGATCCTTATTTCATCATTGTAATCGAATTTTGAAGAAATATATGGTTGATATGTGTGAAGCTCAGAACTGACGATGGAATTGTCTACATAAAGCTTTTCGTTTACGTTTAATATGTTCATTATTTTAAAACAGTGAAACCCAAGGATGTGAGAAATTTACGATTATCTCGTCTTAACTTGTTGGTGTTGGATTTGGAAGTTGGAAGTTTTTACTTTGTTGATAGTGGTAGGGGCAAGTCTCATCCCAAGGGCTCTATTATATCTAACAATCATTTTATATTTCACTTGTTTGTAAATGTAACCTTACTGTTATAGTTTCTCCTCTAAAACTGATAAGTTCTCCGTCTTGATCAACTATTTTAACTGTTATATTGTTAATTGCTTTGACGCTAACTGGAAAATACAAAATGGGCAAAGGAGATTCAACTATTTTATACCCTGGAGCTACAGTTGGATAAAACTGGTGAATAATATGAACAGGTTTACCATTATTGTAAGAACCGACACAAATATTACAGTCAATACAAATAGCATTCACCTTAGTTATTTTTGCAACATTATCTGATTCTTCCTCTTTCATAGCTTCTAGTATCCTGCTATTAAAACCCAACATTTTTCCTATCGAATTTTCCTTGGTAAAATCAATTATTCTACTACACATTAAAAAAGTTTTTAGAGTATTAACATTTGCTTTTAAAAGAAAAAAATTTTTTTCATTCGGAAATAAATCTTCTATACTTTCTCTTATGTATGTTTCTATATCTGTAATGTCATAAGTTCCGTCGGGAATAACAATTACTTTATTATCTATATAAAATTTATTATATCCTTCTTTTATATTGGGGATAGTCATAAACGTTTCAAAATCAGCTAAACCCAGGTAATATTGTTTTTCATCCTCTAAATATATGGGCGGATTAAAATCAGCAGACAAAACAGAACTGTTTCCTGATATGGCAATTGTGGTAGACATTGCAGTTTATTTATGAATGAGATATTACAATAAATAATGAGTTTATATATTTTTTTGCAAAAATTTTAGGGATAGTTGACCACAGTTATATAAATTAAATTTTTGTTTATTTTCATAAGTATAAAATACATCCACTTTGCCATTCGAATTAAAATATTTGAGAAGTTCAAAAGGTGGTTTTAAATTTCCATAACTATCAAAATATATTACATTTTTGTTATTTTTAATATAAGCAGTCCAATGAGATCCTTTATTTTGTTTTTTATCCAAATTTACAATACCACATTCTTTCAGATTAATTTTTTTTGGAAGTTCATCGAGCATAAAAACACCTCTAAAGCCAGTTATTTTTAACAGCTTTACATATTTAATAATATCATTGTTCGTAAGTGCTCTTTTTGGAAAACTTATTTTGAGTTTTTTTTTTGTCTGATTGCTTTCATTTTGACGGATCCTCCTTTATAAGGTCTAATAAATAGTCCCTTTCCTTTATATGGTCTAATATATAATCCTTTGCCTTCTTTAGAAGCATTTTCCATTGCAATATTATGTCTATGTATTTCTTCTAGTTGCTGTTTAGCTGCTTTAGCATCATTTACTGCCTTAGCAATTCCTGCCGCGCCTCCACCTAGTGCACCCAGGGCGCCAAGAATGGGAAACAAAAGAGGTAGAAATCCTCCAATTTTTTTGGGTGTTCGAATGATACGTTTTTTTCTCAATTTAAGTTTACCCCCTTTTGTATTTTTTAATCCCAAACCGAACTTTCTTTTACCCTTCATTATTCCTGCAACACTTAAAGCTGCAATTTTTTCACCAATAGAAGAATCTTTAGCTTTTACCCTATCCCAGGCTTTTTTTTCTAATATTTGGTCAGATATGTGTCTTTTTGATAAATCTTCAGTCTGAGAGTAAGATATATCATGTTCTTTGCAAGCGGAATCCAATGGATTTATACCAACGTCACCTCTAGTTAATCTTTTTTCCAAGTTGGTGCCGGGGCCACAATAATTATATCCTGGTATATGAACTTCGAAAGGTAGTTTACTAATTAATTTATTTACTAAACCAGAGCCTTTTCTATTACGTGTTTTAATAGTTTTTTTCAACTTATGGCGACCTACAGTCATTGAAGTTCTTTTATACTAAAAGCACATTGACATTTTTCTGGTATAAATACTTTTACAGCTAAAAATATTTACTAGTGTGATTAAGAATGAGGATTGAAAAACAAAAATTCTCATTACCAGTAAATAATCATGACGAAAAAATTTTAAGTAAACAGTTGAGAAAGCATGGTGACTTATTTTGCGGTGGTTCAAAAAGAGGGCTTATAGTTGATTGCAGTGGTAGCGGTAAAACCAACGTTATGCTTACACTGCTCGAGCATCCTAATGGAATTAGGTTTGAAAATGTCTATGTTTATTCAAAGTCATTAGATCAACCAAAATATGAATATTTAAGAAAGTTGTTAAAACCTATGAAAGAAATTGGATACTTTGAATATGATAGCGATGAGAACATTATTTCACCTCATGAGATAAAGCCAAATTCCGTTATCATTTTTGATGATATTCCTTGTCATAATCAATCTATTATTAGGGACTATTTCACGCATGGAAGGCATAGAAACACCGATTGTTTTTTTATTTTTCAAGGATATTCCTCAATCCTTAAACGTCTAATTCGAGAAAATGCAAACTTATTAATTTTATTTAAACAGGACTGTTTGAGTTTAAATCATATATATAATGACCACTGTATGTTAGATGTGACATTTGATCAGTTTAAAAATATTTGTGCTAACTGTTGGATGGATCCATATGGCTTTCTTGTAATTGACAAAGATTGTGAAGTAAATCACGGCAGATATAGGAGTAAATTCGATTCCTTTATATATTTATAAAAGTAAAAAATTTGCAGTTTTATTTCATTTAAAACTTGTACAGCATGGATAAACGTTTAGCTCGAGAATTAATAAGATCGAGACAAGATGTGAAGCAGAAATATCAAAGCTTGAAATTAGCTACTTCTACTGCTCAGTCCGAATTAGAACAAACTTATAGACCAATAACACAACCACTTAAACAGCTAATTTTAAGTATTGGTAAATCCGAACCATTCGATTTAAAAGAAGAAAGAGTTTCAAAGTATGAAGATTTCAAAATACCTACAAAGCTTTATAAAACATCAACTCCGACGAAAAATATTCAGAAAACAGGAAAAACTCCGTCACTCCCTACAGAACTACCAACATTTTTAAATGACAGTAGTATCACTTCTTCCTCTCCTGTAGTACAACCATTGTCATCAACTGTTATAGCAGAAACTTCAGATCCTTCTAGTGACACAACAACAAATTTAAACTTGTCAGACATATTGGAACAAACTAGAAAAACAATTCAAACCTATGTTGGTACACCATCATATAAAGATTACTTAGCAGATTTTCATGAATTACCCAGATCATATATTGATGAGGGTGTGAAAGATACACAACATAAATTTGACCATTATTATGGAATAGTTCATGACCTCGAAACGGATAAGTTTTCTTTTGGTTTAACACAGATACCGGTAGAAATTATTGGAAAAGACATTAAAATGGGAGGAATAACGTACACAGGCACGCCAGGTTTATACGAATTGCTTTTCAAAAAAGAACCGAAAGGTTATAAGAAGGAAGATTTAGATAATTACATGAACATTCTAGCTAAAACAAATGTATATCGTAGGAATTTTGATTCAAATGAACAAGTTCAAGGAAATACATCACACAAATATGTTACAATAATAGGACCATATTTACAAAGAAAGGGGATTACAAAGACAAAAACCTTGCCAAGATTAGTTACAGCATTTAACAAACCAAAACCTCCGTTTAGAACAACTAGAGCCAAATCTACAGGAAAGGGATTAATTTTGAAAACAAACAGATCAAATACAGACTATGTATACTGGAATAATGTAAACGAAATTGTTGATAGGCTACGTTTATTAATTTCATCAAGTGATGCGGGAAATAATGCTCATAGTAACGAGATTATCTCTATTATTGAAGAATTAAGAGAAGATAAAGTAATACTATAAATAACAGCTATCAAATATAATCATATTTATTGTTTAATGAAAGCTCAACATGACAGTTGATAAATTTGGACGCCATATTTCAAAACAAAATCAAGAGAGAATAAGTGACATTAATAATTTAAAAAGGAGATTAGGTGAAAATGAAACAAATAATGAAATCTTTGCTAAAAAGCTTAAGGTTTTTGATGAAAATTTTTTAAAGTATGAAAACCAGATTAAAGGATGTTATACCCCAATTGAAAACGTTAATAAACAGTTGCTAACGCTAAATTAAATAAGTAAAGATTTGCAATTTTTAAATGAACATGTTAAAAAGGAAGACAAAAAATTAAGTGATGATATCAACAAAATTAATAAAATAATGGAAACAAATATAAGAGAGGTAATAATTGAAAAACACAAGGAAAAAATTAAACAATTAAGAACTTTTATAAAAAGGTTAGATGACGAAAAAAAAAGAAATCAAAATAGCATTCTTAACAGTAGAACAATTGACCAACTCACTTTGGAAGAAAATCAACAATATATTTCCTTGGAAAATATAATGTCCAGTGTAATTAAGAAATTAGAACAAGAATTAAATAAAACAGAGGAGGAATTAAAAAATAGTGATAGTAGATCAACTACTTTCTTAACTGGAGAGATAAAAAAATCCTTTAATGCGTTAGAAAAGGAGATTACTAAAATTAGTAAAATTTTAAATGAAAAAAGTTATACAATACAAATTGATAAATTGAATGAATGGGAAAAAACATATAAAAGTTATATTTCGAATTATTACAAAACATAGAAAGTGAACTTCCTTAAAATTGAATAAACAAGTTTGTTGTCATGACAACCGTTAAACAACAAGTCGTTAATGAATTACATAAACCTGCTAGAAAAAACTACAAACGCAGAAGGGTGGTAGTGAAAGGGTTAAATGATCTTTTTCAAGCTGATTTGGTTGAAATGTTACCCTATGCCAAATTTAATAAGAGATTTAAATATATCTTGATTGCCATAAATGTATTTTCCAAGTATGTTTGGGCCGAACCGGTAAAATCTAAATCTGGAAAAGACGTAACAGCGGCAATGAAAAATATATTAATCAGTGCAAAAACTCCACCAAAAAACTTGCAAACGGACAGAGGGAGAGAGTTTTTCAATGTAAATTTTCAAAATTTGATGCAGCAATTTCGAATTAACCATTATAGCACGTTTTCCAATTTGAAAGCGAGTATAGTAGAAAGAGTGAACAGGACTTTAAAGAATAATATGTGGAAAATATTTAGCATTCAAGGAAATTACAAATGGTTTAATATATTAGCGGATATTGTAAAAGATTATAACAATACAAAACATTCTTCAATAGGAATGAAGCCAAAACAAGTAAATAAAACAAATGAAAATAGAATCTTGAAATCTGCATCTACTCATGCTAAAACGTTAGATATAAAATCTCCAAAGTTTAAAGTGGGTGATCACGTTCGAATAAGCAAGCATCGAGAGGCATTTTCAAAAGGTTACACACCAAATTGGTCAAATGAGATATTCCACATTAAAGAAGTTAAGATGACAAACCCTTGGACATATTTAATTCAAGACGAAGATAATCAGGACATTCTGGGTGGTTTTTATGAGCAAGAATTACTAAAAGTAAAGCATACTGATGTGTATCTTATTGAGAAGGAAAGGAAACAAAGTTTATGTGAAATGGTTAGGACTTGATAAAAAATATAATACATGGATTGATAAAAAAAATATTGTTTAATTAAATTGAAATTAAATTTTAGTTAAATTTGTTTTATTTCTGTTCCTCACTTTATGCTTTAGCTGATACAAATTACAAAGTCTTAATGTGCTAATTAATTTCAAATAAAATTCACATTTACTAAACTAAAATTTTATTAAGTAAAACATCAAATCCAATTTTTATTAAAACGTGTCAAATATATTTTATTTCTATGTTCCTCAGATAATATCGAATCTAGAATAAGTTTACAATCATTTATTCTTTTTTCAAAACGGAGTCTATCTAAGTACCACATCTGAAAGTTACTCCCACGGGCTTGTCTGTAAGCAAAGCTCCACTTCACTAACACATGCACCTTATTGTTCTCTTCCAGAAAAGATATTGTTTTCTTCGTAATATTTTCTTTTTGATCCATTTTCATTGTTTTCTTCGTAATATTTTCGTTTTGTTCCATTTTGCTTCTTGTTTTCCATTTGTTCAGGATATAAAGCAAGTAATTCCATCATAGTTGAAACATTTTCACTGTTAGGATTTTCTGTTGGACTTATTATATTATAAACATGCGTACACAAGTCGCCACAATCAGCTGAAATATTATTTTGAAATATTTTGAAATATGTATTGAATTCTTGCCTTTTAAGTATAGATAATCTATAATCAATAATTTCCTTTAATCGCCACAAATTGTCCAAAGACTCTTGTCCTAAGTATATGAAGTGTGGGCCTTTTGTAATTTGTAGAACAGGGGTATCATTTATTTTCTGAACCTGCAGATGAATGTTGTTTATATTCACACTGGTTTGATCAACTTGAGGAAAGTAGAAATTGTTTACAATAATTCCTTGATGAACACAAATGTCTTTCCAATTTTCTTCGGTTAGTGCGATTGAAAATCCAGTTTTTCCACCAATTACAATTTTTGGAGAAAAATCATTTAAACTAATGCCAACAAGAACAAATTTTGACAAAGAATTATTTAAAAAAATAAATTTTTGAATTAAGAAGCGTTTCCAAAGGTTTATGAACCACGGCGTTGTTCATAATGACTAAACGAGACTGAAACATATTGTGTTATTCTTGTACTTAAATATTCTCATCCCCACTTTCTTTAAAGTTTCGATTAAAATGGATTAATGAAAAAATAGATTTCCAGTTTGAAATTTGTAATAAAGATAAATAATTAAAATGGTAATGTATAAAAATAATGCAAAGTTTAATGTAACACTAATGATGGAAAAGTAATAATTTTTGAATCCGTCATAATAATTGGTACAGTTGGGGGTTAAAATTTGTAACTGATTATTTTTAAACTCTAACCTTTCTATCCAATTTGTATCAAAAATAGATCGATTTGGATAATGATACAAAATTTTAAAAAATTTACTTGCATTTTCATTTCCATTTATTCGTTCCATCCAACTAATTGTACTATTGTTAATTAATCCAATTTTCATAAATTTACAATATTTACTTAGAGTGACGTCTGTTTTATTAGAAAAACATATTTCACACTGTGTTACGCCAGGGGGATGATGAACATAAAAAACATTTTGGAAAATAAAATAAAGAAGAATAAATTGAGATCCACTGATAGTCATTAAAACAAATTAATAATTATATTCCAAATTTATTAACATTAAGCAGATACTTTCACCACGAAAGCAAAAGCAGTTGTAAAAAAATAACAATAAAATACTTAATTTAAATATATGTAAAAGTTCATAAATAAGGATATTAATAATACTATATAAAATGTGTAGCTTGAAGACTTATTTTGAATGGTTACAATTATTCGATTCCTATTTTTCCATAAACAGTTATTTAAATCACAATTCCTAGCAAATTTCTTATGCTCCACAATAGGATCATCATAACTTAACCAATCAAAAATTTCAATACCACAATAAAAACATTTACAAATATCATTGATTGAAGTATAGTAAAAGCCAGCTCCAGCTACTAACACTTCTGGTCTCAATTTTCCTTTCCATTTTTTAAAAGTGGAAAGTCGTTTTTCATATGTTTTAAAATAACTGTTATCAATTTCTTTGTCAAAAGTTTCTAAGCACATTTTGTGAAAGACTTATGAACTTTGGTTTCACATCAACACAACATCTTTATAATGAATAAAATCCAACTGCTTTTTAATTGCATTTTTTTAACACCTTTTGCTTTTTTTGTTAAACTGTTTTCCGTTTTAATACAATATGCTTTTGCTCCAGTACCAAAGAAAGCAGTAATGGGTTCACCAGCATATTTATCTTTGAATTTTCCTATAACTGACTTTGTAATAGGCATTTCATGAATATTATTAAATTCATAATTAGATGTGTCAAATTTGTGAATATTTTTTATCATGTCAGAATAAATATTTGGAGTTGTGACTTCTAAAATGAACGAATCGGTATCGGTGTATAAAAGTGAAATATTTTCCTGATAAAGAGGTTTTAAAAAATTATAAAAGAAATCATACATGACAGTTTTAGATATATCTAATATTGAGAAGCCTACATATATTGGTTTATTGTAAGTAACTTGAATCTTTTGCATTTGAATAGCTACCAAGTTTTCAGAAAATATTGTTAAGTCCTTGAAATATGGTTTTGCAATTAAATTCTCAGCACCATCTTTTCTTCTATTTTTTTCCCACTCTGTAACAAGTCTTACGTCAATTCTCCTATCAACATTTTCCATAGTCTTGCCATAAATACTATTATTTGCCAACTTGTAAGTATTACGATCAAATTCATTCTTTGAATCATTTCTTAATCTTGAATTCAAGTCTATATATTTTTTCAACCAATCAGATTGAGAAAACTGTAAAACTCTATGAACTTTAGTTAACTTGAGTCCATGTTCCAAACATTGTTTTAATAATTGATAGTGAATAACATATTTTGATTTATCATTTAAATTGGGTATTAATTTTATGCATTTAGAATTTGGCGGTTTAAAGTTTTCTGGACAAAACGGAAAATCGTTATGATAGGAATGTAGACTTGTAGGATATTCTAAATCAACTTCTAAAACATATCCCTTATTAGATTTTTTAGAAATATTCATAATATTTAAATCATTGATTTCTTTATCTGTTAACCAAACAAAATCTCCCGTTGGAATGTGCTGTGACATTGCATAACCACACAAATTTGTTGCATCATAATAAATTATGTATTTAGTTGGCTTTAAAGGATCAAAATTTAAAAGAAATGGGTTATTAGCTTCAGATTTTTTACAAATGCAAGAGCACCGCGAACGCTTTTTTTGAAAAAGTGTATCATATCTGGATCAGTTAACAATTCTAACTCTATTCCAGTATAACGCAAACACGCCTCCCAGGATAAACCTGGAAAAGTGTAAAAATGAGCTGGATCGAGCTTATATGTGGATAAACAAGTGCTTCTAAAATTTTCAAAAATATCTGCCAAAAGTAAAGTATCAGAGAGTAAGTAAACGTCGGAGTATTGACCAAGAGATTCACATTTAAACAATTGCCAAACCTTTACAGCTCTTTGGTATTCTGCATCACTGATGTGCTCATCCGTTAAAGTATTATAAAATTGGTCTTTCTGAGGTAAAGATGTTTCTTCTAATTTTAAATAATCATCAATATAACTGTAAGGAAATACACCTTTTTGCCGAATAAGTTTAAATCTTTCTTCATCATTGAAAATTTTTTTTATTTCCTTACATTGTTCATCTTTTAAGCTTTCAGAGAGTTTTGATAAAGAATGGGATAGAAATTGAAAAGAATCAATAAACCTTAATGATATATTTTTTTTCTTAGCCTTTTGTGTCTTTTTATCAAAATAGTTATCTACATGAATAAGCTTTTCAAATGAAATATATTTTTCCTTGTTTTGTGCGATAACTGTTAGTTGTTCTTTGTTTAAGCATAATTTTTTAAGAAATAGATGAGAATCATAATTACGCAAATTATGCAATATAACTGGAATAAAGTTAGGTATTCTGTAATTTATGTTGCAGAGTGAATGAGCTGGACCTCTATAAAGACCGGTTATATGACAATGACCTGCAACCCTGTCATTTAAAAGAGGTTTATTACAAATATGACAAACTTTTTCATAGTTATGATAAATTTTGTCCAGTTCGTTCAAAGGGATCATTTTTTTAGGAGCCTTTAAATATTTATTGTATATGTTATACACATCTCTTTCTAAAGAATTTATAAATAATGTATCACAATTTTGACCTCTATATTTTTCAAATTTAGAATAATTATCGTCGAAGGAACATTTAATGTAATAGGCAAATGAATGTGGAATATGTTCATATTGTTTTAAGGTGTATGAAGTATTAGGATTTTTATCAACATTGTCATTATTTAAAGGCTTTAAAATGCATTCAAAATCTGCATACACCACGAAAGGAACTTTCATTTGTTTATGATAATTTACAAATTTCAAAATATTATCATATGAATAGTTTCCAAACTTATCTTTTATTAATTCTTTAGAAGGTAGGTTAATTCGTAAATGATCACAATCATAGCTATTGTGTTGTAATAAATTTTCTTCAGTAGGGAAATATTGTAAACAACCATCGCAAATATATTTTTTTCCGTGATGTTTAGAAATTTGTGCAGAAACTAGTTTTGATAAATCTTTAATATAGCAATAATGAAAAGTTTTTTCATCATCATCACTTATTAACAATAAATTGACATGTTGATTTTTTTTATTCGATGAATAATAAAGTGGACCAATTACTTCATACCCCTTTTTAGGATTTATAATTTCTAATCCATATACATTAATAGAAATGTTATTTTTTTCTTCAAAAATCTTAATGTTCTTTAGCAACATTGGAAATTCTATACCTGACATATCCAAAACAGAAGAGTAGTGTGGGTAGGATGAAGTTTCAAAATCTAATCCGCGTGGTTGGTGAAGAGCAGACACAACTGCCCAGGCGAAGCAAAAGTTGTCATCATTCCTAATGTTAATCACAGCTTGACGTCTCTTGATCTCTTGAGGAAGTTCGATAAAAGATGAGACTCTCAGCGGATTGTGCTTGTTAACATTAATTTCCAAATGAAGTAAATTCATCAAAGCCCATCCTGCAACGTAAAAATTAAAAAATTACTTTTTTTGTTGCTGTTGTAAAATCGAAAATAAATTCTTTACCTGAATCTCTTTCTGCAAATTCGTCAGCTTTCTGGTCAATAATGGTGCAGATTTGCTCTAACAGTTCTTTTTTCTGATATCCCTGGCAAATGACTTGGAACGGCGCATTAAAAGGTTTGACATCATAACTGTCGCTGCTGGGGTTAAAATAGAAACCGAACAGTTCCATATTTAGCTTGATACATTTATGTTTCTGCAGTTCTTGATCTATTAGATGTGCAATTTTGTATTCCAAATGTTGAAAATATTCTTTCACATTTATGAAGTTTTGGTGTGAGGAAATCCTATAAGATATTATTCGTTCCCTGAATGCTGACTTGATAATTTCAACACCTTCCTCCAAGCCTATTTTGGAATTGTTCTTGTGCACACTAGATCGAAGATGTCCACCCCATAGACTTTGGTTTATATTTTTCTTGCATTCTTTACAATATTTTACAATATTTGTAGAATCTATATAAATTAAGAAAAAATATTTTACAAAATATAACATGAAAAATAAAATGTTCTTACCTTTAACAAGCTTTGGTTTTTTCAACCAACTGTTGAGTTTTGTGGAATTTCCGTTAACATGTTTTTTAATATGTCTCAGTAAATTATCCTTTCTAGTGAAGACTTTATTACATGTTACACACTTATGCATTTCTGAACTTTTCTGCATAATAATAATAATAAAATTAATATTGTGCAATTCTATTTAGTTATAGTCAAATTTTGAAAAAAGCAATTGCATTTTTGAAGTTCTTTGTATAATAATAAAATTAATATTGTGCATTTTTATTTAGTTATAGTCAAATTTTGAAAAAAGCACTAGAAATTAATTGACTTTATGAATCCATTTCTTCAAATGAGTCAACTAATTTGTCAAAGGCCTGTTTAACATAATTCACCGTACTTTCGTCTCCCTTTTTAATTGTGATCAAATTAGTTAAATTTTGAATAGCGAAACCCAGACACTTAAGGTTTGCTATTTGTTTTTTATTTTTTTTATTAATTTTAAATTTTTTTTAATGATAAATGATGGTTTCGAAATTGAATTTTGTTCAACTGGTGAATTATTAGGAGAAATATCCGAAGTTAAATTTGCATCAATTTGTTTTTCTTGCGAATCAGAATTTACAATAGCATATGGTGAATTAATAGAAGATATAGCCGAACTTAAATTTTGATCAATTTGTTTTTCTTGCGAATCAGAATTTACAATATCATATGGTGAATTAGTAGGACAAATAGCCAAACTTAAATTTTGATCAATTTGTTCTTCTTCCGAATCAGAATTTTCACTAAACAATAAGGGAGAGCAAATTGGTCTCGGAGAATTAATTGGCGATTTTAATGTTAAATAATTTGGATTAGATTTTTGAAAACAAACAATATCCTCATAGCTAGAATTTTGAGTTTCGTCAATGTCATTCAGTTCTTTAAGAGTTTGTTTAGTTTTTGTTGTAATTAAGTTTGTTTTGTTGTCAATAATGTCATTAAGATCGTCAAGAGTTTGTTGTTGAGTAGCTGTAAATAAATATTTTTCGTTGTTGTGTTTGTTGGCATTATTCTGAACTTGGCTATTGTAAATAATTTCATTCAAGTCCTGAATAGTTTGTTGTTGACTAGTTGTAAATACGTCTGTTTCATTGTTTTGTTGGTTTGCAAAATTTTGCATTTGAGTACATGTGTATAAGTCAAAGTCATTGTCAATTATTTTGCTACTCGATGCCAAAAAATTGTCCATTATGAAAAAAATCGTAATAACAAATAAAAATGCCACAAATGTACATAAAAATGTCACCAATATATATATAAGAATTAAATCTTGCCAAATAAAAATGTTAGAAATAAAAATAAAAATTTACCAAATAGACACAATGTAAACACCAGAAAACTCGCGAGCTCTGCACAGTGTGAATGCAGATATCAATTGCATTCGTCTCTTCGCTGAGGCGATTTTATATGCAAAAGTTAATCACATGTGTCCTACTTAAAGTTGAACGACAATCTCTAAAAACCACTTTCCCAAGCCGATCAACAACCTTACCCCCCCTCCCCCCCCCCCGGACCCCTGAATTTCCTAGACTCAAATCCCGGTTCCCCAATTTCGGGCTACCCTCTTCAGGTTAAGTTAAGTTAGGTTAGGTTATGTTAGGTTAGGTTAGGTTATGTTAGGTTAGGTTAGGTTAGATTAAAAAAGAAGAAAAGAAAAAAGGAGAAGGAAAGAAAAAGAAGAAGGAAGGAAAAAGGAGAAGGAAGGAAAAAGGAGAAACATATAAAAAAGGGAAAGAAGGAAGGGAGAGAAAGAAGATAAGGTGAGGGTGAGGGGGGGTTGGCGGAGCGGGGAGGGAAGCGAAGCCCCCCTTGACCCCCCCCTCGAGGAAACTGACAGGGAAAGGGACAGCGAAAAAAAAAAAACTTAAGTATTGCAGGTAGTAAAAGTGGTGGTCGATGGGATATATACTTAAGAACATCCACTCGACGATCATACAGTATCATTCGCTGTAATATCAGTTGTCGATATTATTTATAACCTATAACCAAAATTGTTTTTTATCAAATATATCTATCTAAATCTAAAGCTCCTAACGATGGCAGAAAATATGATTGGAAACGCTGACCAAATTGAAGAAAATAATGTGGAGAACGCCGCTCAAATTGAAGAAAGAGAAGAAATTTTTATTAACTTGGAAGGCGATTCCATCACTTATAAACATTCATTTTTGGACAAATCATCTAGGCTTGTTAGAAGATTATTCTTGTTTAACATCGACATTAATTATATTGAGGAGGAAGAAGAAGAGATGGAGGAAGATTATCAGGAAATTGACGAAGGAGTGGACATGGATGGACAACTGCTAAATTTAGGAACCGAGGCTGACGTAAAAGTAAGCAAGTTTAGGGCTAGTGAATTATTTAATAATTTTGAAGAAAAAGATGTATGTGTTATACAAAGCTACTCTAAAATTGAAAGTCGAAGACTAGGAACATTTGCTATTTGCCTTCCTTGTAGTGCAATTCACATGAGATATTTACGGAGAGGGGAGTCCGATCATGTGAGCTGCCACTACAAAAGAGCTTATGTTGTTAGTGCTTCTGATTTACATTGTGCTATTTGTAGGATACATCTTTTTCTACTAATTCCTGAACATGCTTGCTTTTACTGCAATAAAAATGAAAAAAAAGAGATAGAAGATTATGTTGTTAAATATTAATAATAAACATAGTTTGTAAAGGTGATGTGTAGATTATTTCAACAATATTAATTTTAAATATAGGTTATAAACGTAATGGGTAGATAATGTCAAAAATATTAATTTTAAACATAAATTGTAAAGATAATAAGTAGAATACGTCAACAATATTAATTTTAAAAAATGTCAACTGTTACTATAAGCGGTTATATATTTTCAGTGCTATATGCAAAATACTTCTTTTTATTCTAACATCTGACACTGTATTTGTAAATGAAATAGCTAATCATATGTAAAAAAGTGTCGATTATGTCAACTGCCACTAGAAGCACTCATATAACATTTTGTTAACGCTTGTTTCTGTATTCAATTGAGTTTTCTCTTACTTGATGCAAATTATATTAATATTATTAGTATTAAAAAGTAGTAGATTAGGCTATGCCGGTCCGACAATCAAAACCGTCATTTTTACATGTAAATTCCCATAAGAAAATTTAAGCTTCCATTTGCAAAAGTGGTGCCATTTTAGGGCGTGGCACTTTTTGTGTAAACCCATAACAATTGTTTTGTTATGTAATGTGAAAATTAGTATGTATTAAAAAACTTGTTAGATTATTGTTGTCGTTTCAATATAGGAAAAGGAAAAAATGTGTGTCAATTATTATATATATTTACATTTACTTTTTTTTACAAAATTATTTGTTACCAGAGTTTTCACAAACAGAAATTATAAAAAAAATATTATCCTCTTTTTAAAATTACAACAAAATGATGTCTAATTACATCTTTGAAGATTTGTACCAAATAGTAATATCTAGTGCGACATACAGGACAATTGTTTACCATTATAGAACAACCATTTTCATCATTCCAACTTAAAATACATTTTAAACAAAAAATGTGGGAACATGTATTTGGTCTACATGAATCATAATATTCGATTATTTTAAAACAAATAGCACAAAACACTTTTTTCTCTTCACTCTCAGTTTTGTTCAAATTTTTTAAAACAATCCCATTATTTTCTTCTCGAACTAATGGTATATTTTCTTCTTGAACTCCTGGTATAAATTCTTCGAGGCTAATTGTCTGAAGAGGAATGGATCGATTTCTTTCTCCAACTGATTCACTCATTTTATTTTAATATTATTATTAATAGATTTATTCAACAGATTTTTTTCTTTTAACAGTCACTCGTACCTTAACATACTAAAATGATCTTGATGCACCTATTTATAAGACTTAAGAATGCAAAATCAAATGTGGGAGAACAAAGAGAAAAAATTAAAAATATGATGCGAATGAGAATAAAAGGGGAGGAAGTTAAGAATGAGGGACATGAGAGAGAGGAAGAGGAGGAGGAGGAGGCGCTACCCTATTATAACTACTAATCGGATATTTGATTAAGCAGGCTAACGTGTGTTTGTATTTCGGATCTGAAAGATATCATTCTAGGCGAGTCAACGTTTATGAAGCCGTCTAGTAATCCTTCTAGGATTTTATCGTTATTCACGATAGCTTCTTTTATGTAAGAAAGATCTTTATACACGAGGAGTGTCCATTTGTCGTTTGACACTTTGACAGAACCTTCTTCATGGAAGAATATTCCGAGTGTGTTGTTGATATGTGTTATGGAAAATTGGGACAGGCCTACCGAGAGCAGCCCGAGGAATCTGCAAAGAAGAATATTCTTATTCAAAATAGGGTTTTAACCTATCGAAGTTGACTTTAGATGACTGTTTTGTCCGAGGATTAAGAAGAATGGCGGAATTTTGAAACACTTGTGTAATTTCAAAAGGATCATTAAATTTGTTTTCGGATTTTGATTTTATTTGTGACTCTTTGACGTATACCTTATCGCCAACTTTGTATTCGGGGATAGGAGATACGTGTTCGTCAAACCTGACTTTTGCTTTTTCTTTTTGTCTTTCTGTTTTTGCCCTAGCGATTTTGTAATAATATTCCATGCGGTTATTAAGATCTCGTATGTATTTCGATATTAATTTTTCCTGATTGTATAATGTTTCAGGTGGCCTACTTGACGTGTGACCGAAAATGAGTTCAAACGGAGTAAACCCATGTGTTTTATTTTTAGTATTATTATAACAGATTACCGCGTAGGGTAATACATTAAACGGATGTTCTGTAGGGTTTTCTGCTACGTTCGCTCTAATCATTTCTGATAAGGTTGCATGGAACCTTTCGATGGACCCATTAGACTAGGGATGATTTACACTAGAGAATGTTAGTTTTGTATTAAACAATTCACAAAGGTCTTTAACTAACGAGTTATCAAATTCACGCCCATAGTCACAATGTATTCTTAGGGGTGTTCCATAATGCTGGAAAAATACTAATAGGGTATTTACAATCGTTGACGCCTTTTTGTCGTCTATTGGGTAGGCTTGCGTGAACTTCGTAAGTTCGTCTCGAACTGTGAGTGCGTAATATCTGGTTGGATATTCGAAGATATCAATGTTTACTCTTTCAAACGGGGTTTTTGGGGTTTCCGTTATAACGAGTGGTGTACTTAAATTTTTCCGACATATTTTCACCTTCTGACATATTTCGCAGGCTTTAATTAATTTTTCAACATCTTTTGTTAAGTTCGGCCAATTATACTTTTTTCTTATGCGCCTGACTGTCTCGTTTATTCCCCGATGCAAATTAGTTTTGCCTGAATGGTAGTGTTCTAGAATTTGGGGAATTTCGTCAGCGTCTGGGGATCTTACAACATTTTGACAGATTTTAAGTTTTATCTCTTTATCGGCAAAGATAAATGAGAACATTTCGAGAATGGGCAGTGCTAAATTATTTTCTACATAAAATGTTTTAGAGGGATCGAATTCATTTTGGGCCTTAAATAGAACATAGAACAGGTGTTGGGCTACAATTTCCGGGTCGAATGGTATTGGGATAATAAAGTATTTTCTATCTTTTACAGTTTTGCTAGAGGCAATGTTAACGCTCATGTTTTCAAAATGAATGTTTTCTTCGAAGATATCCTCGATTATTTTGTACTGCATTTCCTCTAGTTTGTTTTGCCAGAAAAAGGTAATAATTAATTTATGCGATTTATCTAAAAGCTGCGAATTTGAGAATTCGACTTTGGAATAGTCAATTATTGATCTCGTTTGGTAGAGATCTACAAATTTGTTATATTCTTGTGTGATGTGTTCGTCGTCTATTTCGACGGCATTTGGGTCTGGTTGGCTTTGGTCGTCATTTTCGCTATCATTTTCGTTAGCGGCAAAAATGGCACATTTTGATTGGAAATTTGCGCATTTTTGGAAGTAATTAATCTTTATTCGGGATAGGGCGTCTGCATTTTTGTTTATCTTTCCGGGCTTATGTTCGATTTTATAGTTGTACTCTTCTAATTTTAGACGCCAGCGAGCAAGCCTACTACCAGGGTACTTAATCGAAAAGAGCCAGGTTAATGGCCGGTGGTCCGTAATAAGTGTAAACTTTCGTCCAAAAAGATAAGGGCGGAAATGTTTTACGGCCCATACAATTGCCAGTAGCTCCCTTTCGATGGTGGAGTATTTAGTTTCTGCGCTACAAAGTGTTCTAGATGCGAAAGCTATTGGTAGATCTTTTCTGACTGGCCCTTGTGACAGCACAGCGCCTATTGCGAATGCGCTTGCGTCTGTAGTCAGGAGGAAGGTTTCCTCAAAATTAGGGTAGATGAGAATGGGGTCTGTAATTAGGGCTTTCTTTAGTTCTTCGAATGACTTTTTGCATTCAGAATCAAAGAGAAATAGGACGTCCTTTTTTAGGAGTTGGGTTAAAGGCTTGGACACTTTTGCGAGGTTCGGGATGAATCTGCGGTAATATCCCGCTAATCCCAGGAAAGACTTAATGTCCTTTGCATTTTTTAGTTCTGGGAAGTTTTTAATGCATTCTACTTTTGAGGGATTGGGTTTTACACCATCTTTCGTGACAAGATGTCCCAGATAAGCAACTTCCTTTCTCAAGAACTCACACTTATCGGGTTGGATTTTAAGATTTGCATTTCGGAGACGTTTAAAAACTTCCTTTAGTCGGTCTATATGTTCATGTATGGTGGGCGAGTAGACGATTATATCGTCCATGTATACAAGGCAACGCTCGTTTTGGATGCCCAAAAGAATGTTGTCCATGACACGCTGGAACGTGGACGGGGCATTCTTTAGACCGAATGGCATTCGGACAAATTCATAGTGTCCGTTATCGACTGAAAATGCTGTTTTAGGTATGTCATCGGGAGTGATCTCAATTTGATGAATGCCGGACGGCTTGCATATTTGCCGATCCCACCCAGTTCAGCATAGGCTCATAAATTGGGCGATTTCATTGGCCAGAATAAAAATTTGACATTTGTGTTGTGGCAAAAATTAAGGTTATATAAAATGAATGTTTTGTGTGTAAATACAATACGTAAAAACTCATAATATTAATGATCACTAAATAAATATTATTTATTTCAAACACGAATATCAAATATTAAATAACACAGCTGTGGCTATCTAATATCAATGATATCACTTGGGTTATTTTAAGAAGTACCCTGAAAAAGCTAATATTGCTCTAGTCAACATCTCATTTCACTGATAAAGAGCCCAGCCCAGAAGAAAATGGACAGTTAAACACACAAACCGTGTCTAGAGGTATGCCAGTACACTCTTGTTTACATTAATATAACAATAAACATTCTATCACTGTGGTGTTATTACTTGAATGAATATTTTTAATGTATACACACTTGACTCTACTTTTGTCTGTTTCAGATTCATCAAGAAACCAACAGCAAAAAATTTAGAGGGTACCATAGCAGATTTTCCAACAATTTGTTGTACTTAATACTAGTTTTGTGATTCCCATATAATTTAATGTTACTAGCATAAATTGAGAGAAGAAAATAAACTTGTTTATTTAAAAAACAAAACATTTTTTATCTGGATTAATTTATCTAGTCTCACAATAAGTAATAGCATACTAATTAATGTTACAACCCTCATTAAATTCGCACATGATATAAATATTATATTATCTTAAGTCTTTTATTAACATGTCTACAGCAAGGTCGGTATTATAGGTCCCTGCATACTTAAATAAAATTGAATAGAAAAATATTTATTGAAAATTACAAAAAAAAGGTAAAATTATCATTGGGTTTTCCAAGAGTGTGGTAAGATTTTTACATACGTAAACACATTGACGAGCATAACCCACACTCAATAGGCTTCATCCTGAATTTCTATTTGATATGTATTGTTCCTAATGTATTTGTGTCTTTTGTTAAGGTTAGGTTTAGTATATTTTGGCTGGCTATGAGAATGTATTTTTTTTGTGAATAATAAAGATCAATAAATAAAATAAACAGTAAAGTGATTAGTATATATTACATTTGGTGTTACATACTATACCATTACAATTGTTTTTTGTTCTAATAACATATATTTATTATATTATTTTTGACACATCAAGATATTTGTGTGTCATCACATTGAAAACTACAATCAAATTTTGTATGAACATATAGAGGGTGTGGTCCAAGAGACAAGCAAGTTCAATAGCTTCTTTGTTATCGAAGATAGGAAAACAAGTTAAATGTAAACGTGGTAGATTAGGAGCCTACATATTTCTAAGAAAAATTTTGTGTACAGAATGGCCTAAACCAAAAATGTAGCTGTAGAAAATTATTTTTTTAAATGATACATTCAATACAATAACCACATATGTTAATTGATATTCTATGCTCGATTCGGCCTCCACATGTATATATTAAATTACTGAAATTTGAAATATGACATAGAACAAAACGTTTCGCACTTTTCCTGGCATGTCTATCAATGGACAATGACTTGCAATTAAGACGGAAATCATGGTTATTGTACTTCCCGTTTAATCGGAAGCTAATGTTAATTGATAGAATATTAAAAACTAAGATCAAAAATCTCAGTTTTGCTGTAAATCAAACCCTTAAAAGGTCAATTATGTCATTTTTTTGAACATCAATAACTCAAAAATAATTGAATTTAGATGTAATGTTTAAATAGAATTACTACTACTACTTCATTTAGCTCGTTTTATCCCTCCTATTGAATTGTTGTCATAAACACATTGTTCTAAATTATGAGGAGCCTTTCTTTTTCTTGAAGGAAGTATTCCAAAAGAGGTGTAGTTGTGATCTTTAAGTTCAACTTTATTCTTTATTTGGCCACTAGGTCTTCCTGAACTTAATTTTCTTTTTCCTGCTATGCAATGTTTTCTTCTGCCAAGTGCAGTTGGCTGCACTCCTATTTTCAATTTGTGACACCTGCGTAGTTTTTTGGTAGTTTTGCCTGTGGGTTTCATCCCACTATAGGTACCAAAAGTGTATAATGCAGATACTAACCCACATTCAGTTGTGAATAATTGAGAGTTACTTAACATTTTTTGTACAGCTGGAACAAAAACTGTTGGATTGCATTTAAGGCCATCTTCAATTCTTGTGAATATGTCTTTTAATTGCTTATGCTCTTCATCCGAAATGACAACACTTGTACTGGCAGCTTCCACATTGAGGTTTTGATAGCTCTGACTTTCTTTAGTTTTTACTAAAAAGGAAATTAAGATAAATATCATTATTTAATATTAGGTTAATATTGAGGACTAGGTATCAGTCTGTAACTGTTTACATAAATAAAATATAAAATAAAAACAAAAAAATATATAGTGGAGTCAATTGAGGAAACAGTGGGTATTTGTTCTCGTGGCGAAGTGTTAGATACAGATAAAATTAGAAATAGAAGAAAAATAAAATATTTGGAATAAATGAGTGTTAAGTAGTTAATTTACATTGTTTTGTCTAGTTATGGTATATTACTTTGTTATTTGTAATTATGAGGCACATTCTGTATTATTTGTTTCCTAAAATATGTTATTTCATACTGTCCACCCATCTGCAATAAATTCTGTTTTTTAGTAACAGTAACCTTTTTGGCATACAGGATATAAGTACAGACAAAAAGTCAACTTCCGTCACAATCTTAATATTTCAGTCTGAAAAAAAAACACATTACAGCATAAGGGCTGGAGATTCTGATACTCAGTTTTGCCAATTCTCTGACAAATGAATCATGTAAAACAGTAAAACACTATATGGAGTAAAGAGTAAACTCACCAACAATATTGTGTTCCAGAACTGTTGTTGATAAATCCAGATAACCTTCATGCTCGTCTGTAGAATTTTTATCCAGAGGAAGAAACCATTGTGGAGGTGGTGATATCCCTTCGGCTATGTAAAATATATCTTGTTTTACTGTTTCACATACAAGATTATATGATGTGCTTATTTGAGTTTCCAAACTTAAGATTACTGCTGAAGCATGCTTACACAATTTTCCATTACTGCCAACTGGGCATGAACACAGTCCTCTAACAAGATCCACAACATAGGAAGTTTTATTTTTATTATTAGCAACATTGTATATGTTGTTTACGGAATCTACCTGAATACTAAGAAGTTCCGAGTCACACACTGTTGGTAACATTTTTTTTAAAATCGAGTTAGAATATCTTCCATTACAGAAGTGTACTAAACGTTGTTTCATATACATTTCATATCTGGTCAGAATGAAATCCACCAACTGGGTTAAATTAAATGCCATCACCCTATCTAGAATGCAATCCTTTAAAATTCGAAATACAATTTCAACATAATTTGTGGTGTTATTACCACGGGTGGGCAAATGTGACCGATAACATGTAACCCAGGTCTCTTTTTTTCCCATAACTTTTGTACTTGTAACTTTTGAGTTTTCCAATGCAAAGGAAATCATACATTCTAGATTTTCATTAGCACTATCTTCATTTGTTGAATAAAGCAGTTTTTTGAAAATGAAATAGGCCTCTTGCCTCTGATCCTTTTTTATGTTATGATTGGGATTATTCAACCAATTCCAAAATGCTTTTAAAACATGAAAATGGCATAGCAAGTTTACAGCTTGAGGAAAATTTTCCTCGAGTGCCTTGATTTCTTTCAAGTCGTTATCAGTAAGGAATACAATAGGATATAAAACATTCTAAGGCTTGAGAAAAAACAATTTCTTTTTCTGTGTCAGTTATTATAACTCCCATGGGAAGACCACCAGCTGCACTTGGAGTTACAAAAAAATAAATTCTATGTCTCTGCTTATCAACACCACCAGAAGCATCCACCATAACCAATTCACTACTTTGCACCATCCTTTCATGGGTTCTAAGCATGATTGGAGTGCATAATATTATAAAATAATTTTCTCCTTTATTACATAATTGAAATTTTGCTTTTCCACCAGTATTTGCTTCATATACGTTTAAAGAATTTTTCAAATTTTCAAACATTTTCTCACCAGTGATTGGTCCATACTCTGATGCAAATTCTTTTTCGAATAATTTATGAACTATTGACACACTAGGTAAAAATTTTCCATCAGCAGCTATTTCATAATATTTTTCTCCATATTCCAACATTAAATCAATTTTATGAACTTGAAGGGCTGATGAAGGATTATGCCCTTTCCGAAACAACTCGGAAAACTTATGCTTTACTTCGATTGCCAAATCTCTATGCTTCAGAACGGCGAGATCAAGCGTCGAGAAATATTGACATTTACCAAGTTGGTCCAATAAATCTGAAATATTTGGCAAAGGGTATTTATCGTCAATACTAAGATCATTCAGCTTTCTGTAGTCTATAACTACACGCCACTTTTGTTTCCCGGATGCATCGAGTTTTTTGGGTACCACCCACACCGGTGAAGACCACGGTGAGATAGAGGGCCGGATAATTCCTTGTTCTAACATTTTTCCTATTTGTGTTTTCACCTCCTCTTTGTGTATCTGAGGATACCTATAAGATTTCGTGAATACAGACTTTGCGTTGTTAGTCTCTATTACATGTTTGATTTCATTGGTGAACGTTAGCTTATCACCCTCAATATAAAATATGTCAGAGTATTCTAAACAGAGGTTTGTGATCATCTCCTTTTCTTCGGAGTTAAGATGTTCCGTTCTTAGCTCATTTCGGATTATTTGTACTCTATCAATTTGGTCGGACGCATAATCATCTTGAGTATTTAAGTTTAGTATGACGTCACTTGACGTGAATGGCTCTATAGAAAGATCGGAAAAATCTATGGATTTCGGGATGGCGTTTGCGTTTAAAATAGAAGTCATAAATTCGCCGTTTTCGTTAACATGTACAATCGCACTAGGTAGACGAACTTTTTCTTTTTCCTGAGCCGTTAACAGGGCGTCAGTATTTTTTAGATTACAGGTTAATTTGAATATTTTCTCTGTGCGGGCATCGATAGAAATTTTATTGTATATCTCATTTTTATTGACATTATTTGGGGTTGTAATAGCACCGACTTTGTGCAATGGAATCGTTTTAAAATTGGTTATTAATTTTTTTGATTTAAGATCGATTATGCATTCATAATGCTCAAGAAAATCAAGTCCTAAGATGCCATCAAAATCGATATCTAGATTATAAATATACACTTTATGTGGGTTACCTATCTCAAAAGGGACAAGGGTGGATTCAAATATAGACAATTTTTGATTTGTTATGCCCTGAATAGTAACGTTTTCTGCTGTCCGATGGGGAAATCTCTTGACGGTGTTTTCTTTAAAAATAGATATCCCTGCTCCGGTGTCGATTAAAAGTTTGAAGGTATTTGAAGCATCGTTAATATAGTACAGGTTCTTGGGATTAACAGTAAGAAATGGGTTCAAAGGAACGCTTGTTCCGGAAAGTTCACATTGGGGTCGAAATCGTCTAAATTCATTGTCTGAATCTGACTCTGTAGTTCCAACATCGGGTCGATCGATTTGGTAATGCTGTCCGGAGGGTGGTTCTTGTGAAGGGGAGACGGAAAATTTTGAAATTCTGAGCTGTCAAATTCTTCAGAATGACTTGTAAAAGTTTGGTCGTTTTGAATACAGTATTCTTGGTTTTCGAAGTTACTATCATCTTGAGAATACTCGTAATATTGGGGTTCTTCGTAATATGGGTTATCATAATTTACGTGGTGAGCTCTCTGTTGGTTTGGGTAAAAATTTGAGTTTCTCTGCATGATAGGAGGACGGGATGCAGCTTGGTTTTGTTGGGCAGCTGCAGGAGGTCTATATTGAGATGAAAATGTGTTGGGTCTGTTTTGCTGAGAAAAATGAGGTTGGCTGGAAGAAGGAAACTGTCTTTGGTAGTTTACGTTACCGCTATTTTGGGAATAACCAGGTTGGGACATTGGTTGTGTACGGCATTCTGGAGCTATGTGTCCGGTGCGTCCACATTTATGACATTTTATAATTTGTGGTAAAGGTTTCCTAATCGGTTGAGGAGGTTTCGGAGAATTTGGTTTGTTTATTTTTTGGTTTTCAAAATAGGAGAGCTGTAATTCTCTTCTAATGCGGGAGTGGGCCTCTAAAAGGTCTCCCGGGTTTCCTGCACGAATGATTTGGCCTAGACGAGGTTCTAGTCCAGTTAAAAGCGTATTTAAACTCATTGTTTCAATTAATCTGCTTTGTGCAGCTTTTTGATCATTAGTGAGGTTAGAAGCTTTTTGAATACTCGAAAGCATTTTTGCATTTAAAACTTGTAACCGATTATAAAATGTAAGGGCGGACTCGCCGGGAACTTGACGGAGCCTTTGAAGATCCTGTATAAGAGACGATAAGTCCCTTGAGTCGCCAAAATGGAGATTTAAAAGTTGTTTAATTTCGGTATATGTTCCTGGATTTCTCGAATTTACTAATTGTGCGGCTCTTCCTTTAAGTTTATTTTTTATGTGAATCGTTAACAAGAGTCTTTGATCCGCTGTTGCCATTTTATAGGCACAATCGCACGCGTTTAAAAAGGTACCTAAGGAGATTTGATCGCCTTCAAATTCAGGCACTATAGAAAATATTTCGGATAGCCTGTAAGGCTCGATTTCTACTTCAGCACTTTGTGTTGTTTGCTGTGCAGCTGGTTGAATTTGTTGAGAACGTGTTTCGGGCATTTTGTTAATTGCTTTAAATTTTTATAAGAATACAAATTAAAATTCTTTTTGAAAATAAAAACACAAATATTAGGCTATTTTTCAAATTACAAAATTGGTAAATAAAGGTTTAGCTTTTCTTCAAATTCAGGGTAGAATATACGAAAATTAAAATCAGGGTAAAAAACTACGTATAGACAATCGAACAGTAAAATAAAATAAAATACCAACACTTAAAACGGGATAATTCAATGTCACTTACGTAAACAGGAGCATTGGTCGTCTTGTTCTCTTAGGACTGCCAGGGGTTTCAACAGGTGTTCCTTCCGCAGCTATCTTTGAGTGAGGACGCCTTGATATGGTTCTTTTCTTCGTTAAGGGATTTGCGATCCGCCGTCAACAGTTAGGTCTTCCTTGTTCTGCCGACGTTAGACGAATCCTACCGACTGCGCCAATTTGTTACACTTTTATTTCAAAAATTCACTTTTTAAAAATATTATTTATTCACTTAAAAATACCTTGTATAATTGTAAAACTTAAACCGTATAATTTGAAACTTAAACTGACATAATAACAGTATCTGATATGAACTAACTAATATTTACAATTGGTGCTTAATTTATATGTTTTGAAATGATGAGGCAGCACCTTCAAGCTGTGAGAACTGCAACTCGAAAATACTGCTTGCAATGCATTCCTTGAAATGTTGAAATCGCCATATCCGTTCCCATGCGACTGAAGGTCAATGAATACACGTGGCTATAACGGATATAACATATATATATATATATATATATATATATATATATATATATATATATATATATATATATATATATATATATATATATATATATATATATATATATATATATATATATATATATATATATATATATATATATATATATATATATATATATATATATATATATATATATATATATATATATATATATATATCGAACCCTCGAAGGGGGTTGTTGGAACATGGTATGACAATATGTGGTTTTATAGGTATTTTGAGCTGAGAAATTCGTTTCTTTGGGACCAACTTAATATATTTAAAAAACTGAAATGGATGTTTTATAAATATCTCTTATTTTCTAATTCGAGCTTTCACTTTCCGAATTTCTGCGTAATATTGAGTCAATAATGTCTTGATCTTACAAGTTGATGTATCAAACAGATTCATTAAAGACCGAATTTTAACATCAAATCTACAGAAAAAACGGTTTTGTCTATAAAATAATACGAAATAGGAAATAATGCTTTGTTTATGTTGCTTCGAACATTGTCAATTGCAAAATAGCTTATGTAAATGTAAATAACATTTTCCTCATAAATATATGGGTGTACGTCGGTTCTCTCATAAAGTTTGTCAAAATAAATTACTAAGAATTTTTTTAAAATAAAAACCCAAAAAGTTTTAATTACCCATTTCCGATGACCAGATCTATTTGAACCTTTTTTAATGATATTATTACTGTTATTATAATAATTATCTTAATTATATTATTAAATCAATGACCAGTACGAATTTTGTATTTCCCTTGATACAATTTAATTTAAATCCTCATTATGATGTCACCAATTTTTTCTTGTCTAGTTTGGATAGTTTAAAAAGAAACGACCCACATAAAATTTACTTATTCATACATCCTACAAAAAGCAAGTTTTCCGGTACGAAAATATTTTTTTTGTCATAGCAAATCCTTAAATCCGTCAGGTGTCCATGACATTGGATTCTGTCCAATTCTATTATGTGTGCTTTCGTGATTGTTATATTTCGTTTTAGATTCTATTTTAAAAACAATCGATGTTTCGTCATTGTGTCACGCCCGGCTTGTGGGAAATTACGTTCTGAAAGTGCAAATACTATTCAGGAAGTTCAGATTTACATGAAAACGTTGGGGGGTTTCGGTTTATTTGATAGTAATGATAAATATGCGAATGCCACTACAATTCAAAAGTTATAGTCGGTTACCGTAGAACCTAATATAATTTAAGGAAATTATATGAAAGAATAGTTTTTTAAAGATTTAATGGAGTAGTTCGTTACTATTGTGTACATTTTAACAATTAATGAAAACACATGTTTCACTTTGTTAACTGTCATTTTATTTTTGCACTAGGCGTGACTGCGTTTGAAAATGTACTAGTAGCAGTACGAAACTGTCGCCAGTCTCGCCAAGTGCAAAAGTAGAATAAGTTACAATTAACAAAGTAAAACTTGTGCTTTCATTTATTTGTTAAATAGTTTTTAGTATCTACAAAAAACAGTAATTGTAAAAGCCAAAAAATTGTATCTTGAATTTTCCTCTTTTTTTTTTAATCTTAAGATACTCTGACTCTCGAAACATTTTTATATCATCGGTATAGAAACTTGTATTTTTGAGTGGGATAATGGATAGTATTTTTTTATCATCTACAATAATGCTTTTGCTATTTGCTGGATGTATTCGGCGTAACGCACAATATATAGGAATTCTTGCTAACTGGTTAGGTGTGGGCATTTACTTTTTTGGCATTTCAACCTTCAGTTTTGAGCACATTTACTACAGACCCATAGGAAGTACAAACATTTCTGGATAACTTATGTAATGATGTTCCATTGAAACAAGTATATGTGGTTTTTCTCCCTTTTTTTGACAAACTTCAACAAGACATTTTTTGTTCACACTCCGTTATTATGATTACAAATTCATGCTTATGAACTCTTCCAATGAGGTTACAGTTACTCTCTCGAATTGCTCACTTGCAAGCCTTCACAACAGGTATTAGCTGACTATATTTTTTAAATTCGGGTTTTAGGGAGTATTTTTTTATCATGGCAACTAGGTCACAAGCTATTTATCATTAAGTCCGTACTTTAGTTTTAGCGCCGGGCTTGACGACGAACAAATATTCAAACACGCTCGCGCGCGCAAATGTGCAGCTACACCACCCACCTTCAAATAAAAAATAGATTTTTAGAAATTACAAAAATGTGAAACGACATTGCCGGGATTAAACGAGAATTATGTTTCATTTTTAGGTGAAATAAAAAAAATTAAATTCAACAGATAGACTAAATCCAAACTAGGTATCTGTTGAATATTCGGAAAAATTTTAAAAATCAGTTTCTCATATCAGTATGTTTCAATTCGAGTTCTTTTATAATTTCTATGCAATAAATAAAAAAAGAAAATTTGTTGAAAAATCAGTAAATTTCCTTTAACCGGAACTTTCCTCGTTATGATTTTGTGTGTGATCCAATTTAGTTCAGTACATAGTCACAATATGTATGTGTTACATATACTGTCTTACATTTTTATTGGGCGTCATTTTGTTCCATCATATTGGATTCCTACCAATAGTTTCTTTCTATCTATGCAACACTTGACTTTTGGGCATAATTTGTGAATTCGCATCAGTTTATTCCATTTTCACGTTTAATTTTTCTGCAAAATTAAAAGTTAATTGAACAAGATTTTTTTTGTTTATTTTTCAGAAATTTAATTTGTCCGCCGTTTTGTTTCCCCATCTTAAATTAGTACCACAACTTTACCAGTTTATCTCTATATCACACATAATTCTTTCATACAAATTGAAATTAATTTAATAAGTAGTATTTTCGAGTTGATTTTTTGAATATTTTATTAGACCTCTATTTTATTTTGCTATCTTGGATTAATATCAAAATGTTATCACTTTATTTCTATGTAACACTTGATTTTTGTGCAAAATTTGACGTAAATTGGATAATTATTTTTTTGGTAATACTTTTTTTAACACTGTTAAAATTTATATATATATATATATATATATATATATATATATATATATATATATATATATATATATATATATATATATATATATATGTATAAAATAAATATTTTTGGGCATCTAGAGAGATCTGAGAGGGTGATTTTTTCGCGATTACAAACATTTTATTTGGCCACCATTTGGTTCGGCCATCTTGAATTAATAACATAGTTTTACTAGTTGATCCCTACACCACAAGTAGTTATGGTATATAATTTGAAATCAATCCGTTAAATACTTTTTTCAGGCTCAAAATTTTAAATATTTTATTATGCCGCCATTTTGTTCCGCCATCTTGGAGTCGTTCCACAATTTTACCAGTTGACTCAAATAATACTTGACGTTTTTGCAAACTTTGAGGTAAATTGGATAAGTACTTTTTTTAATAATAATTTTTTTAACATTTCACTAGACGGCCATTTTCTTTCGATATATTGGATTTTTACCAAAATATTACCAGATCATCCCCATATAACCCTTAATTTTTTATCAAAATTTGGTGTCAATCGGGTAACATACTTTTTAGCATCTAAAAACGCTAAAACGTGAAGATATGTAAAACCTGAGAGGTTTGATTTTTCACGATTGCAAAAATTGTATTTGGCCGCCATTTTGTTCGGCCATCTTAAATTAGTGCCACAATTTTACTAGTTTACCCCTATACCACAATTAGTTATGGCACACAATTTCAAATCAATCCATTAAGTAGTTTTTTTCAGGCTGAATTTTTAAATATTCTATTAAGTCGCAATTTTGTTCCACCATCTTGGATTTGTATTTAATGTTATCAATTGATTCCAACATAATACTTGATGTCTCTGCAAAATTTGGGATAAATTGGGTAAGTAGTTTTTTAATAATAATTTTTTTTAACATTTTACTAGGCCGCCATTTTGTTGCGCTAAATTGGATTTTTATCAAAATATTACCACGTCATCCCCATATGCCCGTCATTTAGACCATATGTATAAGGTAAAAACAAGCGAGGCTTTTCTAGAGTAGTACCAGGATAACGTTGGGACAGCACGTGGTTCGACGTGGACCCGCCTGGATCTATCGATCGGTCTATTTACGGGCGCTGATTGGCCCCGAATTCAAGCCAGTAGGGTAGGTTACCGTAGGTAGGTATCTCATTTCTTTTAATTTAGTTTTATATTTTGCGTCAGTGTAATTGTATGTGTTTGTATTTTCTATAGTTTCGGCTTTTGGAAGTTTAAATGTAATTGCTCCCAAGATTGTGGGAAATAAAGGGATAGCCTTGCGAGGCCAAACAAACAAAAATTGATCGGGTCGTTATATTTATGCAAAAAGAAGCAGTGGAAGGTTTATGGAAAAATTTTAGGTAAGTGTAATGTATTATTTCGTTTAGTGTTTTTTTGCAAAATTGTCTCGAAAGGTTCAAACAAGAATCAGTAAAACTGTCTTTCAAGCTATTAGAAAAGAAGGCAAAAACGTTTTTGCAAGTCTCTAACCTAAACTATGAGATAAATAATAAAATTTATAATTTTTACATTACCGAGAAAAGATCGCCCATGGTTAAAGGTAAGCATTTTTACACAGAGAAAAATATATAAATATGGTCAAATCAACCAATATTTATGATTTTCCCGAGAATATTTTTTTTAATATCAAATATTTTCAATTTTTTATAGCTTTACTACAATTGCCAATTGAACAACTACTTGACTTCACAGGTTCAAGAGAGATAAGATATTGAGGAAGCTCAAAATATCTCTAGGATTTAGAAATGTGAATTTTGATATTACGTAAATATCTCTAAAAATGTCATTTCAAGAAAAAAATATCCCTTTATTATTTTTTAGCTACAATTATTAAAGAGGAAATAGTATAGTAGAAATTTTTCAGGGAAAAGAAAACAGAAGACAACAGATCTGTTTTAATAGAAAAATACGACAATGTATTAAAACGATTTCAGTTTCTCAGAAAAAAAAGTTGAAGTAACAGAGAATTAAAGAAATCCATTTCTAAAGGCAAAAAACTTGTAATCGTTCATGTCGGGGGAGAAATTGGTTTTGTATCAAATGGTTTACTCATCTTTAAATCTGGTAAAATAAAACTTAATTATTTTCCTTTAATACACATGTCTGCGATACATTCATTATTGGACTTACTTATTGTAGTGGGATTTGGGAGTTTCCATCAATATTACCCGCATCGTTAATAATGGTCAGGTCAGGTACTATAATATTCTCAAGCTATAATATACCAAAGTACAAAGCAATAAGATTGGTTACTATTCTTTTATTCACAATAAAAAATAATGAATATATTATATATAAAATACTGGTAGGAATTATGAGTATCTCCACCCTAATTAACAGGCCGAATTCGCGATATTCTTTGCCGCCTTCTCTTCAACAACGTACAGCTGCATCACACATTAATATATCCACAATGCCTAGTCTTCACTAGGCATCATTACTATGATTTTAATTATCCACGCTCAGCAAATTAAAAAATGCCCATAAACTGAACAATAAGCAAGACAAAATTGCATTACAAAAAAGGCGATAAATATAAACATTAAAGCAAGGTTATTTCCTCAGGCGACGCAGAGCGCAAACGTTTTCAATATATAACTCGGGTTAAGAACCAGCGTAAACACTTAGCTCAAACGGACGACGCAAGACGCAATCTTTTTCAATCTATAACCCAGGCTTAAAACTTTTTTATATAACATTTTATTTATTTACAATCTATATTTTAAAATAAAGCCTGTAGATCCCGTTTGAAATGTAATAGTTTTAATTACAAACTGGTACGCAGGAACCTATTTAAAGTTTTCTTCGTTTTTATGAAAAGTGACTTGTTATAATGACTTGACGGAAATCACTTGCCATTTACGATCAACTTTTCAAAATACCCACGCACTTCAATATGCAAATTCTCACATGCTGCTTATTTAGTTTATGGGTGTAGTTGCGAAAGCTGTATTCCTTAGTATTTGTTTAAACTCTTGTTATTTAAAATAAAACACTACTACTGCGTCATTCAAGCCTTTGAAGAATGAAAATTAGGAGATAATATGTATAGGTGTTCTACTATTTAACAAGTTTATTCACAAGCTAATCATTCGACTAAATTGGTGGTCATTATGCACATCAAAATATTTTTCTTTGCAAAAGTCATTAAAGACTTTGTGGGTAAGTAATAGTTTAGAAGTCATGTGATAAATTGAGATGTATACTACCTACGTTATTTCAAGTTATGGTGGACGTAAATGATGAAATTTTACAACTTTATACTTTGCTTCTATGTGGCGTAGGATGGTAATCAAACAAATATTTAAACAGCTTTTTACTAAAATAGGGAGTGTTTATTGTATAACAATATATAGAAAATATAAGTAGAAATAGAAACTCTAACTAAGCTATATTAAAAAAATAAAAAATCGGTAAATTGGCCTTTACAACTTTCCTCGTAACGAAATCCCTCACATACATTTCACAGTTTATAAAGGAATGTAGTTATTTGGTAATAATAATAATAATAATAATAATAATAATTTATTTCTAAAAAAAAATAACTAAACAGAAAATGAAGAAAAAAACAACTATGTATAAGAGAAGTTTTATAAGAGATAGAAGTAGAACACATCCGGCGAAGTCTAGCCTTTTGGCTACTCCCTCTCAACCAAGGATGAGTCCGTCAAACATCTCTAGTATACTAAATCTATATTAATTGTATGTTTAAATGCCATACTAAATGTCTTTATAATGATTACTTATGCAATTTACATTTGTTTCTACCAAGATAGATTGTTAAACTATAACAAAAAAAATTACAAGAGTTCGTTAAAAACAGAGTTTGTATAAATCAAAAACTTACATCGGCAGATACCCCCACTGCTGCAAAATGTACACAGTTGATACACATTCTCACCTATTATTTAACTGCTCATTGAATAGGTGATTTCGTAGTTTGTATTTGAATTTATTAAGATTATAACGCTTAAATTCGTCTGGCAAAGAGTTATATAAGTTAATAGAATTATACGAAAAACCTCTCCTAAAAATGGCTGTTTTATGCTGAGGCATTGTAAATTTGTTTTTGAACCTGATATTCCTGTCATGAACTTGGCGCCGAAAACAAATTTCTGATGCAAAATATTAGAGTTCTGTGTGGTATTTAAAAGTTTATGTACAATATTTTTCAAGTGATGTCTTCTACGGTTACTCATATTAAGCCAGTTGCATTCTGAGATTTTTTCGGAAATATGATCATATTTACGAATATTAAAAATTAGTCTGCAACAGGCGTTTTGAACTTTCTGTATTCTATATTTATCTGCTTCATAATTGCAAGAACCATAAATAAAATCACAATATGTAAAATTGGAGAGAACCAGAGATTCACAAAGCAGTTTTTTTAAATTAAAGTTTAAGAAATGTCTATTACTGTATATTTATTTTAAGGAACAAAATGCTTTTTTAGCAGTGTTTTTTACGTATTCACAGAATCTCAAATCCTCATCAGTAAGCAATCCCAAATTCCGGGCACAAGACACAAACATTAGGGGGACATTACTAATTTTCAAGTCTTACAAGTTTTACCTTTAACAATATCTCTTTTATTTTTTGTACCCAAACAAATAACTTTAGACTTTTCAGAGTTAAGTTGTAGATTGTGTTCCTCTGAAAGTGATTTTATAGTTTCTAAGTCTGTATTTATATTCTGACTGGCTTCTGGAATGTCTGTGTGACGAAAAGAATAATATAGTTCTGTATCGTCTGCATAAGCTTTCTTTCTAAAACTTTAGATATAGTGGGCAAAATACTTATAATTCTTATGCCAGAATAGCTTTGGGGTTGGCTTATTTTTGCAAGGGGTTTTCCCAGTGCAATTTTCCATAACTCAGGTATATAGCTGTTTTCAATTATGCTATTAATATTATGTAAAATTATATGATCAATATGTGGACTACAGAGTTTTAGCATTTTCATATTAATATTATCAACTCCTTCTGCATTCGTCTTTATAATATTTAAACACTCCTGTATATTCTTTATATTGGCTAATGAAAAATCAAATATATTTTGTGGGCTAAAAATATTATTGTTGTAAAAAGTAATTTTGTTATTACATTTGTTTGAAATGTTTTGTAAAGAGGAAGCAAAACATGTATTAATATTTTCTGGATTAAAAAGATTGGTAGGAAGTGTGTTTGATAAATTATTACGGATATTCAGGTCTTTTAGGGTTCTCCATGTTAAAGAGGGATTATTCTGTCTAGTAATATTGTAGTATGTAATGTTGTATCAAGTAGTATTTTTTTGACGCTCACTACCCGATTTCTAAGTGTTTTGTAGTAAATTCGATTTTCTTCAGTTCTATATTTTTTATGTTTTTGCCAGGCTCTATCTCTTAATTTTTTTAAATGTTTAATTTCTTCAGTTAACCAAGGAGTTTTAGGTTTGGTAACCCGAGCATTTCTAATTGGTGCATGTTTGTCAAATAGATTAATAATGTATTTGTTGAAAATTGCTATTTTATTATCTAAATTATATCCTGTAAAAAGATGATGTTGTAACTTATTATAATAATGTTATAACAACGATATTTAATAGTTTTGGGTCGGGGCTTCTTGATTTTGAAATTTAATTGAATATATACCAGGTTATGATCGGAAACACCTTCGGAAGAAATTACACCTGACTTCTCCACGAAGTCGATATGATTTATAAAAATAGGATCGATTAGTGTGCTAGTTTCCTCTGTAACCCTAGTGGGATCCTCTAAAGCCTGTGTAAAACCAAATGATTCGAAAGTATTTAGAACCGGGTTGTTCAGATTAAAGAAATTTACATTAAAATCTCCCACAAAAGTAAATTTGGGCTTGGGAAAATGTCACTTAAAATATTGTCAAAATCTGAGATAATGTTGTTGACGGGTGTATTCGGAGGCCTATAAAAATTACCAAGTATAACTTATTTTAATTTTTATAAATAAATGTTCTAATGACTGCGTGATCGGAAAATTGAATTGTATGTGTTCGTAATGTAAAGATTTTTTTATATAAGCGCCCACTATGCCCCCTCTACCAATTCTATCCTTACGAAGGAAATTATAGCCGGGAATATTTATCAGATCGGAGCTTATTTGTTCAGTTAGCCACGTCTCAATGACCATAATAATATCATAGTCATTAGCGTAAATAATATGTGAAAAATCATTGAAACCTGTGAGTAATGATCTTACATTAAGATGAGCAATTTTCATAGTGTACTACAAAATATTTAATAAAATAAATTCATAGCAGTGACAAGCATTCAATATTTTTCTTTAAAACCGAGTTTAAGAGAGTACGATATTGCGATCTACACTTACAAAATAAAGAAGACAGAAAAAAAATGGAGGCGAAAAATATATCAACTGAGCAGCCAATGAAATTAAGATGGGGGTCTGCCAAAGTACAGTCGACCGACCAAAATATAATATATATTAAATGATTAGGATAAATTTACTTAGGATATAAATACCAAAAAAGAGCACAAAAGAAATGCGTTCCATGCATGTCGCCCCTGAGTTAATAATAAGTACCTATAAACTTATATTTATGTAAATAGCAAAACCAAATCGGAAAATGTGATTATTCGTTATTATATGAAACAGTTATAAGAAAAATATTGCACCCTCCGTACCTGTATTAATCGTATACATATACAATAATAAGAGCAAAACTATTTCTAGATAAAATACCCTTCCTACAATACCTGTTCAAAAATTTATACATACAAAAAAATATTTGATTAATCAAGGTCCTGAATACAAAATAGCGAGATATTTTTACACAAATTGACTTACAAATGTTCGCGCTCATTTCCTAGTAGTGTTTTGATTGTTTAACAGAAGAGAGCACTTTTAAAGAATAATTTTGATATACATATGTAAATAGCTAAACATAAGTAAATAAGTAATTCAAAACGGAAAATGTCAACACTTAACATTAAATAAAATCGCAAATTTTATGAAAAATAGCTCTTTTTGTACCTATTTGTATTTATGATTATATATAGTTAGGGAACACTAACATTTATTAGAATACTTGTTATAAACTAATAGGTATACGCACACAAAAATCAAATACTTACTTAAATTTTTTGGCAGTTAGTTGCAAATATTAAAGAAATCATTTACATTGTTACTAAAAATAACGCTAAGCAAAATAAGGGATTGATATCAATGTACATATTTATTTACAGAGGTCAATATCCCAATTTTAAAAATTATTTTTTAATAATATGTTTATACTTATTTCCCATTAGTAGATCATTGATTATTTAAAAGGTATTTTTGAAGTTGAGCTTAACATGTAAATAGCAAAATTGGAAGGTGTAATTATTTATTATTAAGTATCCAATAGTTAATATATGAAGCTGCAATTTATGTATCTATATTAGTGATTATATAAATAAAGCCATTTCTCGGTGAAATTCTTTTTTCAAAACTTGTTTATAAAATAGTATAGTTATACGTACATAAAAAAAAGAAGAGATAAATATTCAACGTTTTGTGTAGTTACAAATATGTTATACAAATCATTTTATTTTGTGACTAAAGAGATACAGCTACACAAAATTCAAAAATTTTGTATATAAAAATATTTATATATCGGTCAATATACACAATTTTAACGTTTTCATGCTTATTTTTTGTTACCAGATACGTTTTTATTACAATACAGTTGCATTTTTATTTAACAACAAAGGAGATATAATAAATTGTTAATTTATTTTATTTAATTATTTTTTATTTACATATTCTATAAAGAAATCAATTATGACTTTTTACTATTTTCGTCCATAGAAAAAAGGTTTCTAAACATTTAATTAAGCGGTCATTTTGTTTTTCCATGTAAGAATCACAAAATTTTACCAGTTTATCCCTGTTTCATACTCGATTTGTGTGCACAATTTCCACACAATTGGATAAGTAGTTTTTAGATATTTATAAATTTTGTTTCACCATAATGGCGTTTCACCAAAATTTTATCAATTTATCTCTATGGTTGTGCGAAATTTGATCTAAACTGGATGTAGTTCTTTAGTAATAAAATGTCATCCTCACATGGCCCTTAATTTTTGACCATAATTGGAAGTCATGGGGTAAATAGTTTTTAGCTATGTCGCGAACAGACAGACAGATCGACACACAGACATCTAGGGAACCTGAAACGTGAACGTATTAAAAAATCGGCGAATTTCCGTTGCCCGGAAACTTTTGAAATAGAAAATTAGAAATGGTGAATTCTGACCCAATTTAGTTGAGTACATAGTCATTTAGTAACACATAATATACTATCTTTTCAAACATTTTTATTTTTTTTTACATCATATAGGGTTCCTATATTTTACCATTTTCTACCTATGCCACACTTGATTTTTGGACATAATATAAAATAAATTCAATAAGTAGTTTTTACATCAATACACATTACCATTGTTTTACGTCGCGTTGAATTCGTACCCGTTTATCCCTATATCACTTTTGATTTTTTTGCAAAATTTAAAGTTTATTGAATAAGATTCTTTTTACGTAGATTTTTGTAAACATTTTATTTGTCCGCTGTTTTGTTCCGCTATCTTGACTTCGCACTACAACTTTACCAGTTTATCTCCACCTAATGCTTGCATAGAAATTTGAAATTAATCTAATAAATAGTTTTTTCAGGCTAATTTTTTAAATATTTTATTGGGCCGCCATTTTGTATTCCTATCTTGTATTTATACCAAAATGTTACCAGTTCATTTCTATGTAATATTTGATTTTTGTGCAAAATTTGAGGTAAATTGGATAATTAGTTCTATCAGTAATATTTTATTTAACGTTTCACTAGGACCCCATCTTATTCCGGCATATTGGATTTTCACCAAAATATTACCAGATCATCTCCATATGACCCTTAATTTTTGATCAAAATTTAAATATCTGATTAGTAATTTTTAATGTATGCCGTAAACTGACAGGCAGACAAACCAACAGACGGAACGACGGAATTGATAAAACATATTTTTTGGCATCTAGGGACTCTAAAGCGTATATGTAAAACCTGGGAGGGCGATTTTCTCACGATTACACATATTTTATTTAGCCACCATTTTGCTCCGCCATCTTGAATTAATACCAAAGGTTTACTAGTTTATTTGTAGGTATATCTCAGTTATTTATGGCAGACAATTTGAACTCAGTTCATTAAGTAGTTTTTCCAGCTGAATTTTTAAATATTTTACTAAGCCGCCATATTGTTCCGCCATCTTGGATTCACACCAAAATTCTACCAGTTGATTTTTAAATAATAGTTGATTTTTGTGCCAAATTAGAGATAAATTGTATAAATAGTTTTCTAGTAATCATCTTTTTAACATTTCACTAGGCCGCTATATTGTTTTGCCATACTGGACTTTTAACAAAATATCCCATATGACCCTTAGATTTTGACCAAAATTTAAAGTTAATCGGGTAAGTAGGTTTTTCGCTATGCCGCGAACAGACAGACCCATAGACAGATAGATTGACGGAATTGAGAAAACATGTCTTTCGGCAACTAGGGACCCTGAAACGTGAAGATCTGAAAAAATCTCGGAAGGCAATTTTTTCAAAAATCGGTTTTTAGTAAAAATCTAATATTGCGGATTTAAATAGCGGCCTGGTGAATTGTTAAAAAAATTATTACTAAAAAAACTGATAACCCAATTTACCTCAATCAAGTGTTACATAGTAGTGAATTGGTAACATTTTTGGTACGAATCCAAAGTGGCGGCTTAATAAAATATTTAAAAAATAAGCTCAAAAAAATACTTATTTGATTAATTTAAAATTGGGTGAAAGCGTTAAGTATGATATAGAGACATAGAGATAAACTAGTAAAATTGTGATACGAATTCAAGATGGCCGAACAAAATGGCGGTCAAATAAAATGTTTGAAAAATCATCGTAAAAAATCTTGTTATTCAATTGACTTGATATAGGGATAAACTGTTACGAATTTAGCACGACACAAGATGGCAGTCAAGTGTGGCGTAGGTAGAAACTGGTAAAATATCCGAAGAATATGTTTTGCATATTTAGAAATTACACAAAAGCGAAACTTTGCCTTCTGAGCACTTTCTCGTAACACGAGTGAAGAGTTAGATAGCATAGAGCAGGTAATTAATAAGAGCAAAAAATGAACTACCTGAATTTCAAAATTGCATTTTTGCCGAGGGATCCTTTATAGTTCTTTTTTCTAATGTAGAATACATTAGGTTAGGTTAGGTCCCAGCTTGATAAGAGCAACGTCATGGTGCTTTTCTGCACTGCACTCTGATTATTACTGTTATATGCGGTGATCTACGACTTACCTAAAACACTCCTGGTCGCCCGCCAGTACCAGAAGTAATGTATTTCCTTACTTAAATACGATTTCGGTATTCCTGGCGAGTGGCCATGGAATCTTTTCAGATGTTGCCTTAATATCTAGCCGTGCAGCTAAAAGACGTTAAAAAATAGTTGGAAGTGGCAATTTAAGCTAACAGGTCTTAATGGGTAGATTTTTAGTACGGTATGGTAGAATCGAACAAGGATTGACATATTTTCGGTGTTAATATTCTTGTAGATCTCGGTGAGCCCTACAATTTCGTTCTGTTTCATTTTTTTCGTTAAACACTGATTACGATTTACATAATTCACGCATAAGCGCTGCGTAACCCGTTCGACTAAGGCGGTCAACTTTATATAGCAAATATTTTCGATCAAAAGGTGGTACATCTCGGGAATATATACTTTTCATTTTTTTTTGGTGTACCTATTAAATGTTTGTATTAAGACAAATATTTTTTTATTTTAAGAAAAAATATTTTCATATGAACGGAAAAAGAAGTGAAAGAAACGTTTTTGTTTGCTCTGTCAGGAAATATTAAATGTAAATCGTGCAACATTGTAATGTGTACAGGCTCGCATATAAATAGACGCCATCTTTTATAATAAAGCAGTTGCCAACTAGACTCGTCGTTTGTCGTTTCATTTCATTGTCCTCATCCCAGACCCGCTCCCAGCAGTAACACATGGCGCAGTAAGGTCGTCCATTTTGTAAGCCGAAAAAAAAAAGAGAAAAACTGAAGATTGAAGCTAGAAGAATGGATTTTAGAGGGATTCCACCCATGATAATGTCGGGAAACCTTTCAGAAAATTGGAAATTTTGGAAGCAAAGGTTCAATACGTATTTAAAAGCAACAGAAATATCAAAAAAGGACGAAGGTACAAAATGTGCTCAGCTCCTCACGTTGATTGGAGACGAAGGTATTAGAATATATAATGCATTTACTTGGGGGCAGGATGAAACGGAAACTTTGGAAAGTCTGCAGATTAAGTTCGATGCTCATTTTAACCCGAAAAAGAACCTTACCTATGAACGGCATAAATTTTTCACAATTCAGCAACTCGAAGGTCAATCGGTTGATCAATTCATTACTGAACTAAAGAATCTGTCACTTTCTTGCGAATTTGGCGATTTAAGAGAGTCACTTATTAAAGACATGCTAGTTTGTGGATTAAGGTCTACCACACTGAGAGAAAAGCTACTTCAAGAAGATGCTACTACGCTGCAAAGGGCCGTCCAAATTTGTGTTAACATAGAAAGCACAAGGCAGCAGAACAGATATATCACCAATGGTATTAAACAAGAAAAACAAGTGGAAGTGGACGCTATTGGTACCAGGTCTCGTAAGAATCAGGGCCCCCGATCACAGCAACTAAGAACTGACCATCCAGGTTCGTTAGGTTCATCTACAGGGCACAATCAAGGCAAATCCACCTGTCCCAAGTGTGCCAAACGTCATGAATATGGGAAATGCCCTGCATTTGGCAAGAAATGTTTAAATTGTGGTATCAGTAATCATTTTTCTTCTTGTTGTTTTAAAAACAAAGTATCTAATAACCACCGTTCTAACTTTAACAATAAATCTAAATATTTTAAACATAAAAAATCTATTAACTGTATAAAGGATAATGACTCTAGTTGTAGTGATTTGGATGATACAGATAATTTTCTTTTCATAGGTTCTATTGATATTCACACAGTCTCGCCAAGGGGTTCAAGAGCCACCGCTGGGATGTCTGAGAGTTTGTGGGTTACGACTTTGGAGATTGAAGGACAGACTTTGGACTTTAAACTGGATACAGGAGCCATGGCCAATATAATACCTGTAAGTTTTCTACAAAAAATCAATTTTGATCTTTCAAAAATAAATAAAGTTAAAACCAAGCTCACTTCTTATACTGGGCATACTATTCCTATTATTGGTCATTGTATTTTAAATTGTAAGTCTAAAAATAAACAGGAGAGTCTGTTATTTTATGTGGTCTACTCAGAGAACAGTCCTATTTTGGGTCTTAATGGTTGTGTAGAACTAGAACTTATTAAAAGAATAGATTCAGTAGAAAATAATTTTCTAAATAAAAATTTTGAATTAAAAAGCATTTTAAAAAAATATAATTCCGTATTTAACGGTATAGGTTGTTTAAAAAAAGAATATCATATTGAGTTGAGAGAAGGCGCAACTCCAGTAGTAAATTATCCTAGAAAAGTTCCATTTGCTCTTAGAGATAAACTCAAACTTACTCTAAATCAGTTAGAAAAGCAGGGACTTATAGAAAAATCTAATGATTGTACTGATTGGTGTCATAATATGGTAATAGTTAGAAAATCAAATGGTCAGCTTAGAATAGCTATAGATCCCAAAGATTTAAATTCAAATATTAAAAGACATTATTTTCAAATTCCCACTCTGGAAGAATTGACGGCTGATTTGACAGGTTCAAAATATTTTAGTGTCTTGGATGCAACACAAGGTTTCCTGCAGATTAAATTAGATAAAAATAGTTCAAAACTTTGTACTTTTGCTACTCCATTTGGGAGATATCGATTTTTAAGGTTACCTTATGGGTTGTGCAGTGCCCCGGAGGTTTTTCAGGAACGAATGTTTGAAATTTTTGGTGGTATTGAGGGCTGTAGTTTCTATGTTGATGATATTTTAATATATGGAAATACTATAGAAGAGCATAATGCCAGGTTAATAAAAGTTTTAGAATTTGCCCTAAAAAATGGCTTAAAATTTAATAAAGATAAATGTAAATTTTTGCAATCTGAGGTTAGGTATATGGGTCATACTATAAGTAGAACAGGTATAAAACCTAATGAAGATAAAGTACAGGCTATAAAAGATATGCCTTCACCAATAGATAAAAAAGACGTTCAAAGATTTCTTGGTATGATAACATATATGAGTAGGTTTATTGAGGGACTTTCAGAAAAAACTGCACCTCTTCGTGCTCTCCTGAGGAAAGATAATCTTTTCCAGTGGGATGACATACACGAAGCTACTTTTAACAACTTAAAAAATGTTTTGTCTAAAGCTCCTTGTTTACATTTTTATGATGTGTCTAAACAGTCGGCAACAATATCTGTGGATTCATCTCAGTTTGGGATGGCTGCCGTATTACTTCAGGATGGAAGGCCTTGTGCTCATGCATCCAGGGCCTTGACAGAAACTCAGTGTAAATATTCTCAAATTGAAAAAGAAATGCTAAGTGTGTGGTTCGGAATTTCTCGTTTTTCGCAGTATGTATATGGAATTAAAAATCTAATTGTAGAAACTGATCATTTGCCTCTAGTTAGTATAATTAAAAAGCCTTTACATTTATGTCCACCTAGATTACAAAGAATGATTATGCAGTTAAGGAAATATAATTTTGAATTAGTGTATAAGCCAGGCAAAAAACTTATTTTAGCTGACACCTTAAGTAGGGCTTTTCGTAAAAATAATTTCTTTGAGGAAAATGTAGATTTAGAGCTGGAATCACACATTTGCTTGGTATTAATGAATATTAATGTTTCTGAAGATAAAAAGCGAGAAATAATAAAACTAACCAATGAGGACCCAGAGTTAATTTCCCTAAAACAGTTTGTCAGGAACGGTTGGCCGAGTAGATTAGCAGACTGCCCTGAAAATATCAAATTTTATTTTAAATTTAAAGGAGAAATTTCTGAAATAGATGATCTTTTGTTTAAAGGCCAAAATTTAATTGTGCCTTCAGCACTTAGAAAAGAAATTTTAAATAAATTGCATTATAGTCATCTTTCTGCAAAAAAATGCATTGATAAAGCTAAACTTTCATTTTATTGGCCAGGCATGACAAAACAGATTGAAGACTTCGTACTATCATGTCATGTATGTCAAACTTTCCGGAAGTCTCAACAGTCTGAGCCCATGATATCTCATGATATTCCTTTGCGTCCTTGGTCCAAGCTTGGTGTAGATATTTACCATCTTTTTAATGTATCATATCTTCTGATTGTAGATTATTATTCTAAGTATGTCGAGGTTATAAATTTAGATAAGGACTTGTCTAGTGATAATATTATACATAAACTTAAGGGTGTATTTGCTCGCTTTGGTATTCCAAATATCCTGATTTCAGATAATGGTCCTGAATGGTCCAGTTTGCTTTTTAAAAGGTTTTCAAAAGCATATGACTTTCAACATAAAACTTCTTCACCTTTATATTCTCAATCAAACGGTCAGGTTGAAAGATCAATTCAAACTATCAAAAAACTGTTAAAAAAATGTATTTTAGACAGGAAAGATCCTTATTTAGCGCTTCTCGAATATAGAAATACACCTATGGATAAATATAACTCTCCGGCTAATGTTTTGTTTAATAGAAATTTAAGAACAATTTTGCCACAGTCTAATTCTCATTTCGAGCGTAAAACTTTTGATAAAAATAAATATAACACATTTTTAAAAAATAGTCAAAAATCGCAGAAAAAATACTATGATAAAAAAGCATCAAAAAATTTAAAACATCTCCCTAATAACTCTTCAGTTTTAATTCAAATAAAACCACAAACCCCCTGGGTTTTAGCAAAAATTGTTAAAAAAGTTGGCATTAGATCATATTTAGTAGAGACTGAAAAAGGCAAGAAATATAGAAGAAATAGAAAATTTATAAAAGAACTAAAACACCAGCCAAGGGAGAAAACCGAACTCTCTAGTATGGAGAATGTTAACCTAACTAATTTTGCATCTTCTAGTAATTTTTTAAATTATAATTATATTCCTTTATTTGACAATAAGTCTTCAGATACTGGAGAGGGTGGGAAACAAACACCTTTGGACAGACTATATAGTAAATGCAAACTTAGATAATTTACAGACAGACGGGTCTAGTAATGTTTGTGCTAATCAAAGTAATGTACGTGTTAGTCCAAATAACTTTAATCTTTGTCCAAATAGTGTTTGTCTTAGTGATAGTAATGTTAGTAATAGTACAGTAGACGACTGTGAGAACAGTGAGGATACACTTAATAATTCCTTAGATAGTAATTCTGACGAATCACATAAAACATGTATTTCTAGTTATGAAACTTCTGAGTCACCTCATTCCTCTAGCGAGGATGAAAATCTGTTTAATGCTACTCGACTAAGTAGAACGGGTAGAAACATAAAGCTGCCTACAAGGCTTCGAGATTATAAACTTGAATTCGACTAATACATTGTTAAGATAGAGTCTTCACTGGTTCACAAGTAGTTTATCATTGAGAATGTCTTATATTGTGGCATAACATTTTTATTTATTATATAACATTATATAATTGATATTGAATTAGAGATGTGTTTGCAATTTTAGGTTAGAATGGTTGTACATCATGGTTATAACTATTCTTATTACAAAATAAAAAATTTTGAGTGATTATTAAAATATTTTATGAAAAACACCTCTAGAAGTTTGGTACATTTTGAACAATATTGTGATATAATTATGTTGTGAATTTTACATAAAATTCATTATATATTGTATATACCGTAACGGCTACTGTTCTGTGAGATTAAATAAATTTAATGTAATTATAAAATAAATGTAACTAGTTGTAATTAATGACCTGTGATAAAAAATTAAATTAAGACTGATAATTTTTAGTTTATAGCTATTTTATTTAAAGAAGGGAGATGTCAGGAAATATTAAATGTAAATCGTGCAACATTGTAATGTGTACAGGCTCGCATATAAATAGACGCCATCTTTTATAATAAAGCAGTTGCCAACTAGACTCGTCGTTTGTCGTTTCATTTCATTGTCCTCATCCCAGACCCGCTCCCAGCAGTAACACATGCTCCACGTATTTTACATTTCAAAGGCTTTTCAATAATTCATGAAATTACCAATAATAATTTTAGAATAACCTTAGGAAAAGCATTTTACAAATTTTGTTTACAACGCATTATCTTACTTGTCTAATTAATAATCTCGAAAAATAAGTAGGGGCATGTACTAAATTTGTTTCTTCTTTTTACATTTAAAAGAGAAGTTACACGATGATTTCACGAGTATGCGAATTAAATTAGCAACCTTAAAATATTACTCAATAGAAAAAGTGTCTCCTCCACCTGCACTTAAGCAACATTTAAAATGTTATGCATTACAATCCTTTATTTGGTACAGTAGCCATTTACTACAAAGAAATTCTTGATTTTGACTGGAAAATTTTTAAAAAGAATCGGCCTCTAATTTATTTTGAAGGAACAACATGTACTAAACTTGTTGCAAAATTTTACAAAAATATTTGTTGAAATGTGGTGTATGAATCGCCGCTAACTTACCATCCAGTGAGCTTTGTAAGTGCGATGGCTAGTGTCGAAATTTGCAAAAACAATAAACATTATTAAATAGATGAATTAATAAATATTATTTATTTTTAGAAAAATGTATAGGTATCAACAGAATCGAAAAATTTTGGAAATTGCATACCACATTTATATAAAAATACTTCTCTCAAAGGATATTGTATTTCACGTATTTGTAGGTAATTTGTTTAACAGTAGAAATTATAAAAATATATTATATTTATTTTAAAATGCACTAATATAAAAATAAGAGAGTTAATTGAGATCTGGAAAAACAATACTAAAATTTATTCATCCCTCTTCTGTTTTACATGTTTACGGCCTCAAACGGGTTGGCCAACTTATGAAGAAAATATGAGAGTATCTTGGCCCCGAGTTAGAAGATATTCCGCCGAGCGAATATCTTCTTATATATTATATATATATATATATATATATATATATATATATATATATATTTTAATAATAAAATAATTTTCTTCAAATGTGCCTCACCACTTTCTAATACCACGAGCCGCCTTTTATATATATATATATATATATATATATATATATATATATATATATATATATAAAAGGCGGCTCGTGGTATTAGAAAGTTGTGAGGCACATTTGAAGAAAATTATTTTTAATATGGTTAGATTTTTAGTTACTGTAGTGATTACTCTACTTCTTCAATTGCATAATAAATTTTGAAATATTATTACTAATTTAAATTGTTAAATTTATAAAATTTTGTTTATATGAAAATATGTACCTATTACGCGCCTATCCAGTATGGTGGGAGTAGAGAGAAAAGGGTTAATCGAAGGATAAAGACACTAAATATATAAATATAAATTTTAAAATTAATAGCAATAACTTTGTAAGAAATTTACAAAATAAACTTTAAAAAAGTCACCTCGGTGTAAAATAAAGTATACCTATATTCTAAAAATGTGAAAAAAAGTTAATTCTAAAGGAAAAACGCGAGTTCTAAAATTTTTTTATAAATTAAAAGAATTCTGCTGTTCACTGGCAAAACAACAGCAATACATAATTATTTAAAAAGTTCTGGCGTACAAAGTTTTAACTCATTATCATGAAAAAAAGTTAAAATTTTATAAGGGTTTGTGCAACTTTCTATCATATCGTTCCCGTATAAAACGATTTTAATACGCTTTTTAGTTGATTTATATCAAATATATTGTATTGAATGGTCAAATTTTTTAAAAGCTCATGAGGAAATTCTTTTGCAAAAATGGAGAATTTTGAAATATTTTGGGAGATCAAAGAAATGTAGTTTTTCTATGTCACAAAACCTAACCTCTATTTGATTCGCTATAATATCAACAATTTCAAAAAAAAAATTGCCTTAACTGTTGAGTTTTATCTGACATTTCAAATCCTTTACGACGTTTCGAGTGTAAAGCGCCGAGATCCAGTTTTTCATAAATTGAAACAAAATCATGTACTGTTACTCCTAAACTTACGAATTTTAGTTAGAGTAGTCTGTAGTAAATTTCTTGTTTTAGCAACATCTGTATTTCTATTTTGTAAAATAGAAAAAAAGATCGATATCTTTTTTTTGGTGAAAAATTAATTCAAATGTTTCTAAAAAAAATATGTTCTGAGGATCCTCTAAAAAAGTCTTTACACCTACTGCTTCTCTAATTGATTTTTGATCGAAATCGTGACTATTAATAATAAACTTAAAAATCTCAAGTAATTTGTTCTTATTGTTATTAACTGTCAAAACAGCGCGTGAAGTAAAATTCCAACGAGTTGCTACATTAGTAGGTATACGATTTCCTCCAATTTGTTCTAACACTTGGGTTTGCTTTGTAGATTTAGGAAAATATGATGAAAAACCTGATAGGGTTGAGAAAAGAGAAACATACTTTAACCTGATGAATTGAACTGCCCGCATTACTTAAAACCAAATTAAATATATGTGCATAGCAATGAGTACACAATGCTTGTGGTGCTATAGATTGTGATTTTTGTGTGTAAGCCGTTTATTTCTCCCGACATTAAGTAAGCCTCATCATATGTTTGAAACACTAATTTCGAATTCAAGTCAAATTTTTCGAATTTGGTGAATAAAAACTGAAACAAATCTTGCGCAGAACGCCCAGAACTTACGTCATAAAATCCCATGAATCGCTCAACAGGTTGACCATTTATAACGTATCGAAAAATGACGGATAATTGTGAATGGCAGCTTTTGCCAGTCATCAACTTGCCAGGAAAAAACAAACAATTTGGAATTTCTTCCTCAATTTTTTTATTTACAACATAAGCAACTGAATCAATTAATTCATTTTGAGTTGTTTTGGATGTCCCAGAAAAAACTGATTTATTATCATTATCATGTTTTAAAAATGTTTTTAAATTTCTGTAATATTTTTTAACAAGAATAACTAGCTGTTTGAAATTGCCGCGATTTAAAGATTTATTTGATTCATCGTCCCCCTGAAAGGTTACTCTTGCGTACAGAGGTGTAATGTAATATCAATGAGACTTTTTAAAATTTGTCGGTTCTCTTTAACTCTAGCATTAAAGTTTTCAATTTCTGTTTTACGCGCATGTCTATTGCTTTTGTTTTCTCATGAGAGTAAGCCTGCAGTTTGAAGTAATATGTTGAGTACTTTTATTGTGTAGTAACAGACCCCGAGACAAATTTTTTAAATCACTATAACCACTTTTTGACCAATTTTGTCCCTGTTATTTGTTGCAAATAAAATATACATGGCCAACAAAATAATTTACTTAATGTTACACTACCAGTGAGCCAGTCGTACTTTTCAACCAAGTATGCTGCGCTAGGTCTCGCTAAATCCATTTTTCTATAATGGGTCACTGAAAATTTTAAATCAAATTAAATCCGAAAATCCAGACACCGCTATTGAAACTGAAAATCACTGACCACTCCACTGTTTACACTTTACTTAGTTAATAGTTAATATAACTATGCAATCCACATTAATAAATTAAAATTAAGAAAACACTGCAACCGAATCAAAACAATGCGGAAAACGGCAAACGTAATGTACCTACTCCTACTACCTACTTAAAACTAGCCCAAACCACGTGCAGTTTCAATTTTCAGTCTGTTAACAACTGTTTGTCTAATCTGCCAATTGGAAATCTGCCCCTTATTCCCTTTGAATTTACGTTAGAGACATGCCTCAAAAGAATTTTTTTATGCGCTAACCAGTGGCGGGTCTTCCATAGGTTCATTTGATCAATGACCCCCCAAAAATATTTCAGAAAATAAATTATTCGTTTGACCGTCCCTCCTAATAGTTGTAATAAAACGCGAGCCTTGGGAAAAGTTAAATACGCTAGACTATTAGCCGCGAGTGGTCTCGTTGCGTTCCTTAGGCATAATAAAATACGCTATACTAAGCTAGACTGGGCAGTCCGAATTGCCCTGATTACCTTAAAGCTTGACGAAAGTTCCCGAAGATTTCACAGCTACCGAGCGGCAGCCGAACGTGATAGCAAATGGAATATGAAATTGCGATTTGGGTCATCAGCCGGCTCTTCTCATAATTCGATCGATTGGTCGCGGCATCACGTCGGCATGCTGAAGTTCAATTGTTCAGAGGTCGCGCGGTCGATATTCTAACTCGATATTGTTTCGGACCTTTTTAATCGATGAAAATTGATTTATATACTGTTTTTTGTAATATATATTTTTTATTTTTATGATCCATGTGTGAGTTGGAAATATATAGGAAATAAAATGTTGGTAGGGACTAGTGCACTTAATTTTGCAGAAATAACCAATTTCAAGGTGGTCTATGTTTGAGTTGTGAATGTAGATGAAATAAAATGTCGGTAGTGCTAAAAACTAAACAACTAAAGAGTGCTAATGAACTTAATTTTGAGAAAATAACCGGTTTCAAGGTAAGTGGTTGCAATTTGCCAGAACTTAGTATACGACAAACTAGTAAAGATAAAAATAAAGAAGTCAATCGAAACTTTCGCGAAAGTATGTACGTTTTAGCTAACTGGATATGTGGTTGTGAAGTCCCTAACTCATTTTACTGTTATGTTTGTTTGTTTTTTTCTAAGCACTTGCCGGACGCATTATGGTTCAAAACCGGTGTTAAAGACTTAAAACACTTAAAAGAAAAAATAAAAAAACATGCGTTTTCTGCATATCACGTGAAATGTTCAGTGAACTATGCTACGGTCGGAAGTGTTGATATTCGCACTCAGCCAGACACAGCTTATAGAAAATCCCTTAGAGAGTTTAATGAAAATGTATTCAAAAATCGTTATATTTTAAACAAAATTATAGATTGCGTAACATTTTTTGAGGCATTCGAGCTGGCACTAAGTGGTCATGATGAAACGGCTTTGTCTGAAAATCCAGGGGTATTTTGAGGGTTTATAAATTTAGTTGAGGAGTTGGCCCAAGATAGACTATCTGCTTTAGCAATGTTAAGTATCGAGAAATCATTTATAAAAGGAATGTGCATGCAATTTTAACGAACGTGTCATTCAGCATTTTTCCAATTCTAAAGAACCAAGAGTAGACCTGAACTTCAAGAGAATTTAAAGCTTAATTTAAAGATAAGATATTTTTATTTTAAGTATGCCTATTTTTAAATTTGTTATTTACCTCCCAATATAATTCACCACGAGCCGCCATTGGCGCTAACCTTACTTAAAGCTTAACTCGGGTGACAACTAGACAAGGAAGCGCGAGGCATGCCTATAACAATAACTATTCTAAAGAAGAAATGAGATGGACTCACAGAACCCGTCCGATATGACGATTGACGATGCGCCTTTGAATTGGAGTAAGGTAAAAGGCAGGCCGTATTTCATGGATTTCTCATGAAACAAAATTATACGGCAAATGCTTATGGATGCAAATAGTAAAATGTAAAATTGAGATTAAAGAAGTGAATAGGAAGTAATATGAATGATATAATCGATTAACACATAATTATCTAAATTTATTGGTGAGGCACTGTCTCACCGGCCTCATGGGACAAGCCGCCCCTGATATATATATATATATATATATATATATATATATATATATATATATATCATCTTGGATGCCATTTTGGAGAAAAACATTAAACCGAAAGCAGAGTTGAGTAGCTTATCTCTTTGAAAGCTCTTTTCAATCTTTATTAATCCCCGAAATATGAAGACACTAGAATTACGCATTTTAAAACAGCTTTAGTTCGTAAATCTAACAGAAGCTAAAACTTTGTGAAACTTACCTAAGTATTGTTAAGGCTACATTGCAAACCCTTTATTGATTTTGCATTTATTTTCGTTTTCCTGACCAGCTTTCGCCAGCCAATTCGAGATAAATATTTCGCAATTCTGACGCATGCATGTGGCATAACTACAGTTCGATTCACCAACTTTATTTTGTATCATTTTACATATCATAATATGTGCATATTATGATATGCAAAATGATAATAAAATTATATTGCCATTCTCTGCTGATTAAACTTGAGCTTTCTGACAGTTTGTTGTTTTAAACTCCGCATTTATTGCTGCGATATTTGGTGTTAAAATAACAACATTAAAAGTGCTCTGGTGCATATATGCTATCGATGTTTATTTTTCCTTAACACGTATTTCATCAAGTCAATTTTGCTTCGTAATATAAAGTTTGTTTTTACGACACTTTGTTTATTTAATTTTTTTTCAGAGCACAATGGAAGTATATTTATTATTTATTATTATTAGGTTTACGAGAGTTGTCTTCTAGATTTTTCTTATTCGATTTAACGTATCAGAAGTATCAATGCGCGCCTGCTTATTTAAAAGTTTAACTGATCATGACCAATCAAATATATATATATATATATATATATATATATATATATATATATATATATATATATATATATATATATATATATATATATATATATATATATATTGTTGCAAATAGGTACTATAATTTTTTTATTTTAATAATCTTAAAATTCAGTATTTGTATTCTACAATAGATGCCTGATGTCCATTTTAATATAATACCAAACTAACCCGTTTTTACCTCTACTATAGAATGGCTATTCGTAAATATAAACTATGATGTTCAGCTAAATTTTTTATTAGTACTGTCGAATATTTTACTTTGATTACAGCATATTACTGTTTTTAATTGATATGATTATTTGCTGATTTATGTGTTCATGATTAATATTTAATTTTGAATTATTATTCTACAAGATTTTGTTATTTCATTATAAGCATTTATGCAAAAAGAGAGCAACGCAGTTGATTGCTGATGACCATTGTACTACAGTGAAGTAACTGATCAAGTTAAATTTAAAAGTAGTTGCTAAATTGATTAACACTCTTGCAAATATACAGCAATAGATTTCTTCTCATTATTTTCTTTGAAAACGGTCATTTGCCACAACTTATGCCAGGGAAATAAATATTGTCTCTCCAATGCATTAAACCTAAAAACAGTATTACAACAAAACCACTAAAATAGTTGCAAAAAATCATAGATTTAAACTTTGCTGACGAATATAATTTATTTGTGTATTACCTAGTAACTTTTTAGTTTTTAAATAGATGAAGAGTTCCCAAAAAATATTTGGATTGTCAGACCTCAAATAACAGGAGAAAACAAATATGTTATTTCAAGGTTACGGATTTCAATAACCCATAGCGTTGATTGAAGGGATTGAATCAACTCCCTAAGTGTTGAAATTGGGTTTCCGTTCAAAATATAGGAAAAATAGGGTGAATAAATTAAAATAAGGACGCGAATAGCGGAACTTGGTGCACTGAAAACAGAGCGTTTTTTCTGAAACCACCATTCAGTTGACAATTTTGTTGATTATGGTAATTTTGCAGATACTTTTCTGAATGATAAAAAACGATAATCTATTAACATTTCTGGTCCCAATACAGTATTTTTTCAATTCAAATTTTGCAAAATATAAATAATCAGTTAGTATTTAGGTCCGCGCGATTCGCTTATCTGTGTGAATGTCAATTCTTATGATACATGAACATTTTTGGTAATCTAGCTTATACATCTATAATTGGAGGTGACTTTAATTGACATCATACCTTATCATAAAACTTCTTCCGGAGGCATTGGTTTCCGTTTCCACCCATATTATATATAGTAAGGGAAGTAGGATGTTACAATTATATGAATATATATCAGGGATAATTTTTTTAAGATAATATAAAGCTACAAATGAATCAGGTTTTTTAATTAACATTTTTCGTTAACAACCAATAAAAACTACCAGTGTAAACGAATTTTTAGTTTATACTTTGTCTAAATGATTCTCGTTTTAAAAGGCAAAGTTGTTCCATTTTTCGAGCTTGCATCTCTTCTCTTTCTTTATAACATATTCCTTATTCCTCAGGTATTCCTTATGATCTGGAATAAAATATCATTTAATGATTTTGTAATTTTTTTAGTTATTGTTCCTTGTCATGATTGCTTGCTTGATTTCCGGAAGGCAGCGTTTTAAAATTATAACTCTACACAATTAAACAATTCAATACCCATCCACCAGAGTCTAACCCAAGCTAAATCCCATACCTAATTACGCATATTTGTATAAGAAATAAAATTAGTGTAAAACATTTTTCCGGAAAAAAACTGTTGAGCAGTTATTTTCTGAATAAAAGCAAAAGTGCCTCTCGCTAAGAACTAAAAATATCCCCCCCCCACAGGATATTTTAGTTGCGATGTCACTGATGGAATGCTGATTGTTCTAAAATAGTTCAAGAGCGTTTCCCAGCGATGAAAAAAAAATCGAAATCTTTACAATTTTCTTGTATATAAAAATATTACTAGAAAATCCAAACGATTGTTTTAAGAAAATGCTAAAATCAGGTGGTCCAAATTCTATCATAGTTTGAATTCGCAAACTAACTCCTCAATCTTATGGCGAAGAGTAAACCTTATATTTAGTGGTATACGAATATCGCCTCAAATAACATGTCTGAAAAAGAACTTCACTTATTTCTGGAAAAAATAACGCCAGACTCAATATGCAATTCAGTTACTGATAAACTACCAAACCACCCTTTAGCTAAATAAATAACTGTCGGTGAATTTAACATCAAGATTAAAAAAACTAGCGATACCTCTTCAGGCCTAGATGATATAACATATTCCATAATCCAGTCATTACCTGAAAAAGCTGAAAAAGATATGGTCAGAATTGTGAGGTTTTTAAAAACATTGTTGTAATTCCTATTAACAAACAAAGTAAATCTAATGAATTTATACCGATATCTATAAAGTCGTGGGTATTTAAAAAGCTTGAGCGAATAGTGAAGACTCGATTGGAATGGTGGATGGAGTATTCGATGTTGCTCCTTTCAATTCAGTTTGGGTTTTGGAGAAGAACTGTATTGCACAACTAACTCTAGATATAAAGAAATGTTATACAGATGATCAGTATCTAGCCGCAGCTTTCTTAGATATTTCCATTGCGTATGACAACGTTGATCTGAATATTCTGACTGAAAAAATAGCTTCTTTTGGTACTGCTGAATTTTTGGTATACAATATAGTAAAACATTTTATGTATAGAAGTGGTTTTGTCAGACTCAATGATACATTTATTGGAACTAGAGCAACAAGTACAGGCCTATCGCAGGGTTGGGTCTTAAGTCCCTTCCTTTTATATCTCTATACTGCAGATCTTTACAGTCATATTCTAAGAATTAATATTTTACACTATGCAAATGGTTTTTGTGTTTACACGACCAAGAGACACCTGAAGGACTGTACACAATACTTGAGTCAAACTATAGAATCGTGTCAGTATGTGGATACACAAAAATTCTCCACCTTTAGCTGATGCCTCTACTGGCAGATAAGATTTTTGTAGAGATCTAGTCAAATGCGATAAGCTAACTTTTTCACTGGGGATCTTTTATGCGGTATTAGTATTAATTTTTCACAATATTCTGAATCTGCCTATATAAAAACTGGTGCAGTTAATGATATCGTTCAAATGCTAAACTGCAATATATACTATAAATATATAATATAAAGTCATACATTTTACATTCCAAGTATAAATCATGTCAGGGTTTGCTATTTTGCGTTATTTTCCGCAGAGGCTAAAGCCATTGGATTTTATTTTTAGAAATATCCGAAGGAAAAAGTTATGGTACGAGAGGATATTGAACCCTCACTTCTGGATCTCTACCACATTGCTAACTAACCAACCATGGTGAATCCTGAGAAATATTCTAACCATATAATTTTTACTGTTGATCAAATATTTCTAAAAAAATTTACAGTTAAAAAAAACTGATAAAATACTTCGATTAAAAATTTGGCTTATACAGGCATAACGTAAAAATTATAAATTTGCTAATATGCATGGAACCTAATAGCGATGTAAGATTTGACATCCAGTCAGGAAAGACATAAGGTTAGAGATTACAATATTTGGTAGGATCAGCAATGGTTATGATCGTGATGGGTTCGAATATGCACAAGTTCTAACGAGTTGCTTATCATTAAATAGGGCAATTGGTTATGAGTAACTAGGGCAATGAACTGGAGATTCAGAAGGGTTCAACCACCATTCGTACCATAAGTTTTAATGTTGATCAAATATTTCAAAAAAAAAATTTACAGTTTAAAAACAACCAATAAAATATTTCTATGGATTGTAATGTAAATCAAGCTTATGGGATGGGATATTTGATTCTGTCTCATTCCATGTTTTGTCTTAAGTCAGTTAAAAATATGCTTAGAAACGTTTTTAAAAACCCACTTATTTTTAATATATGTAAAAAACTGCTAAAATTGGCAAAATGGAAGGGTTTGTTAGGGGTTTAAGGTCACGAACGCATCAGCTTAAACAAAAAAAAACAAGTAATCCAGAAAGGTATATAATTTCCTGAATTACATGCGATTATGTTTCCTTCGGATTGTTTCTATCTATGGTATGAGCATTATGATCGATTTAGAGGTCTCATATTCCACTTGCATCTCTTAAAATCATCGTCTTTTCTTCGTTTGATCGTTCGTCTTAGGTTAGGAAGACTAGATATTACTTTTCAGTCTTTTTCAGCACATGTTTTTTGTGATATGGACATGTTAGTGCAAGCTCAATAACCTTTCTGCATGTATGAAATCAGCAAAATACGTTCAACTCGTAAACATGGTTGCAATTGATTTTGCGAGGGTAAAGGGAGTTTTAGCTTTCTTTTCGGTATCAACGAACACCTGTCGACACACTGCATCAATGTATGCTTATATCTAATATTCCAGTGATATAACCAACCAGTGGCGCACTAAAGTGAGAGCGGAAGGGGAGCTGTGGTCATGAAAAACTAGTACTGATCGGAAAAAGTATATAATACAGGAGCTGTAATGATAGGATATTAAGTTTTGTAAGGCTCAGAGATACGAAAATATTGCCAAAATGGAAGGGTTTGTTAGGGGTTTAAGGTCACGAACGCATCAGCTTAAACAAAAAAAAAACAAGTAATCCAGAAAGGTATATAATTTCCTGAATTACATGCGATTATGATTCCTTCGGATTGTTTCTATCTATGGTATGAGCATTATGATCGATTTAGAGGTCTCATATTCCACTTGCATCTCTCAAAATCATCGTCTTTTCTTCGTTTGATCGTTCGTCTTAGGTTAGGAAGACTAGATATTACTTTTCAGTCTTTTTCAGCACATGTTTTTTGTGATATGGACATGTTATTGCAAGCTCAATAACCTTTCTGCATGTATGAAATCAGCAAAATACGTTCAACTCGTAAAAATGGTTGCAATTGATTTTGCGAGGGTTGATGCTAGGAATAAATTGTCCTGATGCTAGGAATAAATTGTTGGCTTCAGAAAAAATTCGTGATATTTTGCAAACCAATTCCAAAAACTCTGTGGGGTACGTTATTTGGCATTCGTTCCTTCTGGGTTATATGTACACATTAAAAATAATAGTATAATAAATAGACAAACTATTTTTGTTTGGTAATTTCCACTAATTTATTTCAGTTTGACAGCTATTTCGACAGCCTGTATCTTTTTTAAAAACCAACTCAAGACTGATCTAAAACTGGAATTTTTAACAATGATAAAAGAGTAATGTGTCTACCTTCTTAACCCACGAAGACATTAGGTATAAAGGTTTAACAATGGGGAGCCGTTCGAGTCCGTTTGATTAGTAATGTACTACGGGTTTTCCTTTTATTAATTTCTAAACTTTCTAAGTAAGGAAACTAACTCATATGCCATTAAGAAAATCAGCATTATTCATGCAAGTTTTGTGCACTGCAGCAAAAAACCATGTCCGATTATTTTAAAATGATCTCTTTAAGTATTATTTGACTTGCACATTTATTGAGAACATCAGTATGACAACTGATCTATTAAACCTTGACAGAATTATTCTCGACGTACACTTCATAGCCATGCTTATCAAGATAATTTTTGATGTCTCAATATTAGATCTTTGGTTTCGTCTACCTCAGGACTCGATCTGCTTTGCCGAGTCCAATCTAATTCAATTAAAAATACGTGTTAGTGCATTTCCTGAAACATAGATAATACTTAAAGTTAAAGTATTGTAAAATGTCAAAAAACTTTAAAGGAATTATGCAAGTCGTGAGAAGCAATATACAATAGATAGAAAACATGTAAGCAAAAATCTTAACAACGACTGGTGACCAAATAAGTGACAATAAAAAAGCAGTTTATCACTACTATATGACGTACTCCTACTTTTAACAATCCCTCCTGTATTTATTTACTTCAATGTTGTGTGATACGACAAAATGTATAAAAAAATTACCAGGGCCGAAGGATTTCATCGTTACCCTTTTGTCATACGTGCAAAAATATTTCAAATAAACTGGTTTTGACATGTAAAATGCTCATCTGAAATATTGCATAGACTGCAAAGAAGTACTGATTAAGTAAAAACATTAATATACTTAAGGGGATATTTTGTCCCATAAATTGCAGCATGTTTTATTTTTCATCATGTTGTGGACAATATAAAAAAAAAATTAAAACACCCGCCCATCTAAAGCTCTTTGTTTACCCGTATTCCCAAAATATAATGACTCTTGCGATATGAGTAAAAAGAACACTGTTTGTATAAAAATAAAAATAAAAAATGTTAATGTTTGCAAGTCCCTAAAAAGTTCATAAGTTTCCAGCTTTTCAAAAAAAATCGAATTTTTGAGAGGGAAGAGGATACCCAAAACTCTTATAAAAATTTAATGTAAAAATCAAAATAATAAACATTTATTTATTTTTATATTCAAATAGATGTTTGTATGCTGTTAAAAATACTACTGTATGCTATTAAAAAATACGGTTCTTTTTTCATCTATTTGCTATAATAGTTAGAAAGCACGTATGAAGCAGAAACAAAAATTGTTTTTTATTTTGTCAAAGCAATAAGAATTGGTGCAAATTATGTAGTATTTTTTCTTCAGACACGTACTATTTTAGATTGATTCTTAGAAGAAAACGACTAACACCACACCTTTATCTACATCTATTCCACACACACTTTATCTGCATCTATTCCAGACAGAATCGTAAGATACGTGTAAGACGCCATTCGCGATTTACGATCTAGTTGTTAGCTTCCTTGAAAACAGACAAAGCAATAGATGATTTAGTCTTTAAGGAGGTTGATTATTTCATTCGCTATATATAATTTTCCTCCAAGAAAAAATAAACTATCGGCTCTAAGGTCGATCTTCAAAAACAATTTTTTATGAGAATATGTCAACAAGTCTAGTAGCTTTGAAACCAGCAGATATTACATTTACAGTTTGCGACCAATTATGGATAGCAATTTGGTGGCAAATTAGAAATTTTGTAAAATGCTGTTTTGAAAAGAATCTATACTTAAAAATGCAAAAGTATCTGCAGAATATACCCAGAACAGAAATTTGAGAATATAAAAGAAATTCTGTTTGAATATATAATAATAAAAATCCGTAAGTTTCCTTTACCCAAAACTTCTCTAATTATGAATCTTTCCCTTTATTAGGAATAGAGAAGTATGACCCATTTTAGTTCGGTAAATAGATATTTAGTAATACTTGTTTTTATTGTGCGCCAATGTTCCACCATTTTGGATTCCTACCAAAATTTCCAAGTTTCTACATATGCCACACTTGATTTTTGAGCATAATTTAAAATAAATTGAATAAGTAATTTTTTCAGTGATGCATCGACAATTTGTTCCGTATGTTGTACTTGTACCAGTTTTTCTCTATATTACATTTAATTGTTGTGCAAAACTTAAAGGCGATAATAAGACGATGTTTTTTTACGTTGATTTTTTAAACATTTTATTTGGCCGCCATTTTGTTCCGCTATCCTGAATTCGTACCACAATTATTCCAGTCTATCTCTATACCACAATTAATTTATGCATAAAATCAATCCATTAGGTAGTTTGGAATCGTACCAAAATTCTACCAGTTAATTCCTACATAGCATTTGAAAAATTTGAAGTATATTAGATAAGCAGTGCTTTGATAATAATTTTATTAGGCTGACATTTTTTTTCGCCATACTGGATTTTTTCCAAAATGTTACCAGGTCATCCCTGCATGGCTTTTAATTTTTGACCAACATTTGAAGTCAATCGAGTAAGTAGTTTTATAGCAATGCCGAGAACAGGTAGCTAGACCAACGTCACTGAGAAAACATGTTTTTCGGCATCTAGGGCCCTGAATAAGATCTGAAAAATCCCGGAGGGTGATTTTTTCGCGACAACAATATTACCCTTTTGCTAGGGAAGTAATAAATAGAATAAGTAGTTTTTACAGTGACACATCGCCATTTTGTTCCGTCATGTTGAATTAATACCAGTTTATTTAATTTGCAAAAGTCGACTGAATAAGAAAATTTTTTGACTTCGCATCACAAATGTAGAAATTCATCTCTATACCATCACACCGAATGGTTGCACGAAAATAGAAATTAATCTAGTAACTAGTTTTTTCAGGCTGAATTTTTAAATATTTTATTAGGCCGCCATTTTCGATTCATACCAAATGTTACCAGTTTATTCCTATATAACACTCGATTTTCGTGCAAGATTTGCGGTAAATTGGATAACTAGTTTTTTTAGTAATTATTTTTAACGTCTCACTAAGCAGATTTTTTACCAAAATATAGAACGAAAGCTTTCCCGGCTGTGGTCAATTAAGAAATCATGGTTCTTGGGATTAGACCGTGTCAAAATGGAATCACTCTCCGAGGTTTCGCCTTCGATTGCACGAGGCATCTTCAGGGATCTTCACTTCACGAGATCGGAACATTGAATGAGCTCGAAGGGACCCAGGCCGGCTATTTATAGTCGACCTGTGTACCGAAGCGTGACTCGGTGTAACGATCGGTTTCCACGTATGATGTAGACTGAAGCCCGTATCTCTATTAAAATTGTTATGATGCTTATAAATTTCAGTGGATTCTCTAATTTTGCGTTTATAGAGTCCCGAAACCGATGCAAGAACTTTGGTTTCTTTTACATTTTTCACATGCCCAGTAGAATGTTGGTGTTCAGATACTGCAGATTGTACAATTTGTTCATGTTCCTTAAGCCTAGTCGATATGGATCGTCCAGTTTCTCCAATATAAACATCACCACAGGAACAAGGAATTGCATATACTCCTTCCGTTTGAAAAGGAGTAATGTCCTTTGGTGATCTCAAACATTGTCCAATTTTCTTGTGTGTGTTGAAGATTGTACGTATGTTGGACCGGCGAAGTAACCTTGCAATCTTGTCTGTGGTTCCGTGTATAAATGGAAGAACTACGTTTCCTATCGGTAATTCCTTATTAGTATCATTTCGTGGAGTAGGATTATTATATTTTCTAATTGATCGTCTAATATCATCAGTGCAATATATATTCCCTCTTAAAGCTTCAGTCAGTTTCTCTGTTTCCGATTGTAAAGAATTTTGGTCACAAATCGCGAGGGCTCTGTAAACCAATGAATTAATGACTGATTGCTTTTGTGCTGGATGATGATGGGAATTTGCATTTAAGTACCTGCTCATATGCGTTGGTTTTTCTATATACAGTGTCCTAAGGAACCATCCCCTTTCCTTTGTACAAGAACTTCTAGAAAGGGAATCGTGCCTTCTGATTCAATTTCTCTTGTAAATTTTATGTTAGCATGTTGTTGACTTAGATGATTAAGAAACCCAGCGAGGTTTTCTGGACCATGTGGCCATTTATAAAGGTTCAGATATGTAGACGACACTTTTGTAATATGGCATAAAATTTACAATGGAAATTGAATCAAAAGGCACGATTCCCTTTCTAGATGTTCTTGTACAAAGGAAAGGGGATGGTTCCTTAGGACACTCTGTATATAGAAAACCAAGACATACGAACAGGTACTTAAATTCAAATTCCCATCATCATCCAGCACAAAAGCAATCTAATGACTGATTCATTGGTTAACAGAGCCCTCGCGATTTGTGACCAAAATTCTTTACAATCGGAAACAGAGAAACTGACTCAAGCTTTAAGAGGGAATGGATATTGAACTGATGATATTAGACGATCAATTAGAAAATATAATAATCCTACTTCACGAAATGATACTAATAAGGAATTACCGATAGGAAATGTAGTTCTTCCATTTATACACGGAACCACAGACAAGATTGCAAGGTTACTTCGCCGTCCAACATACGTACAATTTTTAACACACACAAGAAAATTGGACAATGCTTGAGATCGCCAAAGGACATTATTCCTTTTCAAACGGAAGGAGTATATGCAATTCCTTGTTCCTGTGGTGATGTTTATATTGGAGAAACTGGACGATCCATATCGACTAGGCTTAAGGAACATGAAAGATGTATCAGAAAGAAACAAATTGTACAATCTGCTGTATCTGAACACCAACATTCTACTGGGCATGTCATAAATGTAAAAGAAACCAAAGTTCTTGCATCGGTTTCGGGACTCTATAAACGCAAAATTAGAGAATCCACTGAAATTTATAAGCATCTTAATAATTTTAATAGAGATACGGGCTTCAATCTATATCATACGTGGAAACCGATCGTTACACCGAGTCACGCTTCAGTAAACACAGGTCGACATAAATAGACGGTCTGGTCTCTTCGAGCTCATTCAGTGTTCCGATCTCGTGAAGTGAAGATCCTTGAAGATGCCTCGTGCAATCGAAGGCGAAACGTCGGAAAGTGTTTCTATTTTAACACGGTCTAATCCCAAGAACCATGATTTCTTAATTTTTACCAAAATATTACCAGGTCATCCCCAGATTATCATTTATTCTTTATTAATCGTGTAAGTAGTTTTTAAGCTATGCCGCAAACTGACAGACAGGCAGAATTGATAAAACATAATATTTGGCATTTAGGAACGTTAAAACATAAAGATATGTAAAAGGGTGATTGTTTTCACTATTACAAATATTTTATTTGACCGCCATTGTGTTCCGCTTGAATCCGTATCTCAATTATACCAATTTATCTCTATACCACAGTTAATTATTGCACAAAATTAGAAATCAATCCATTAAGTAGTTTTTTCAGGCAGAATTTTTTAACATTTGATTAAGTTGCCATTTTGTTTCGCCATCTTGGATTCGTACCAAAATTTTACCAGTTAATTCCTACATAGCACGTGATTTTTGTGCACAATTTTAAGGAAATTGGATAAATAGTTCTTTAGTTCTAATTTTTTTAATATTTCAGACATCAAGAACGGACAGACCGACGGAATTGAGAAAATATGTTTTTCGGCATCTAGGGACACTGAAACGTAAAGATCTGTAAACATCTTGGAGGGTAATTTTTTCACGATTACAATACTTCCCTTTTACGAGGGAAGCAAAAAATATGAATATAAACATTTCAGAGAAAAATCCCTGGAAGTTGGGAATTCCTCCACCAACGAATCGGATGCAAAATCAATGTCATAATAATACCTTTATTTAACTCTTGGTTACCATGCCATTTATGTGTTCAAAGAGAAAACAGCTGAATATTTTTTCTAAATATTATTAAAGTATTTTCGGAGATAAATTAATTACAAGTTTTGAGCCTGTCTTTGGTATTTTTGTATTTGCTTTTTTCGGGCCTCAAATATTCTTAATGCGCTTCTGTACTCACACCATCTATTTAAGACAATTCGAGAACCACTTAGATTTTCACCAGAATTCTCTGTTTTTTTTTTCTAACAAAATGTTTACTTAGGCGCAAACAGTCTGTGAATCTAATGAGTTGACACTTTCCTCAAACATATATCATAGTGTAGCATGTTTCGGACACGCTAACTTCATTGGCAATAATAGTCTTATTTGATAGATTACAAGTTAAGCAATCTCTTCGAATTAGACAATGTCAAAGTGGGATCGCTTTCCGACGTTTCGCTTTCAATTTCACAAGACGTCTTCAGGAATCTACTTCACGAGAACGGAATACTGAATGAGCTTGAAGAGATTCTGATTCCGGTGTAATGATCGGTTTCCACGTATGATGTATATTGTAGTCCGTAGTTAATAGGATGCTTATAAATTTCAATAATTCTCTAATTTTCCGTTTATAATATCCCGAAACCGACGTAAGAACTTTGACTTCGATTACTTTTATGACATGTCCAGTGGAACGTTGTTCTTAAGATATAGTAGATTGTACAATTTGTTTCTTTTTAATGCATCGTTCATGTTCCTTAAACTTAGGAGATATGATTCGTTTAGTTTCTCCAATATAGACATAACCACAGGAATAAGGAATTATATATCTTTATATATTACAGTGTTGTTGGACCAAACAAACTACGGTGAGAAAATACAACTACTTTTGGACGACAGCACCTACAGAAAAATCCAAGCAGAGCCGACAAACAAAGTCGACAGGCGGATAACCAATCTTACAAACGCATCCAACCTGCCAGCAGAGGAGAAGGAGACGACAAGACCAAGCAGCTAAAGAATTTACGGTTTTACGGTCTACCTAAAATACACAAGGCTAAAGTACCACTTCGACCTATCGTCAGTGCAATATAATCACCCACTTACAAAATCGGTCTAATATTCTTAACAATTCTTAATAATTTCACAGAAAAAACTCATTCCTAAATAGTAAATTCTTTTACCCGATACTTCCATTATTACGATTCTTTTCCATTTGTTAGGAATAGAGAGGTGTGACGCAATTTAGCTCAGTTCATAATCATGGTATATATATATACTGTCTTTTCTAATTTGGTCGCCATTTTGTTTCGCCATCTTAAATTGGAACCCATATTATCAGTCTTTACCTAGTCCGTTGGTCCGCAGCTACTTGACAGATATTAAGTTTTTAACTGGTTTTCGTTAACGATCCTCTTGATATTTTAAAGTGGTATGATTTGGGGTTAGATTCCCGTAAAAAAATAAAAGCCCTTTTTTAAAATGTCGACGTTTCGCAACTTTATTGTTGCATCCTCGGGACACATAGATTTTATATCCTACATGAAAGCCGTATTATTAGTCTTTACCTAGTCCGCTGGTTTGTAGATATTTTCTAACTCCAAATAATACATCATCCTAACAACAAGAAGATGGCTAACGAAAAACATTTAGAAACTTAATATCTGGGAAATATCTGCGAACCAACGAAGTAGGTAAAGACTGATAATATGGGTTTCATGCAGGATATAAAATCTATATATGTGTCCTGAAAATGCAGCAATAAAGTTGCGGAACGTCGACATTTTAAAAAAAGACTTTTGTTTTTTTACTGGATCCTAACCCCAAATAATACACCACAATAATATGGGTTTCATGCAGGATATAAAATCTATATATATGTCCTGAGGATACATCAATCAATCAAAGTTACGAAACGTCCACAATTTAAAACAGTCTTTTGTTTCTTCACTAGACACTAACCCCAAATAATACACCACTCTGACATAACAACAAGAGGATCGTTAACGATAACCATAAAAACATAGTATCTGGGAAATATCTGCGGACCAACGGAGTAGGTAAAGACTGATAATATGGGGTTCATGCAGAATATAGAATCTATATGTGTCTTAAGGATGCAACAATAAAGTTGTGAAACGTCGACTATTTAAAAATAGACTTTTGTTTTTATACGGGATCCTAACCCCAAATAGTACACCACTGTAACATAACAACAAGAGGTTTGTTAACGAAAACAATTTAATATCTAAGAAATATATGCGGACCAACGGAGCAGGTAAAGACTGATAATATGGGTTTCATGCAGGATCTAGATATGTGTCATGAGAATGCACGAATTAAGTTCCGAAACGTCGACAATTTAAAAAAAGACTGGTTTTTTCTTACTGGATCTTAACCCCAAATATTACACCACTCCAACAAAAAATTTTAACACCGTTAAACTATATTGAATTTTTACCAAAATATTACCAGGTCATCCACATATAACCCTTAATTCTTGGTCAAAATTTGAAGTCAATCGGGTCAGTAGTATTTAAGCTAACGCGAACTGACAGACGGGCCGACGTCTTGAATTAGTAACACTATTTTACTAGTTAATCCCTATACCACAATTAGCTATGGCACACAATTTGAAATCAAACCATTGAGCAGTTTTTCAGTCTGAATATTTATATATTTTATTAAGCCGCCATTTTGTTCCGCCATCTTGGATTCGTACCAAAATTTTACCAGTTGATTCCAACATAATATTTGATGCTTTTGCAAAATTTGAGGTAAATTGGATGAGTAGTTTTTTAATAAGACTTTTTTTAACATTTCACTAAGCTGCCATTTTGTTTCGCCATATTGCATTTTTACCAAAATGTTACCAGGTCATCCCCATAATTTTTGACCAAAATTTAAAGTCTATCGGGTAAGTAGTTTTTAGCTACGCCGCGAACAGACAGACAGACCGACGAAATTGAGAAAACATGTTTTTCGTCATCTAGGGACCTTGAAACGTGAAGATCTGAAAAAATCTCGAAGAGTGATTTTTTCACGATTACACTACCCTTTTACGAGAGAAGTAAAAATTAAAACCTATACAATTAGATCCAAAATGTATCTTAGCCCGTATTCCGTTTCCAATCTTGGTTTCGGTTTCGTGTTTCGTATTCACCGGTTATCTGAAAAATCGGATATTTACGGAACACGGTTCCTGAAAATAACTGTCAACAGTGTTACCACAACGACCGATGGATTTTGTTGGTTGTCGGGTCACCAATGTCTGAACTGTCAATTATTTGACGGATCTTCCGTTTTTAAAGGGTTTTTCAGAAACCGCTGTCAGACTTCTGTCAATTGGACTGGTTAATCAGGTTTTGAAACGGAATACGGTCTTAGCCAGTTTTGATGTAGAATCGCTATATACGAATGTACCTATTAATAATTCAATTTCTGTAATGTGAGACCTATTTTATCATAATAATCTTGCCAACACACTTTTTGGTCTGATTGAACCATATCTCAATTCAACTTATTTCGTTTTTAAAGAAATTTATGAGCACACCTCAGGAGCAGATAAAATTGTGAGTTCAGATATGTAGCCGACACTTTTGTATTGTGCCCTCATTGTCAAGAAAATTTCCCCGTGTTTCTTGATCATCTTAATTAGGAACACCCTAATATAAAATTTAAAAAGGGAATTTAATCACAAGGCACGATACTGTTTCTATAGGTTATACGCACAGGTACCTAAATGCAGACTCACATCATCATCCGGTACAGAAGCAATCAATTAAATAATTCTTTCATTTACAGGTCACACATAGTGTAGCCCTGAGGAAGGAAACAAACCTTATCACCAAAATGTCGTCATTAAAGTCAGAAATAAAAAATGGTCCAAAAGCTCCTGAAATTCACTTTTACTGTTTAAAAATCCCTGGATTTGACTTTCTACAAAATAAATCTTAAATACATTTACAGTTTATTATTTGCTAGCATCATAAATCTTTTTAGCGAATAACAATTTTTTAAAACATATTTTACTCAAACGGGCTATTATGACGTAACAGTCGTTATTTTATTGCTTTTTGACTTTAAAAAATGCGATTTATTTCAAATTATTTAATCATTTGAGTTATAATGGATGTTGGAATTTTCTTAAAGTATTACCTTTTCACAAAATAAATATGGCATTTCAAAACTAATGGAAAAGTTATACTGCAAATTTGTATATACTAATATTGCTAATTTTCCTAATCCGCTTTTAAAATAAGTAAGATGATATAAGAGAGACATTAAAGAAGATGGAAAAAACTATGATCATTAAAATCGCCACATTGTTTACACAATTTTACGTTTCTTGTTATACATCGTGTTTGGTAAGTTTGGTAGCGTGTGAAGGCTGTATATTTCTTAATTTATTTATCAGTTTAATAAAATATTTTTAACTAATACTTTTAACAATAATTTTATATTATTTATATAATTTAAATACCATGGATTTACGATAAACAAATTTCTTTTTTGGCTTTTTCACAATTGAATAAAATTATCTAATTTTAAATTGAATGAAACAAATATTTAACAAAATTACATATGTCAACATCTTAATTTAAAGTTAGATAATTTTAGTAGTTGCGAAAAAGTCAAAAAAGAGAGATACAACAAATAATCTCAACACATTTTAAAAGGATTTACGAGTCTCGTTATTTTATATATTTTAGAGAAATGCCATGAAAAATCAACATATTTAAATCAGTTATAAATGCTACAAAAATCAGTTTTTTTCGCTTTGTCTGAGAAATAATTTGAAAACATGTGTATATGCTTCCGTTACTTGACAAAATACATTTTCTGTTCTTCGCATTCAGCTATAAAATAGGTTTTTTTCGTTTTAATGAAAAATAGTTTAAAAGCATATGTATACTTCGGTTACTAAACATAATGTATTGTCTGATTCTTTTTGCGCATTCAGCTATAAATGTTGAAAAATCAGTTTTTTCTACTTTAGTTAAGAAATAAGGTACCATCGGGTAACATTGATAGGAAGGAAATATTGGCACGACTTCAAAAAACCCGCGCAAAATCAGCACAATCCAAACTGTTGGTCCCGCGAACGTCTAAAAATCAGGCCCACGTCAGTAGCTATCGCTTCTGAAATGCTGATAGTCTAGCATATTCGGTGGCTTCGGAAAACTTTAATGATTTGGCCTTAGTAAAAACTTTGTAAAGACTGATTATTCCACCAATTTTTTTCTTAGACGTCAATGTTTCATAGATATATAATAGTTTTTTCCCTATATACGCTGTAGGTCATTTTACCATACTAGAAAAAGAATATAGTGCATATTTTGCAAACATTTTCTGAAAGGGGCTTTTGGTTAGGTCGTATGTAATTTAAACTATGTTTAAAGACTATTTAAAATAAGTAGACAGACCTAATTCATTCAAAAATGGAATTCCTGGGAAGGATTGGATATCGAGGTTCGAAAAATAGTGGATTTAAGTAGAAGAATAGCTCAAAATCTCCCAAAAAACTGAGCTAAATCCTATTCAAAAGATATTATGTAGGACTTTATTGTCAAGTTGGGGACCACAATTGCGTGATTAGGGTTAAAATAAAAACCGCAAAATATGTTTAGCTGCGACGAAACAGGACTTCAAAGAGATTGCGCAGTTTAAAGGTTTACATTTATATTCGACCTGGTGTCAAAATGGTCAAAGTTGTTTGTTGTTTGTTGTTGTTTTGTCTTCCTACACTCACTTCCCATTTTCTACAACCTTTGGATATAAGAGTCTCCAAATCCATGAAAATTGCATGGCGAAATATCTGGTTGTCAAAGTGTGGATCAGGTTATGTCTCCATTTCTTTTTAAGAAAACTATTGAGAGGGACTTTCTTAGAGAGGACGCTATAGGAGGATTCAGTGGCTCAGGAATCTACATCCAATTTCTCTGCAAGATCTTCTGAGTCTAGTGGAAGGCATTTGACGTCCCATTTTGTTGAAGCTAAGTCAACAAGCTTATTCTTTCGATTTTACAGAGGTAAGAAAAACCCCAAGAATCAATTAAGAAAAGTCGAAAGTTTGTGGAATCCATAACAAGTGTTGATGTTCGAAAAAGAATGGTTCTTGAGGAGAAAACAAAAGAGGAAGAAAAGTAATTATCGAAGTACTTCAGAAGAAAGCTAAGCGAAGAGCTTGAGAGTGATACACTCTCAGGAACATTCTCAGGGTTAGAAAATAAACACACCGAGGAATCTAAGAGGACGAAATTGTTGTATAAAACCAAAGACAATGCTATTTACCATCCAAATTTAAAATGTTTATCTTTTAAAATGTTATCACACAATTTAAAGGCACAAATATATTTTCTGTTTTTCGCGTTCAACTGTAAATGTTTTTCTTTATCTATGAGCAGACCACAAAGGCCGAACGCCTAAGTATTGGGAACCTACCATTGTTGTTTTAAATGAAGAGAGGAAAAGTTTAATGGGATTTAAAGTCTAAAGGAGAATAGGAAAAATCCTGGTAACCATTCCATAATCGGAATCGGGACAAAGTGAGAGCTACTTAGTCTTTGGGGTTGGATGGTGCATGCATGTGGGTCGATGCTTGGGTGTCCCTGGCAGTAATTACTAAGAAATACATAATGGACGATAACTCATCAGAAGAGAACAGTATTTGTAAAATAAGGACCGAGCGAACACAACTCGACGATGCTTTAGTGCTTCCTTGTGATGTTCGGATTATCAATTAGGCGAATAGCTTTTCTTTGGACAGAGTCAAGCATGTTAAAAATCGGAAAGAGAGGTTGCTCCCCATACATGCAAGCAATACTCAAGAGTGGACCCGATTTGCGAAGTATAAGCGAGTTGGCATAAGAAAACTATTTTTGAGTTTGGAAAAGAAAACCCCATTTCTTCTCGGCTGCTGTGGCAGTTGAGATGATGTGATCATGCCAGCGAAGATCTTTTTGGAAAGGAATCTTTGATTTCAAGAATTCGATTTTTCGTTTGAATGGTATGGGTATTAGAAGATAATTTTTGACATAGTAAACATCATTTTGCTTTAGTGGAGTTAACTGGACACGGTTCTTTGCTTCCCATCCTAGGATTTTAATGAGGTCCTCGGTTAGGGATAAAGTGATTACTCTACGCCTATTATCAATTTGTCTGGAATATCTTGGAAAAAGGTTTAGGAATTGTATGTTGGAGTGGAGTATACTATCGACAGAATAGCTGTAAATAGGATTGTTGATAGAAGAAAGCAGATCATTAGTATGCAGGAGGAATAGAGTAAGTGCCAACACTGAACGCCGTGGAACGCCTGCTTTGATATTGTGAAATTTTTGTGAATAAAAATCAGTTTTTTCGCTTTAATTAAGAAATGATTTGAAAACAAGTACATTCTGTTTTTGTTCTTCGCCTTTAGCTATAAATGCTGCAAAAATCAGTTTTTTTGTTTTAATTAGGAAATAATTTAAAAGCATGTGTATATTTCGGTTACTAAGCTGAATATATTTTCTCTTTCTGTTCTTTGCATTCTGGTATAATTGCGGGATAAACCGTTTTTTTTTCGCTTTAATTAAGAAATAATTTAAAAGCAGATGTATACTTCGGATACTAAACAGGATGCTCTTCGCTATAAACGTTGAAAAAATCGGTTTTGTTCTCTTTATTTAAGAAATAATTCGGAAACGTATTCTTACTTCGGTTATTAAACAGAATTTATTTTCTGTTCTTCGTATGTTGGAAAAAACAGTTCTTTTGCTTTAATTAAGAAATAAAAACATATAATCGATTACTTTGTAATTTCGAATATAAATTACTGATCAGTTGCTAAGAATAATTAACATTTTGCTACTATTTTTAAAACCGAATATCTCTGTTTCAGATTAGGCGAATCGAATGTATTTTTTTATATGTTGAATATAATGTTAAATTACTTAGGCTAGGTTCTAAAAAGATTTGTATAAAAAAATGTTCGGCTTAGTATACAGTGTATTAGATAATATCGTGCAAACTATTTAGATATTTAGTATGACCCAATTGTGCAACAAACATTTTTTCTTCTTATTAAAGCCATCATTAATTCTTCGAGTGTCCCTCTTAGGGCAATTTCACCATTCTTTTCGACATATTCATGTGGATGGAATTAATGATTTTCGATGAAAATTTGCAGCCCAGTTTGTTAAAGAGTAAAGAAGTTTTTTTTTAAAAAAAGCTTATGTCATAAAAACTAGATCAAGAAATTTTTTTTTCGAAAAAATATCATACACATTACTAATATTATGAAAATTCGTCGACTTGTAGAAGAATCCGATATGTAGTTTTCCCCTAAAATTATTGTTTATAAGTATTGCCTTTTTTGATTATTCTGTACTATTTGAACAAAATAAAATGAAATTCTTGGCATGCATTTTGAGGCATTAGTTTTAATTTAAAATCTCTTTAAAGTTTGGTCAATTTTAAAACTTAATTCTGTATATGTTCATAAAAAATATATATCTTCCATAATCAAAGAGAAAACTAAAAAATGGCAAAATTGTTCCAAGATAGATAGTTAACGAATGTTATGATGGAATTAAATGAGAAGAAATCATTACATAGAATTAAAGTTTCGAAATTTCGCACCATATTATATTACGCCTTGTATAATAGGTGGTGATAGCTTTATTACAAATCCACTTAGGCCCAAGTTTTTTATTTATTCAATGCAAAAAACCGCGTTGGATTTGCATTATTCAAGACAGAGATATTGGTTTTAAAAATGTTAGCAACATTTCAATTACTCTTAGCAAGTATTAGTGATTGGTGAATATAGCCAAATATTTAAAATTTCTCAGAAAATATGTAAACTTTAGTTTCTGACACCATTTTATTAAGCTCGTTTACTGAGTGACATATTGTTTCTTATATATTAAAGTATTTTAACATATTTAAGTAGTACATACCTACTAGGTAATAATACAATTAGATTAAGATATAAGAGATGATTTTCTTGAAGAAGTGGGTGATCTCTTTGGGGACCTACTGTTTTCTCCTTCCGGAGATGGGGATTGTCTCGGAGATACAGCACCACTTTTCCCGGATGCTTTGAGTCGAACTTTAGTGTCTAAGTGGCGAAACCTGGGATCAACAAACTTGTATTATTTATTTTATAACTAAATGTCTCTAATTTAAATAATTGATTGATTAGCAAAGGCCAAATTTAAATAATTACAGGAGAGGTTTTGTTAAACATATTTCGGATTTTCTAATTATGGTTATAAAATTTAATGTTATTAATGATACAAGAAACCAAAACGGTTTTCTTAATCTGAAAAACACAATGCCTTATATAAAATATAAAATATCTTAAAAGAACTGTTTAAATGAATACTTTCAACAGAATTTAATTAATTCCTGGTATAGACAAAAGGAATATTCCATATATTTATTTATTGTGAGAATATTATTCAAAGAACAATGTAAAATACAACTGTACTTCGGTTTTTTATGCTTCTTAGAATGTCAGTGCAATACTGGAGAGTGTTAAACATTATTCGAGTTATTAGCTAATTTAAAAACCTAACTTTCTTTACCGAAGGTCATCATTCATATATATATTTTTAGATTTGCATAGGTATTTTTCTCCGTTTGATGGTTATGTAATAAATAATATCCGTTTGTTAATAGCTTTCCTAAATCATAGAGAAATATCCTTGCCGAAATTATTTTTGATGTCTTCAAAGTGTCAATTTCAGTTTTCTATAATAATGTAATATATTCTATCACTGCCATCTTTCTTTCTTAAGTCTTTTAAATATAATTTTTAATGAGTAATTTTTCAAAATACTCCTTAATATACATAAAAAATAAAAATATTCGTTTGCTGTAAAATGTCTTAATTAGTGAGCTGAGAATGTCCATAAAATTGGCCCAACAGGTATTAAAACTACAGTACCTATCTGGTACAACTAAAAAAGTGTAACATAAACTATAAAAAATTTCTATACATCTAGCCACTTATAAAACTATAATCAATATTTGCACCACTATTTGATACAGTAAAATTCTTAAAATTAATAATTTTGTCGGACAATTTGATATCGCGATCAAAGAATTCAGTAATATGCCTTTTTGCTGTTTTCCTTCCTAAATTATCAATAGTTTGCCAAATGGCTGTCGATTTATTTTCAGAGTTACAAATTTTTTTGTTGCTTAAATGACACAAATGGATTTTAAGTTTAAGTTTTAACTCGGGTGTTAGGTTGTAATTTTATTTCGAATTATTTTTAAAATGTCTCTTTATCAGTGGAAAACATTGTTCAAATTAAAAATATAAAACTCTAAAAAGACAACTAGCCATATTCGGACAGTGCTCCAAATAAATTATAAACCCCAGTCCTCGTTTTGCAAGAGTGATTAAAATTTAATAATACTTGTTTCGGGAAAAACTGAGTTGTAAAAATATTGCTGGCTATTGTTGTGATTCTTAGATAAATCTATTTCCATACATAGATTCTGAGCAAAATTATCAGCCAGATTTAAATTTATAATAGATATTTCATATAAACTAACATTTGAAATTTAAATATTATCAATGCATGATAAACTCTTGGACGCAACTCTGGTTCGTTCAGTGATAGTAGATGTTAAATTAAAAGCACCTAAAATATAACTAAGTAAAGAGAAATTAAAACTAGAGACAGCAAAATTGAAATCAACGCCAACCACCAAAGAATAAATTGCTTTATAAATACAGTTCAACAAGTTATTTAAGACAGACAAAAAATCTCTGAAATCACTGCTACATGGTCTATAAATCACTACTAAAACCAGATTATGATCGTCAACAATAACGCCGGCACATGCCAAAATACGTTCAGCGCAAAACTGATTCGCCTCAATGTTTCTAGTTTTGCATGACAAATCATCGTTCTTAAAAATTGCGACTCCACCATGTCGGTATTGACTTCTACAAAAAGAACAACAGAAACTAAAATTATTAAATTTAATTTGTTGATTTTTGGTCGCAAGAATACAAATAATTATAAAATTGCGTAATAAAAGTTAAATCCCAATTTGTTATAGATTTTTTTTCCAAAACAGTAATTAACTTATACAATACTATAAAATTATATAATATTCTCATTATAGTGTAAGCTATTAAGTCTAATGTCTAATTGCAGTTTTAAGTAAACCAGCAAAAGCATTAAATTCCAAATTGGTTTTTAATTGAGGTGAATCATTTTAAGAGGCAATTAAACTCTTACCGAATTGGAACGTTACTGGCAGAACCTTCCTCGGTAATTCCTTGGAACAGGAAAGCTAGGGGCCAACTTATCCAGGATGCGCTTCTGCAAATAAGGATCTATTAGAATGGGACAATAAAATTTAATATAAGGGAAATTTGAAAAGATGGAATTACTGAAGATTAGAAAATTATATGTGTTGAGAATAATAATAAGTTACTAATGATATTTGTAGGCATATGTATTTACGTGTATTGCCATTAATTATTATGCGTGTAATGAACAATGAAAAAAAATCAGTAAACCTTTACTCGGAACTTTTCTTTTATAAGGAATAGTTACCAGTTTCTACCTATGCCACACATTATTTTTGGGCATAATTTAAAATTGTATAAATAGTTTTTACACTGATTTTTTAAGACCGTCATTTTATTCCATCATGTTGAAATGATTTTTTTTCTATATCCCATAATTTTTGTGCAAAATATGAATATATATATATATATATATATATATATATATATATATATATATATATATATATGTGTGTTTTCATTCCGGGTGTACATCCGTTCACTACTGTCGTTCTGAAAAGAACAGTTTTCCTGACGTTTCGCCAGTCACATTTGGCATTTTTTTGATATCCAAGATATCTAGGATGAGTGAATGTTCCCCTTAGAGGGAGTGCGAATGCCGTTGGGCTAATAATAATAATAATAATAATCATAATTATAATAGATTTGTTTACACCAATTCAGTTTCAAAATAAAAACATATTTAAATAAAAATAAATTACTGGAGTAACCAAAGACCTTTTAAGTGCAGATATCTGGTACCCAGGTACTGTTTAGGTCCTAATCCTAATGTATTAAATTATATAGCTAATATAATAAATTTGCAATACTAAGCTTAAATAATATAACATATATATAACAGATATTAAACAAAAAAATAGATATAAACCGAAAATATAACCGACAAAAAATATTAAATTAATATACCTACTTAAAAGCACGTAAATACAAATGGAATTATTTACAAATAGTAGTAACTCAGGAAAAAGTGAAAAGAGCGAGAAAGAAACAAAGACGTGAAGTATATGGCGAGGAACATTCAATGTTATATTTAAGAGTTAGAAGTGATACATTAGTATCAAAATTAAAAAGCATATTTACGAAATGTGCCACGTTATAGAACAAAGGTCCTTTAAAAATCTCGTTACGACCCTGAGGAACTGTAAGAATTCCTCTTCTGCAAAGGTTTAACTTGTAAACGTAAGTCCTAAATTTTATTTTATCACCTTTCGAGATGTTTTCAGATTTTTACGTTTTAAGGTTCCTAAGTGCCGAAAAACGTGTGTTCTCGATTCCATTGGTCTATCGGTCTGTCTGTCTGACGGGTTAGTTATTTTCATAAATATGTTGACTTTTCTATTATATATTTAATTGCTTGCAGTTTTCTTGTTAGTTTTCATTTATTATTGTATGTTTGGTTTCAACTCCCTATTCAAATAACTCATTTTAGGGAAGACTTCTTAGTATTTGTGATTTCGATGATGTAAAATACAAGTCGGTAACCGGTAACGCAAGATGCGTTTTGTTTTTGTCTGTCGACTTCAGAGAAGTGATTTCCAAAAAACTTTTTGCGGTTCCTAGTGCCATAGAATAGAATAAATCTTTTCTCATCTCTTGGGTAATTTTATGGATCTATGGTGAAATAACATCATTTGGGTGAGTTTTTGATATAATTCTCGTTTTCAGTAGTATTTTTCTTATTTTTGAAGTTTGTAATAAAATGTTGTTTTTATAATCTGGAGTAACTATATTTTTTTCTTAATATCTTTAATTTTTTTGTCAGTCCAGTTTTTCAGATTTTCCAGTTTTCAAGTCTGCTCTCTTGTGAGTTTTCACGGTTTAAAATTGTTATATGACGTAAATATTTGTATCGTGAAAAAAACACATTTCCAGCTTTTACGTATTTTCATGTTTCACAGTTTCTAGAGAACAAAAACAGGTTTTCTCATTTCTGTCAATCTGTCTGTTTATCTGTCATTTCGCGGCGTAGCTTAGAAACTACTTACCCGATTGACTTCAAATTTTGGTTAACAATTAAGGGTCAAATGGGGATGATCTGGTAATATTTTGATAACATTCCTATATGACGGAGCAAAATGGGGACCTAGTGAAATGTTAAAAAAAATTGTTAATAAAAAAATAATTATCCAATTTACCTCAAATTTTGCACAAAAATCAAGTGTTACATAGGAAAGAACTGGTAATATTCTGGTACGAATCCAATATGGCAAAACAAAATAGCGGCCTAATAAATTTTTTTAAAAATCAGCCTGACAAACTACCTATTAGAGTAATTTCAAATTTTTGGCAAGCGTTAAGTGTGATATAAAATGGCCAAATAAGATGTTTAAAAAATCGACGTGAAAAATATTTTTATTCAATTGGCTTGAAAATTTCCAGAAAGATTATGTGTGATATAAGGATAAACTGGTACGAATTCAACATGATGAAACAAAATGATAGTCTTAAAAAAACTGATAAAATATTGCTACGAATTCAATATCAGGGAACAAATTGTTTAGTGTGTTCTAATTTTTTTTGTATTATAAATAATATGATTAAAAATAAAACATGTTTCAATTTAAGGAAGAAGATCTCCCCTTAATTCTATTAAAAATTTGATTCTTGAAGTATATTAGATGTGGATTTTACATTTTTAGCTACAGTGTTTGAAATATTTTTTACAGGTGTGACATAAGGGTAAAGTGGAACACTTTGGACTCCCTTCAATGATAATTCGAACGTTTTTCTCCTGGTTTTAGTATTGAAAATACTATTGGGATCACTTTTATACTTAATACGTATAAATTATGAGTGCGGACGCACTAAATGAATAAATAAGATAACATTATAATATGAGGTCATTGGATTGCCCATGCATAGATGAACAAATATTATATAGAAATAAAATAGTCCATTGTTTTGTGTATGTATATGCGTAACAAAACTCTGAGTCTTATATTAAAATAAGGTAAATACGGATTGCCAATGCATAGATCAACAGATTTTAGTAAAAACAAAATAGTCCATGGTTTTGTGTAGGTGTACAATAAAATTTAGAGTCTTATTAGAATAAGGCAGCCATCATTAAATACGTACGGAAATGCACGAAATTATGACTGCAGCCGATTTCAAAAGTAATTTTTTTTATATATATGTTATATTTGAACCGATTTTTACCACAAATTATTTATTTAATTTTATCTTACCAAAACGTCCTAGCTTTTCGATTCATATCTTATTATGTAACTTATCAATGCTAAAGAAATTATTAATAGGTACGGATTTATGTCACAACACGACAGTAAAGAATTCTCAAGTAATAATAAATAAATCTAAATATTAAGTTTTAAGGCCATAGGCAAAGGAATTGCTCACACGTATGTATATTAATCTAACATCTAAATGTAAATGGAGTTAGAATTTAATCACATCCAATGTTTTTTGAAAACATTCGGACAGGGAGAAGGCCGATAAGTTAAGAAGAAATATAGGGAGGTCTATTATTTTTGATATAATTATAATAGTCACATTTAACCCATCTTTATTAATAATATTAAAATGCTATAAATGTCACAAACTCTGATTCAAAATTTAAAAAAATTGGGAATGGGACGATTTTTATCTTTTAATATATCGGGTGTTTTATATGGCTATACCATTTAATTTCAGGCCGTCTCTCCTGAAATTTCTTCCATTTTCCATTCAAATGTGAAATATAAAAAGATGCCGTTTATATCGAAAATTTAAATGGAAAAAATGGGACATGCAATGTATACCTATAGATGAAAATTTTAATAAAAACAAATATTTGAGCGAAGGTGATTACCATTGTTGTGTGTACATTTGAAATTTTTTTTGGTGGTCTTTGTTTTTGGCGCTACTGCCATTTAAGATGTTAGCTATCTTTTCGGAGCATGATTCTAGATAAGGAAATGACAAATATTTGTTGGGTTTTTTAAAGTTTCAGTGGGAAAAGCTTGGCGTTTCAGTTTTTTAAAACTGATTTTATTAACTATTTTATCTACGAAATAAGGACTGTATCCGTTATTAATTGCGATTTGCTTAATAAGTTCTAATTCCCCTTGTCGATGCTCAGTTGAAAGAGGAGTAAAAGCTTTATAAATATAACTATAAAATGAAGACAATTTAAACAAAAAGAATGATTTGAGCTTTCATAAATGATAAGCAGTATGTGTAGGTTTTCTGTATACTTAAAAATCCAATATACTAGGAAGCTTGGTATTTTTAAAATCCAAAAAATTTATTGAATTATTGGACTCTAATTTGATGGTAAATTAAAGTAAAGTCCGCAACAATTTTTTTTTATTTTCACATCTAGGTAAAATTTGATTACTACATACGTTTTTTTTATAGGTTTTATTAATCTTTTTTTATATAATATGAAATATGAGCAATTTATTAAATATTAAAATATTTTATTACCCAAGCTTGATTTTCTAAATTGTCAAGTTTTTTTATAGATTTTAATAATATTTTTTATATATGAAATATAAGCAATTTAGTAATATTACAATATTTTTATACCCAAGTTTTGAGTTTCTAGAATGCTTTCTTTCTTATTTGGATTATAATCCTCTTTTTTATATATTATAAAATAAGGGTAGTTTCTAGATTGTCACGTTTTTTTTATAGATTTTAATAAAAAAATTTTATATAATATGAAATACAAGCAATTTATTAATATTAAAATATTTTAATACCCAAGCTTAGGTTTCTAGATTGCCACGGTTTTTTGTATAGATAGATTAATAATATTTTTTTTAAATATAAAATATATATTATACGTATTAGTTTAATTTGATCTATTTGTTCACCCATCTGATAGTAAAATGTACTTATTTAATATTCATAAAAGATTATAACCCTTAAAAAAATAAAAGACAGAATAAAACATTATAATTTAAAAGTTGTGTCAGGTATTTTCAATACGTAGGATACTTGCGTAAGGTGCAAGATCTGTGAATTTTTGTCGTCATAGAGCTGTTACAAAACTGCTTTTTTATTGTCACTTGTTTGGTTCATCACCATTTGGTGTTTAGGTTTTTACCTACATGTTTACTATCTATTTTGTATTGCCTCTTATTACTTGCATAATCTCTTTAAAGTTTTTTGACATTTGACAATTTAAGTATTATCTATAGATAGAAATAGATAAAAATGAATAGGCCCGTAAATTTTTATCATGCTAACATAATGCCAGGAATGCCCACCTTCCATGCACTAATGCTAATGCGAAATAACGTACCCCACAAAGTTTTATGAATTGATTTGCAAAATTTCAGGGATTTTTGTGAACTCAACAATTTATTCCATTAGGGCAACCTTTTCGTATCCCTGAGCCTTACAAAACTTAATGTCTAATCCTTACAGTTCTTATTAAATATACCCCTGACCAGTACCAGTTTTTCCTGACATCAAAAAAAAATCTAAGAACACAACTCGAATTTCGACATTTCTATTATGACATTTTAATAAAACAGCTACTCCCTTCTAATAACATACAATCTTCGAATACATGTTCCGCTCTCCTTTAATAACTTAATGTAATTTGAGCGTATATAAGGCATTCTATACTAACTAAATACCCGTATGGTCTAAGTGAAAAAATGCATGTACTATGTAATATGTGATATACTTTTGAAGCCCATCTCTACTAGGCAATGTTAGCAGGCCCAAAAGAAATTTGATATGTCAAGCGTCTTAAGGGGGTGTCTCCCCTTCGACTGAAGGAAATTTAAACTAATGCTAGAGGTATAGATACGATTATTATAAGTGTTGTGACCCCATTATTTTATAGTCATTTTATTTGTGAATAGTCTTAAGTATTATATATTCATTAGTCTAGAGATAGTTTGACACGTAAATGCAATATTTAGACATACATTATATTTCGGCGGAATCTTCCGACAAAAGCTGCTTTAATGGTCGTTTATTGCAAGGGAAATTCTAAGTAAACAATACGTATTTTAAATTCTACTTCAAATTCTATTTTATGCACGTTCTTCCGCCCCAAATATTATTATACCCGAAAAAACCATAACCTCATTTACACTATGTCGATAAAGCTTGGGAAGTTTCAGCTATAAAAACATTAAAAGAAACCATTGTAGTACAGTAAGCAGTGGCGTAGCAAATACTCCCCAAATTACTTTTATAGACACCTTTTTTAATCAATTTTACAGATACGCCACTGCATCTCAAATTAGGAATTCATATAAAAATAAGTTCTAGGTAGTCAGTATAGAGCAGGTCAGTCATTATGTCAGTACTATATTGTCAGTAGAATTAAGTCAGTAGATACAGTAAGAGTAAAGATTTGTTAAGCCGGGTCCACATCAATAAATTTGTGTGTTGAATGTTGTATTTTGAATTCGGCGAAAATATTTGCGGCGCAAATTTGCTTTCTTCGCATTTATTTTGACATAAATATGTGCGCCGTGCTTGTGTTATTGTTGTGATCTTTTTTAGTCGAAACCACGTGTGTATTGGTGTGCATTTTCCATAGATTTTTTAATAAGAATTCGTTCATAAATAAAAAAAAAACATTGCGATATGGAGTGGGCAAACGAGGATGCTTTACTTCTCATTCAGGAGTATCAAATATTTAGATTATTATGGGATCCGAAACACAAGGAACATTTTAATAAAATAAAGAAAAATGACGCATGGGAAGAAATAGCGAAGGCATGCGGTATTGACATAGATGAAGTTAAAAAGAAGATGGCAAGTTTATTGGGTTCATTTAGGCGAGAAAGGGCTAAAGGAAAAAAAACTATTGGAACGGGAAAAGGTAAGTAGGTACATAGGTATACAGGGTGACTAGTAGACGTATTCCTTCTGGGAGGTTTTAATAGAATTTATTTGCAATTAATTTAATTTAACCATATTATCCATTATGCAAAACCTAGTAGTTTTAAAATTAGTATCTTCTTTTTTTTAGAAACTTTAACTCTTTGGATTGTAACGCTTGTATTTTGATTGTATCACAATATTTGGCATCATTTTTGTTACATATCTTGCGTTACTGTTTAAACTAATGGGAAAAATTATATATAAAATTATAAAAATGATATATTATCCTCTAATTTTAAAGAGTAGTAGTAACAGGTAAGTTCGCGGCGCGTTTCTACCGGCGAGTTTCTAAAAAAAATAAAAAAAAAATTAAAACTACTGGGTTTGGTATAATGGATAATATATGGTTAAATCGTTTACAAATAAGCTCTACTTAAACCTCTCCCAGAAGGAATACGTCCACTTACCAGCCACCCTGTATAGAGAAAGAACTATGGAGATAGGAAAATCAAGTCCAGGTTATAACAATCGTTCCCATAAATGCCAAATTCTCAAATCAACAAACTTAGAAACCTAATAATTAAACTTGATTTTCCAGTCACCCTAGTTGACTCATCTTCTCTGTAGATTTAGATATTAAAATAAGGAGGTGTAGTAAAAACTGAATACTTTTTTTTGTAGGTGCCAAAGATGTGTATAAAACAAATTGGTTTGCTTTTAAAAGCCTTTTATTTCTCGAAGATAGGGATCAGCCAAGGGTTACAATAAATTCTGAAACTATATGCGTAAGTACCTAAATATACATTTTTTATTGATTCCATAATGATAAACTAAAATTAGTAAATTATTGCCTTTTTTGAGTTTCTTTTTTCTAAGCATACTCAGATTGCCATGAAACTGTACCATTTGTGGAAAAATATTGTGAAAATTCTTCCCTTATTTCTTTTGCAAGGAGTGGTGCTCGACGCGGTACATTTTTTAAGGGCAGAAAGGATGTTAAGTCGTCCATGTTGTACTCCTCGTCCATTGAATAGTAAGTTTTAGATACACTATTTTGCAAAAAATTGTGCAAGTGCACAATTGCCATAATGATAATTTCTGCTTTAGTTGGTTCCAACAACAAAGGTTTCCTTAATAGTCGAAAAACTGATGCCATTATACCGAATACATTTTCTACTACTCTACGGGCACGGCTAAGTCTATAATTGAATATTCTTTCTATAGATCCTCTTGAATGTAATCCCGAGTATGGTTTCATTATGTTTTTCGCTAGAGGAAAGGCCTCGTCAGCTATAAAGACATAGGGTACTTCTTTTTGTCTGTTTTCCAAAGGTTTTGCTATTGGTAATTGTAAAAGATTTGCCTGCATCCGGCGATAAATTTCAGTGTTTCTAAAAACACCTCCGTCGGAAATTCTTCCTTGACAGCCCACGTCAGCAAAAATTATATTATAATTAGCATCAACCACTGCAAACAACACAATACTAAAAAATCCTTTGTAGTTGTAATAGTCGCTGCCACTGCATCTAGGAGATTGTAGTATAATATGTTTCCCATCCATCGCGCCCACACAGTTTGGAAAATTCCAAATTGTTTCAAATTGTTTCGCAATACTTAACCACTCTTCTGACGTTGTAGGCATCTACAAAAAAAAATACTATTTCATTTTTTCGTTGGTTTTTAGGCCTTATCTACAAATATTTATGATTAACTAAATAAATACAGTTGGTGCGTTTTAATTTTACACGTGCGTCATATTTCACTTTTCCTATCCCACTGAAGTCTAATATGAGGTGACACGCTATGGAGCACAGGTAAAGATAAAACGGCCCAACTAAACTGGCGGACAAATGAAGTTCATCAGTTAAATTTTTAGTGCTATTTTGAAGTGTTAAAACTCAAAAAATAAATTTAATAATATAATGGGGTACAGTTTTCAGCATATGATTTCTCATAGTTTTGGCAACTTGCGCGAAGTGTCAGGAATTCGTATACAGGGTGGACTTTTTATGTACAGGGCGAAATATGAATTTTTTTCGAACTTTCGGAAATATTAAGAATAAGTATTTTCTTTGTAACATTTTAGGGTATGCGTAAGGATAGTAAGATAGTTTCTGTTGTATTTTTAAAGTTCAAGTGATATTTACCCCTGGACTCGATTGTTCGAAGACTCCGTATAAAATTTTATAAACATAATTTTAAAATTACGTTATTTACTAGCTATAAGGATATTTCCTATTCCAAACCAAAATTAAAAAATCCCTTAAAATTGTTTCTTACAGTTATCCTTACGTATCCCCTAAAATGTTACGAATAAAATATTCGTAATTTTTCCCAGATTACCGAAGGGTTGAAATTTCGAAAAAAATACGTTTTTTTAACCTCTCAGTATACGAGCGGTGTACCCTGTATAAGATGTATTGACACTTAAAGCAAAACTACAAGAAATACTAAGCTGAAAACTGTATCCAATTATCTCATTTAGTTTTTGAGTTATAACACTTTAAATTACTATTAAAAGTTTTTTAGGTACTTCAACTTTTCTACAAAGTTTAGCCACAAGAATAATAAATAATTCTTGTGGTTTAGCTTGCTTTAAAATACTAGGTAAACTGAACATAAGAATTTTTTTTTTAGGACGAAGTCAGCGAGGAAACAAGTTCCGTTTCTGATGAAACCCAGAGCAACGAAGTTCAACCTGAGTATTCATCTGAAACTATTGAATTCGATAAAGATAGCGCTGAAAATTCTGCAAATGCTATACAAGATGATGAAGATACTAGCACAACCAGTAACGCGGACACTGCATTAAAATCTAAAGAAAAGGAAAAGTTCTTGAAACCACCAATACCGAAACGTAAAAAACAATCAAAACCCGATAGCGTGGATGATCGTCATTTACAGGCCGCCCTAAATTTTTTACAACAACCAGACGATCCAACTTTAATGTATACCCAACATTTGGCTAATAAGCTGAAGCAGTTTTCGGGAAGAACAAGACTATGGTTGAACATGCTATAAATCAAATTATTTTTGAGGCAGAGATGGGACACTATGATAACTTACCCCCTCAATTCGGGGGTCATAATTATTATAATACTGCAAAATCTGTTTCTCCGAACTATAACCCAAATGAAATAACATGTGTACCAACTCCTCATACTTCTCCATATTCATTACAAGGTTCTCCTTGGTCAACTCACTCGATTGCCACTGATGACAGTTCATCGAATTCTACTCAATCAGATGGTCAGTCACAAACACAAGACAACCTACTTACTGAGTTACAGCCCTATATCAAAATGTAGTGTTAATTAAGATTTCAAACAATAAAATTAATTGATTACTTTTGGAATAAAATTATTAGTTTTATTTTCCTTAGTAATAGCTCAATTTTTCAAAAACTTACCTTCACATAATTTTTTAAGGACTCAATAATTGCACTGCAAAACTTCTGGCACTATTTGTGAAATAGCTTGTTTTGAGATTTTAAATAAATATGTTAAACTAGAATATGAATCTCCTGTGGCCAAAAATCGTAACGTAAGAGCTAGCTTTTCTTTAACGGATATTGCCTTTCGAAAATTTGTGTCCATTCTCTTCACTTTAGGTCCAACCAAATTAAGTAAAATTTCAAAATCGGCTTGTGACATACGAAGAAAATTTTTAAATTGCCCCGTTGTCTCATCAATTGCTAACGTTTTTAATAGGTTTTCACCACCACTCTGGCTTCTGTACTGAAAAAGTTTCGTTATCCAGTAGCGTCTAGGTTTATTATTTCCTCTTCGTCTCTTCTTGATATTATTACGTCGTAGGTAATCCATGATTATATAAACCGCGCACTTTTTTTTTAAAATTTGGGAGGACATGATGGCACCCCAATAACTACACACGCACACAAAATTAAAACCACCAGTCCCCACACAAACAAGTGTTCGACGCAAATCTCTTTGAAGTAGCCAGAAAAACGGACAGACCGAGGGAGAGCGTGTGTTGTATCTGACGAAAATATTTGAGTGATTCTTTGTACGGCGCATAGTCCACATCTATAAAAATTTTTACGAACGCGAGCAAATTTGCGTCAAATACAACGCACAACATAAATATTTATTGATGTGGACCCGGCTTTAGAAGTAAGAAATTATTAAATCCTAACAGTGGTGGCATTCGGCGAGTAATAAAAATATTAAGACATAACATTGGTGGCAGCGGATCTGGATATACTACCCCGTGTTTTCTGAAGGAGCGCCTAGAACGCAGCAGGAATCACACCAGTTAAACCACATCGGTATACCAAAGACAGGAAGTTTCAACAGACTTGGAGGAGCGCCCAGTACGCAACAAGTTTCGAGAAGAAGAAAGAAAACGAGGAAATTCGCCTTACGTTCCAGCTAACTAAGGATGAAGCTGTAAGTTTTTTTCTTTTATTTTCCTGTTGTGGTGACACTATTTGTTTTTTTTTATATGTTATGCATTTTTGAAATTATATAGATATATTTATTTTGTGAAAGGTACTGCAAATACGTTGTGTGTTGAAAAAGTAATTGAATAATCGACCGTATAACTTATCTATATTTAAATTTTTACCCAAAATTATTATTAGTATTTAATCTTTATAATTTTAACAAACAAAAAAATGACTGAAGGAAAAGATGCAATTGATGTATAAAATTTAATAAATTCATTTGACGGCTACGGCGATGGAAATTCTCTTCAATTTTTTCTAAAAAACTGTGACGCAGTAATGCATATTGTGAAGGAAAATGAAAAAAATAAATTAGCTAAATTAATTTTTGGTACTAAATTAAAAGGTAAGCTCAAGAGGTGACACAATATAAAGAATTTTTAAATTGGGACGAAATTAGAGATTTTCTTTTAGAACAGTTTACGGATAAAAGACCGCCTTCTCATTTTTTAACTCAAATAATGAATATAAAACAAAACTTTAGGGAAACCGTTACAGAATATGGAGATAGATTAAGATACCTGCATAATAAATATAAAGAAACTTGTCATTTAAATTATGAACATAATTCTGCTAAGGTATTAATAGAACATTTAGAGTCAATTTTAGTAAACACGTTTAGACAAGGGCTAAATGATGAAAAAATACAAATTCGAGTAATTGCTGAAAACACAACAGATTTAGACAGGGCATTATTATTAGCAATCGAAATGGAACTCGAAAACAACGTTAGAGTAAAAAATTCAAATTTTAAAAATGTAGGTTTTGTGGGTCAGGGAAATAGAAATTTTAATAACCAAAATCCTAAACTTTTGTGTATGTTCTGTCATAAAAATAATCATATAATTTCTCAATGTAGGCAACTTATACAATATGAACAAAATATGGGAAGAAATAATTTTAATAATCCTAATTATCAAAGCTTCAGTCCACAACAACATTTTAACGCAAATTCTTCAAATGGGCAAAATTATAACGGGGAACAACCTATTAATGCTAGAAGTAATTTTTCTTACAGGGAAAACGATAATCATAATTACAATCAAAATACAAATTCACGAAATTTTAACAATAATTATAATGGGAACAATTATCGTCAAAATTATACCAATCCCCGTAGTTCAAACAGACCTCAAATGCTTTCAGAGATACCTCAACAACAGCGACGATACCGTCCTAACTATAATAATGAACCTGTCAATAATTCTCATCAAATACAAACTATAACGTCTCTACCCCCCAGTAGCCTCCAACACAATCTTAGTATTTCTCCTCCACAACCAACTACATCTGTCCAAGAATTTTCGGGAAACGACAACGAAGCCTTGGTTGTGAACAGCCCGCCAAGCGCTTCGTAAAAAGTTCAATCAGTATAAACAGTAGCTGTTCAAATAATAAGAATCCACTAGAACATATTAAAATCAAACCAACTCGTAATAATTCAAATAATATGTCTCCTAAGTCAGTATTATTCTCTAATAATTGTAAACAGTTAGATATAATTGAAATAACTTCATTGGGCACTAAAAAGTCAGAATTGCAAATTTTGTTAGATACAGGGGCTGATGTTTGTTTATTAAAGGAGTCGATTTTACAAGACTATTCAAAGCTAGATCAAAACTGTATTATTGAACTAAAAGGTATAAGTAAAGAACCGGTTTTTACGAAAGGTCTATATAATGTAACAATCCAATTAAAAGATAATAAAATATTAATTCATCCTTTTCATATCGTACCAGATAGCATTCCTATAAAAAATGACGGAATTTTAGGCCGCGATTTTTTGCAAAAATATAAAACTAAAATTAATTATGAAGAAGAAACTGTTTATTTTGAGGACAATTGCTTTAAGATTTTGCCTTCAGAGACTTTAACGACTATACCCCCAAGATGTGAAATGATAACTTATGCTTTGGCCAACGTTTCAGGTACTGAAGGTATCGTAAAATCGAAACAACTTGCTGAAAATCTCTATATAGGTTCTTCTTTGACCAAAGTACATAATCATAAATGTTTAATTAGTATTTTAAATATATCTAATGAACCCTTAACAATTGCGTTACCCAGAGTTAACGTACAACCTATCACTAAAGGTGAATTTGACATTATAGAGCTTAGTCATAATAATAATAATATTGAAAATAACACGAATATAAATTACTTTGAACGTTTAGAAAAATTGAAACATTCTCTCAACTTAGAAGGATTAAATGTCGAGGAAACTAACTCACTTCTAGAAATTTGTGAAAATTTTATCGATATTTTTTATTTAGAAGGTGATAAACTCTCTTGTACAAACACAATAAAACATAAAATTTCTACAGACCCTACTAAGGGACCTATTAATATTAAACCCTATAGATTACCTTTTCAACATCGGGAGGTTATAAAAGAACAAACCGATGCAATGTTAAAGGATGGAATAATTTCTCCGTCTTACAGTCCTTGGAATAGTCCCTTATTAGTAGTTCCTAAAAAAACTGATTCATCAGGTTTACCTAAATTTCGCGTGGTCGTAGATTTTAGAAAAATTAATGAAATAACTGCAGGGGATGCATTTCCATTACCTAATATTACAGATATTTTAGACCAATTAGGAAAATCGCATTATTTTACAACTTTAGATTTAGCCAATGGATTTCATCAGGTTCAAATGGACGAAAATGATAAAAATAAGACAGCTTTTAGTACTTCTACGGGGCATTTTGTTTACAATAGGATGCCTTTTGGCCTAAAAGGAGCTCCGGCAACCTTTCAGAGGTTAATGAATGCGGTCTTAAGCGGTCTTAGTGGCATAAAATGTTTTATTTATTTAGATGATGTCGTAATTTATGCTAATAATTTAAAAGAACATAATGAAAGGTTAATTGAGGTATTTGAACGGTTTCGGGAGCATAATTTAAAGCTTCAACCATTAAAATGTGAATTTTTAAGAAAAGAATGTTTGTATCTAGGTCACATTATAACAGATTATGGCATCAAACCTGATCCTTCAAAAGTAGAATGTGTTTTACAGTTTCCTCAACCAGTAAATCAAAAAGAGGTAAAATCATTTTTAGGGCTTGTCGGATATTATCGAAAATTTATAAAGGATTTTGCGAAAATTTCAAAACCTCTTACCAAATTGCTCAAGAAAGATACGGAATTTAAATGGGACCATGCTTGTGATATTTCATTTCAAACGCTTAAAAATAACATTACTTCTCCTCCTGTACTACAGTACCCAGATTTTTCAAAAGAATTCATTATAACTACCGACGCAAGTAATTATGCGATTGGTGCAATTTTATCACAAGGAAAAGTTAATAATGATCGACCTATAGCTTATGCTAGTAGAACTCTTAATAAAGCCGAACAAAACTACTCAACGACAGAGAAAGAATTAGCGGCAATTGTTTGGGCAGTTAGACATTTTCGACCATATGTTTTTGGAACAAATTTTAAGATAGTTACGGATCATAAACCTTTACTTTATGTATTTAACATAAAAGACCCTGGGTCGCGTCTTACAAGATTTAGGTTAAAATTGGAAGAATACAATTTCGAAATTATTTATAAGGCCGGAAAGTTAAATACAAATGCTGATGCCTTAAGTAGAATGATTAAAACGGTAAACGCTGACATGATAACAGATTATCAAAAATTTTTAAATTATCTGCAAACACATATTGTTATTAACACAAAATTAAAAGAAAACAACGCTAATTTATTTCAGATAAATAATTTAGATCCTATAATATTATTTTTTCCCAAATTTTTTAACAAAGAGCAATTTAATATTTTGGAACAAAATAATCAGATTAAACAATTTCTTGCATCATACAACGTTCAAAAATTTAAAAATACCTTCCGCCTCTCAGTACCAAAACAACGACTGTAATATATTTTTATTCAATGATAATGAAAACATTTTAAAAAATAATGTTAAAATTCTTTCCAAACAATTAGAAAAAGAACAAAAAGATATTAAATTTTTAGACTTAAAAGGCAATCTAGAAGAACACATTACGCTGACAAATATGATGTTACATCAACTACAACTCGAAGTAATGACTTTGATTAATGCAATTCTTATTGCCAAAAAGGGTTTATTACACCCAGCAATTTTAACACCAGTTCGCCTAATTGATGAACTAAAACAAGTTACGGATTCTCTTCCCCATGGTTTAGATTTTGCTGTGCCTCTTGATATAATGCATTCTAATCTTATATTAAAAACGATTGAACTAAAAGTTTACTTTGAAAATAATCATTTAATTTATATAATTAATATTCCTTTAGTTGAAGCACAATTATTCTACCTATATAAGGTATCGCCTTTTCCTAAGCTATTAGCCACTAATCAATTTGTTTTGATTCAACCATCTTCTAAATACATTGCAATAGACGAAACAAAACAGCAGTTCATAACTTTCTCTGATCTCGAATATAATAAATTTATAAAAATAACGGATGATAAAATGATTTGTCAGCAACAAAAACCAGTTTCATTGGCTCATTTAGTGGAAAACTGTGAAATGAAGTTACTTCAAGTAACAAATAAAATTCCAGAAGTATGCGAAAAACATATATTAAATTCTAATAGAGGTATCTTTATTCAGTTACTTACAACTAATACTTGGCTGTTTGCAGTGCCTTGCCCTGAATCATTAACCATTTCATGTATTAATCAAAATAAACCAGTAGACGTTATTTTAAAAAATTGCGGCAGTGTCACCATAGGAAAACAGTGTAAAGCGTATAGTGTTTCAACGATGCTCGTGCCTCACGGTAATGCCTTTCAGTCGAAAATATTTAGTGAGTTTGTTCCGCCATTAGAAATTAGTGAGGACTGTTGTAAAAAAATAAAAAATAATAACATTAACCTGACAGAAATTTTAATAAACGAAAATTATAAGACTCTTTCAAAGCACATTCCTGAACTGAACATCGCTAGCCATAAACTAGACGACATAGAAAAGCTAACAGAAAATCTTGAAAAAAATAATTTTTTGTCAACATATAATATTTCTGGTTCTGTTTTAGCTTACATTGTATCTGTTGTTGTATTATTATTTATTGTTTACAAAATATATTCAAAATGTATAAGAAAAACTTCCTGTTGTGGAATAATACCAAATATTTGCGTAAGGGTAAATCAAACCATTGAACCATCCCCGAGAAGTAATAGATATATAGCTCAGTATACTAGTGAAACTTCTAATAGAATTAATAATGATGATCACCCTGAGGACGATCAACCAGGTATATCATACACGCCTCGCAGAGCTATTGGTCACACGTCCTCAAGACGATCAATTAGATAAGTAATAATATTATGTTTTATTATAAGTAATAAATTTCTTTAGTAGAATCTAAGTAGATTTAGAATGCCTAATTATTATAAAAAAAAAACAGTTTTCAATATTATATAGGTTAGTATAATATAGAATAAGAACATAGTTCATAGCAAATTTTGTAAAATCATTTCGAACATAATACTTTTGTTAAATATTAGTATCAATTACAAGGATGTATATTTTGTATCATAATTTATATTTTAACTCAGGAACGAAATTTTCTAACAATTTCATTATTATAAAATCTCTCATTTAGGGGGGAGGTGTTGTGACCCCATTATTTTATAGTCATTTTATTTGTGAATAGTCTTAAGTATTATATATTCATTAGTCTAGAGATAGTTTGACACGTAAATGCAATATTTAGACATACATTATATTTCGGCGGAACCTTCCGACAAAAGCTGCTTTAATGGTCGTTTATTGCAAGGGAAATTCTAAGTAAACAATATGTATTTTAAATTCTACTTCAAATTCTATTTTATGCACGTTCTTCCGCCCCAAATATTATTATACCCGAAAAAACCTATCATAAACTCATTTACACTATGTCGATAAAGCTTGGGAAGGTTCAGCTATAAAAACATTAAAAGAAACCATTGTAGTACAGTAAGCAGTGGCGTAGCAAATACTCCCCAAATTACTTTTATAGACACCTTTTTTAATCAATTTTACAGATACGCCACTGCATCTCAAATTAGGGAATTCATATAAAAATAAGTTCTAGGTAGTCAGTATAGAGCAGGTCAGTCATTATGTCAGTACTATATTGTCAGTAGAATTAAGTCAGTAGACACAGTAAGAGTAAAGATTTGTTAGAAGTAAGAAGTGTCCCTCTTGTACAGAAGATAATAGAGAGATTTGAAACAAGTTGAAGTGTTTACATTTACTACCAGTGCTAATACAAAATACTAAAATTATTAAATCATAACAGTGGTGGCATTCGGCGAGTAATAAAAATATTAAAACATAACATAAGTAACAGTTACTGATCATCTTATGACGCTACAGGCAATATTATTTAGTTTTTTCATGTTGGTGATGGTTATGTTTTGTAATATAATTAGAAAGGTATATGATTTGAAGGTTCTTTGAAATCTAACCTAATAATAAATTATACATTTGTTTGTACTTATTTTATTTTAAATAACTGTGTACATCGCATTATCTTCACAAATTAAACTAGTCTTTCATCATTTAGAAAAATTAGTCAAATTTTACAAATCAGAATTAGAATGTATACGAAAATTACATTAACTGCAAAGTCCATATTTTACATGGTTTAAACATTTAACTTAAGTAAATAGAATAAACGTCTTTAACATATATTTCACTGTGCAAACAACACGTGGGTAAAAAAGTAAAAAAATAACCATTCCCTTTAACTCAGGCCCATTGTAATATCTCTAAATACTGCGATTTTATAGCATGATTCAGAAAGAAGTATGTATGCAGTGCAGTATGCAGTGCGGTAGCATATTTTTATTCAAATAAAAAGAAATGCCACCGTCACATAGAGGGTAATTTTAATTAACTAGCAATTATTAAGTGTCAAATTTAACATAGTCCAATGCATATAAGTAGGCCATGATTTCGTTGTTAAGGCCTTGTTTGACACGCAGCGTTCCATAATTTGACAGCAAGTATAAGTTTCTGTTAAAATTAAGTTTTTAAGTTTTACTGTGTTTTTTTTCTTTCAATAAGAAAGGTCGTGGTGGTAGTTCAGTTTTATATTTTTCATTTTAGTTACTTGAAGACATATTTGACATGTAAGTATACTTTTTTAATACAATATATATATATATATATATATATATATATATATATATATATATATATATTGCCATTGGTAAATTCCAAATACAGCCTACTTTGTTACAGTGAGCTGTTGGTCTCAATTTTATGTAACTTTTGTTATATTTAAAGGTCTCGCTAAGGTCAGATCCAGCTAGATCCAAATTGATTATTTTTTTTTTGTATAATCAGCGGTTCCTTACAAATATTTTCAAGCAAAATTTATTTGCCGAAACTTGCCGACAAGTAAGATATTTCGTTGTTTTAGTTGAAATGTCTATACAAGGAAAGGACTTTTTGAAGTATGATGCCAAACGAAACCTCTGGATAAGAAAAATTCCGCTGTTTTGTCTTATGTCGTTGATAAATTACAGATTAATGATAATGACGATAATTTAAAATTCTTTAATGTTAAGAAATTAATAAAAGATTTTAATAGTAAGTTAAGTGAAAATGGAAGGATTGTCATAGGACGTTAAAAACATTTTTGTCACGTCATCAGCGTTGGCTAGATGAAACTATTGTTTTCACGGTTGAATACACTCCAGAGCATCCTTCAGTTAAGCTCGGTAGATCATTTAAAGATTTTTCGGAAGTTGGTATTGAGGCAAAGAGACAAAACATTGCACTACTCTTGGAGAAATTCACTACGGAACAGCTGATGTTTGCTAGTTCTACTAGTCTGCGAAAATCTGGCCTAAGGGATGCAGCCAAATTAGTACAAACTGTTTCTGAACATTCCCAAAAAGCAACTGAAATAAAAAAACATATAAACTCTCCCATTGCGCAGCCTATTAAGTATACACATGAAGTTAGATTACAAGCCTTAGTCAACCATACAACACAAACTCTTGTGTTTCTTCAGAAAAATACTTAAAACATAATATTTCCGAGGTAAAAAATGGTGTTACTCTCATCTACAAGTGGGGCTGCGATGAAAGTGCAGGTCACTTAGTAAAGGAAGCGAATCTAGAACAGATTCTTATTTATTTGCTGTATGTCTTGTCCCTCTACAACTGCAAACTAATAAAAACCAAATATTGTGGAATAACCCCCGACCTTCATCAACAAGATTTAGCAGATCACTTAAAATTTTGTTCGAAAAAGAGACAACTGAGCTATCTAAAAAGGATATAAAAAATATTGAAGTTCAAATAAAGAACATTACACCTACCAAAGTAATTATTGACGAACAGGAAGTTAGTGTTAATCATAAGTTTAAGTTAACTATGATAGACGGTAAGATATTTGGAGTAATTACAGAGTCATCCACGCAAACATGTGGTATCTGTGGAGCAACTTCTAAAATTATGAACCAATTAAATAAAATGCAAATGCTTGCCCCTAAGGTTGAAAACCTGGATTTTGGAGTGTCCACCCTACATGCGTGGATAAGATGTTTAGAGACATTGCTCCACATATCTTATATAGTTCAGGGCCGCAAAGACAACATAAGAAATAATTTAAGATCAAAAATGGGATTACTTATTGATATTCCCAAGCCTGGCTTTGGTACCACGAACGTACCAATTACTGGTATTGATGAGAACCTAATAGAACGGTTTTCGGTAATTTTACGAACAATGTCTTATGCGAGAGAGACTGCCGAAAAATATGTGGCACTCTATTCGTGGTACTACATGCCATCCAGTATACATAAAATACTGATCCATGGAGCTGACATTATCAAAGCAGTCGATCTTCCTATAGGAATGTTTTCAGAGGAGGCTCTCGAATCCAGGAACAAGGATTTTAAGAAATATCGAGAGTTTAACACCCGAAAATTTTCTCGCGAAAAAATAATGACAGATTTATTTCATACATTATTATTTTCTTCAGATCCATTCATATCTAGTATATCCAAATCTAATTTTACCGTTCGTTCCTATCGAGAGCCTCTTGGCAATAGTGTTATAAGATTATTATCTGACCCTGCTCTGCCTGCTTTCCCAGTTTCAAGCGAGTCTGATGATGATGATGACTCTGATAGTGAGTAATTACATAAACGTATTTTCTATATATAATATATTCTTTGATGCAGGCTAGTTCATTTTATTTAGTTATATTCATTTTTGTCCGAAATTGCTCTCTTTTAATATTGTGTTTAGTTGCACATTAATTTCCGTAGTGATGAATATAAATAATAAAATGCAGCGAAAGTTGTGGGTTTCAACCCTGTTAATTATGATACCATCTTGTTAAAGAAAAATCTTGTTTCTTCAACTTGATTTATCGGATGTTTGGTACCTTAATTATAGAATTCAAATATTTACGACTAATTCATAAGATACCAGAAAATGTTTGATTAATTAGGTAGGTGATTAAAGTTAGTAAAAACACTTTTCTTAGGGATGGTTAAATGTCTTCTAGGGTTTTCAGACTATCAGATTTCATCGTTATTATTATCACCATAGAATTGAAGCTAGTTGCATTGCAGTTCTACAGTTTATATCGCTTTGTACGTTGTATTCCTGAGAACAAGAAATATTAATTTAACATTTCTGTAAGTTTTATTATATATTTTATACAAATGCAAATACATTGATATCAAATATTTTTCAAATTAAAGTTACATTTCTATTTGCTAGAATCGACGTTTAACCCACTGTTCGTCACGGCGTTCGATTCGATTATGTTGATACATATTATATCACTATCCAAATCAGCAGCTGTATGGTATTATTCAACCAAGTTTCTGTCATCCTGATAATATCAGCCTATGCTTAAAACATCTGACGCTCACATGTACGATATCGAGGTTTGATAAATAATATGTAGAAAGACAATAGGTGAAGTAAAGAGGTATACATTTTAAAATAAAATAATACTATATACCAATTTTCCTGAACGTTCTAACTCAAAGAGGGATGTGACCTTAGAGTATTTATTAGGTCTGAGGACGTGACGGGAATTGTGATGTATGTCTTTGCTTGTTTTATTGAATTTAAAAAACGACTTTGATAGAATGAACCAAAAAGGTGATTCAAATTCTTCAACAGTCAGGACTATATGATAAAGACATACGTATAATCTCACACCTATACTTCAGCAAAGAATTTGTGGTCCTTCAACGAATCCGAGAAGGATGCATGTAATCGCCATTGCTTTCTAACACATTCTGATACTATTCAGGGATGCTCTGGACGAGCTAGAAGAAAGCATCCAGTTAATATTGTCTTGCTTGCGGATGCGGCAAAGAGAATCTCAGGAACGACAGTTATCTTTGAATTTTGTTGCCGCCGAGTTCTCTTCGAAGTAGCGTTGCCAGACTGATCAAGTTTTTTTTAATACCAGGATCTGTTTTCTTTTTAATCAAGGATATTTTTGGGGAATATTATCAATCTTATTACTATCCTCATAAAGGGGAAGTATTGCAATCAAGAAAAAATCAGAGATTTTTTCGGAACTATACTTTTCAGGGTTGTTAGATTCCTGAAAACATGTTTTTTCAATTCGCGACGTAGCTAAAAAATCAGTTTATCGATTAACTCAGAACTCAGGCCTGGATTAAAGGGGAGAGGGGCTACATGGGCCATAGCACAAAGCTTCAAAGCTTTTGTTATAGTAAAATGTAATTTAAAAGTTGCCAACCTCGTCTAGATAAGGGGCCCCTTAACGCTTATACTATCTCGTAAGTAATTAATCAGGCCCTGGTAAAATTCTGGTAAAAAAACGAAAGTAATTTGAAGATGACCTCGAAATATTTTGGCAGAAATCCAATATGACAAAACAAACGAAAAGTTGCCTATCCAACTTATCTCAAATTTTACACAAAAATCAGGTATTAGTTAAATTCAAGATGTATAACAAAATGGCGGTCTAATAAAATATTTCAAAATAAATCCTAAAAAACTAAATACTTGGTAGATAGATTTCAAATTTTATGCAAGAAATAATTGTGGTATAATAGATTACAATTTTGCCATAAATTCAAGTGACGGAACAAAATAACGCCGAACAAAATGATTGTAATCGTGGAAAAAAAAGTTTTTTACATATCTCCGCGTTTTAGCAATCATAGATGCTAAAAAAGGTAAAAAAAGGAAAGATTTACAATAATGGAAGATAGGGAAAGAAAATGTACCATTTTTTTTTCTAAATATATTTGTAATTTCAATAAAGAGAGTACAGCGTAATACAAAATTAAACATCATTTATTTCCTTTAAGTAAGGTTGGTGGAAGTTTGTCGACGTCGCACTCCGTCTCAGCAGAAATTCTCCAAACCGACGAGTAACCTAACCTAGTAAAACTAAACTTCTATATTTCATTTGGGTTTCTAGTGGTTTTTATTTAAATAATGATATAATTAGACAGTGTAGCATTATGCCATGTTGTGTGCCTTCTTGCAAAGGAAACGATTCCAAAGACACTAAAGCCAGAGTTTTTCGGTTTCCTCGGGACGAAGCATTACGCCGAAAATGGTTAAGTGCTATCCCCGTGAAAATTTTGTGCCAACTGATAATAACCGTGTGGATGAGTGCCATTTCGAACCTGAGGATTTTAATCGGACAATTTCACAATAGGATTCCAAAACTGAGGAGATCGTTACAGTTAAATTAAGTTTGCCACGGTTAAAGGAAACTAGCGTACCTAATAAATTTCCGAAGTGTCCCAAATGTTTATCAAAAAAGGTGTCATTCAAAACAAGTAATGACGATAAACTTAAGGAACTTGGTGAAATTCGTTTTCAACGGGCAATTGAAGAAAGTAAACATGAATAAGTAAATTCACAAATTTTGAAGAATTTAAGATACCATTTCAATGTTTTCGGGATAATGAAAGATGGTTTTTTATTAATGACAGTCTTAAGATGATTAAAGTAGAGATGATTAAGTAGAGCATTCTCCGGGCCCTACTATCACACGTTTTTATCTACTTTGATGTTTAAATATCTCTTTAAACAAGAACATTTCAGTTATTTTGAAGGATGCAGTAGGCATTCTGTAGAAACGGTTGTTAATATCTTACTTAGAAGTATTTCAAATACACTTATAAAAACTTACTGTGGCAAGCAAAATGATCGGATGGTTAAACTCTCAGATAAGAGAAAACTTAACGTTTATTTAAAGTGATGCGGTAATTAATACTTAACTACTTATAGTTTTGTTTCTACTTTCATGTAATATTACACTACTTACGACATCATTATGTGTTTATATTTTGCATTGGCAGAATACTTGTACTTGTAGATTATAGAATAGACACTAATCTGTAAACTGTTTTCTAAATAAAATAAATGAGTAAATAGATGCATATTAAAAAATATATACCTAACATATCTAAAATCTTATGATGAATTGCATAACACATTTCTCAATATTATAATTTCTTGGGTTAATTAACTTTTGCTGACTGAAAAATATATTTATTTCAGTGTATTTTTACTGAGATTTTTACAATGCCTTTGAGGTACTATATACTTATTCTATAACCAATAAGTTTGGTAATGAGTAAACTAAAAATATTTAAATCTTAATAAGTAGGCTACCTAGATGTGAAACGTTTTGTAACTATGCATTTAGAACTTGTTTTAAAACTTTAGTTTATACTGTTTCCACTTGAATATAACATAAATAGTCGCATTCATTACTTATATGCATTTACCTTTTTATATTTGGCTTTCATCTCAATATCTCTCTACACCTTTATCGGTGTATTGAAGATTGAATTAACTCTGAATGACTGTTTTATTTGTTTCCAATAATAATCAATTCTAAACTTAAGATCTTGCTTAAAAACAGTAATAGTGTATGCCGCGTTTGCGCATACCTTCACCTACGACCGATGACGTCACGTCCAAACACTTTGTCCTTGTGTTCTAAGAGTTGTTGTATGAACACGAACGTTTTTGTTTGTATTTTAAAATTTTCAGCTGAATTTTTTTTGTGAAGAAGTTGTCCCCATTAGACTTTCGATATCAGGCCTCTAAAAGTGCTTGCCTGCTTGTAGATTGTGCTTAAAAAGCGCGTTTATCTTAATTAGATATTAAACATTTTATTTCACAACGTATTAGATATTTAGACAGCATGTAGAAGACGAAGTTGGCGTAGTCTACATTTAAGCAAACCAGTAAACGGATAAAATATTCGATGCAGCGTAAATTACATCTCGGTTAGTGATCTTGGAGTTATGGATGCTTTTATAATTGATAATTGATGTCTATAAAATGTTTAATTTTACTCTTGGAACGTCCAGGTAGCGTTTTATTTATCTATTGAAATACGTTTTAGCACGACACAAATTATTCAGCAAAAATTAATGTAGGCCAATGAGTCTTCATGTTTATGTACCATTTTGAAACAGATGCAATCTTTAATTCTACATTTTCTATAGTATGCCAATTGCCAGTTACTTTCATTACTAATACCAACACAATATGCAATTCAGAATGTTCAGATATTTTTTTCTTTGAGTTTAAACTGAAAAACATAAAGCACTGGTTTAACTTAATTCAATAAAATCAAAATAGAAATTTTACTGCGACGTACCAGTGTAATGTTATTGCCTTAATTCGATACGTTTGAGCAATATAAAAATAAACATTCCCTTAGTAAAGATTTATTTATAGATGTCAGTAGTAAAAGAAATCAGTTAAATTTTTAATTGTTGTAAAGTAGGAGTTGTGATTGTAAAATTCGAGTTTCAAACAGTTTTTTTCTGACATTAACTTTACCTATTTCTACAAGCAAGTAAATTTGAGCATTTCAAAAAACCGTTATATTGGGCTTACCCGGAACTTGTCGTTATGAATAATTCCTTTTAATAAGGATTGTGAATTATGACTTTTTTAGTTTGGCTCGCAGTAATTTAGTAATATGTAGATGTACAAGTTCTGTTTACTTTTCGCTTCTACTAGTAAGATATCAAATCAAATCAAATATATTACGTAGAAAATATTTACAATATTACTTGAGAGATGATTGCACAGCTAGATGTATCATCTGTGTGTGTACAAAAGAAAAGAAATTTTGTTGTAATTACCTATTGCCAAATTCTTAAATTATAACCTATACTAAATAAATGATACTGCGTACAAACTAAGTACGTGGCTAGTCTTCCGGTTCGTCTCGTCGAATGCAGACCTCTGTGTTGTTAACATAAGTGGTGCCACGTGTTCGGTTTTGCTGCTTTAAAAGGTGGAAACTTCGCTAGCAATTATAACGCAGTTCTACATAGAATATTAGCGTAAATGGGAGGGGTAAGGGGAAGCTTGAAAGAAAGGGTCATCTCGTGATATCAGTAGTACTCTCAAGGGGCACCTAGTGGAAGTCTAGATGCATTTCAAAAATTTAAAGAGGAATTATTAAAGTATTTGAAAGATTCGGGGTATTCGGGAGCCTTGAGCTCGCCATCCGGATATCCTACCGATAACGCCTCCAAACTGGACCAAGGTGCAGGGTCGACTTCGAGGGTCGCCGATTTAACGACTCTGAGCCCCGGACGGAGGGCAATCTGGCGACTGCCTCGTAGCAAAGCCAATAAGTCCTGTTATGTAACAGGCTAAACAGGAATGAAGAAGAAGAAGTACGTGGCTAACCTAAAATCATATAATTTCACACTAACATAAGCGATAGAATAATTTTAAAAATTATAGAATTTAAATAAAACTTATTTGAAGTAAAAATTTGCTATCTACTTAAGGTGCCAGTAAATACCTCGAAGTTTTGTTTCAAGAAAATTGAGATTTTTTTACTAAAAAGGTTTCTGTTCTGTATACGTCGGATATTAAGCGGAAGCAAGTTATAAAGTGTAGGACCAAAATATGTCAGATATCTTTGGTTTCTTGTTCTGGACAGGAAAGGAACACATACGGACTCCACCGATCTGCTTCTGGTATGATAATTATTTAGAATAGGTTGCAACCTTAGTTCGGGATGTTTGTAAACTATCAAAAGTACTGATTTTACATACAACTGTTGCAAGGTTAAAACTTGGGCTTCTTGATACAGAAGTTCGGTAGAGTATCTGGGTTTTTTTTGTAAATTACTTTAAGGAGATATCTTTGAGTTACATTTAAAATATTTAGTGTTGTATTAAATGCCCCTCCCCATATTGACAGACCGTATCTAATGACTGATTCAGCTAGTGTGATGTGTAATAATTTGAGGATATTGATTGGCATGATATTTCTGATTTGATAGAATTTATAAATTAGTTTACGCTGTTTTGAATTTGTTCTTTCTATATGTTTATCCCACTTAATATTCTGATCAATTACAACGCCGAGATATCTGATGCGTTCAGTTTTATTCAGAAAATCAGTGCAGTGGCATGGTGCCTCATTTGATAAACACTGGAGCGTATGCATTTTTATCTGATTAGCATCAAATTGGTGAGACTCAAGGACACTGAAACATATAAATTTTGTTTTTTCCACTGTAGCATTCCAGGTATCCCCTGTACAAGAAGAACAGTATCATCTGCATACGAGACCAATTTGCTGGATGTAGTGAGGCAAAGGAGGTCATTAATATATAAGGAAAATAGGAGTGGTCCAATTACGGTTCCTTGCGGAACACCACACTGTACTATTTCAAAACTGCTGTAATCATTTTGTACCCTTACACATTGTTTCCGATCTTCATCTTATTCCGTAGTTGCTTAGCTTGTTTAGAAGAATATCATGCAGTACGGTATCGAAGGCTTTGGCCAAATCCAAGAAGATCGCAAGGGGTTTTTTACTTCCATTTATAGCATTATAAATAAAGTTTGATACCTCATAAAGTGCGTCTTCCGTTGATCTTCCATGACGAAATCCAAATTGACTCGGAGAAAGAATGTTATGTTTTTCTATGTGGCTTATAATTCTGTCCCTTCTACAAACTTCCAATACTTTTGCAATATTATTAATTAGAGATATCGGCCGGTAATTGCCCGGTAAATAAGTCTCTTTACCTTTATGAATAAGTATCACAACCGACTTCTTCAATTCACAAGGAATTATACGCGTCGAAATGGAACAGTTAAAAATATGTGTTAGAGGCTTAGCAATTTCGCATTTGCTTCAGCATTTTACTAGTAATTCCATCTAATCCAGGTGCAGAATTATTTTTTAATCCGTTTATAATTTTTTTACCTCCTTCTCAGATACTGGCATTAAAAATATACTCGGATAATTTATTTGGTTATTATATTTTTTCTCAGAAGGGAGTTTGTCTGCCATTGTTTTACCAATATTTATGAAGTATTTATTAAATATGTCTGCAACTATTTTTTTATTTTGTTGTAAAACATTGTTATCATCTTTTAGCGAGAGATTTTGGTTATTTTGGGTAGTATTTTTATACTGTAGTTCTTCATTTATTATTTGCCACATTTTTTTGGGATTGTGCTTGGTTTCCCCAAATTTATTTCTAAAGTAGTTTGCTTTAGTTTCTTTTATTAGTTTATTTAGAGTATTTCTATAATTTTTGTATTCACTTATAAGTGTTGCATTATTTTTATTCTTTAGAATTTGTTTTTTTAATATGTTCATATGTCTAATAGATTTTACTAGGCCAGAAGTTATCCAAGGCTTTAGTTTTTTTGTCCTTGCAGTTATTGTGATTTTTTCATGTGAAGATTTAATGGCGTAGTTTAATTTATTACTAAAAAATTCATATGCAGATTCGCTTTGGTTTTTGTCATACACATCATTCCATCGAGTTTTCTCTAATATTTGCTTTAATTTATTATAATTGAGATGCATGTAGTATCTTTCTTCGTTTTTATAATTTTTATTACTTTTAATAAGTGATTGTATTTTTAAAACAATAGGAAGATGATCTGTTATATCAGATGTAATAATATAAGGAATAAACCGAAATGTATCAGTTATTTTCAGGGGGCAGTAAAGAAAAAAATGATCGATACAAGATTCGCATTCTGTTGTTATCCTAGTTGGTTTACTTCTATAACTCAAAAACCCGTTCTTAGTCAGAGTATTTTCATAATCATTTACAGCTCCATTCGAACGCATTAAATTTATATTAATGTTTCCACCAAAAATACACACTGCATTGTTTTTATTTAATAGTATTTCGTTAAGGTCAGTAAGAAAGATAGTAACATCGGATGATGGTGGTCTATACAGCGCAAAAATTTGATAAGTAATTTCACTATATTTGAAGTTTAAAGTGACATCGTTATACCTTATATTCTCAAAACCGTCAACATGTATAACCTTCCTGACCAAAACTAGTACACCATCATTTTGGTTGAAATTCCCGTTTGAATAAAAAGTGTTATAATTTGTAATCTTAAATATATCCAAACAGTTAACCTGACAAGTTTCACTCAAAATTATGACATCAAAAGAGCAGTCTAAACTCTCAACAAACAATACAAATTCTTCGAAGTTTTTTCTAGCGCTTCGTATGTTAATATGTACAATATTTATTAAATCATTTTCATTGGAGCGCAACTCAGTCGGACAAATATTTAAGGTTTCAGTGTTAGCGAAAGAATGCATAAAAATGTATAAAAATCAATCGTATTCATTATTCATGTACACCTAAAACACTAATATAATAAATATGTCAATATTTCTTTTACGAACAAAAAATATATCTTACTCCACGCAGATGAATGTAAAAGAGCAAAATTATAAAAAAATAAGCAATCTCTAAAAAAACATAATTTATCAAAGTTAATATATCGATAAACCTACCAATGTTCCATCAAGTCAAAATTGCAATCTACAATTGTACAATATAACACAGTATTGTACAATAAATAGCTGTATGAAAAAAGAAATTCCAAAACATATTCCTAATCAAATCTATTGTTAATATTCCACTCAAATTCCAATAAAACATTATTTACAGTCACGAAATCATGTAGCACTAATATGAGAACATTGAATATTAGAGAGCTTCAGCCAACATGTCATTATAATTTAATTTAATATGGATCTTTTTCTTGGTTGATGAATCCCAGGCAAAGACTTTGCCTCCTTCCGTACAAACCATATGGTTCCCATGCTTCTTTTTGGTTGTCACAAGCAATCCGTATCGGGTCCGGGTCAAGTCTTCAAACATAGAGATTGGCGTATTTCGTAGCAATTTTTTCGCTTGATAATTTTTAGTAGTTATAATAGGGGAGCGCCTCCTCCTCCTCCTCTTCCTCTCCCTCATGTCCCTCATTCTTAACTTCCTCCCCTTTTATTCTCATTCGCATCATATTTTTAATTTTTTCTCTTTGTTCTCCCACATTTGATTTTGCATTCTTAAGTCTTATAAATAGGTGCATCAAGATCATTTTAGTATGTTAAGGTACGAGTGACTGTTAAAAGAAAAAAATCTGTTGAATAAATCTATTAATAATAATATTAAAATAAAATGAGTGAATCAGTTGGAGAAAGAAATCGATCCATTCCGCTTCAGACAATTAGCCTCGAAGAAATTATACCAGGAGTTCAAGAAGAAAATATACCATTAGTTCGAGAAGAAAATAATGGGATTGTTTTAAAAAATTTGAACAAAACTGAGAGTTAAGAGAAAAAAGTGTTTTGTGCTATTTGTTTTGAAATAATCGAATATTATGATTCATGTAGACCAAATACATGTTCCCACATTTTTTGTTTAAAATGTATTTTAAGATGGAATGATGAAAATTGTTGTTCTATAATGGTAAACAATTGTCCTGTATGTCGCACTAGATATTACTATTTGGTACAAATCTTCAAAGATGTAATTAGACATCATTTTGTTGTAATTTTAAAAAGAGGATAATATTTTTTTTATAATTTGTGTTTGTGAAAACTCTGGTAACAAATAATTTTGTAAAAAAAAGTAAATGTAAATATATATATAATAATTGACACACATTTTTTCCTTTTCCTATATTGAAACGACAACAATGATCTAACAAGTTTTTTAATACATACTAATTTTCACATTACATAACAAAACAATTGTTATGGGTTTACACAAAAAGTGCCACGCCCTAAAATGGCACCACTTTTGCAAATCGAAGCTTAAATTTTCTTATGGGAATTTACATGTAAAAATGACGATTTTGATTGTCGGACCGGCATAGCCTAATCTACTACTTTTTAATTATATTAATAATATTAATATAATTTGCATCAAGTAAGAGAAAACTCAATTGAATACAGAAACAAGCGTTAACAAAATGTTATGCTAATATATGAGTGCTTCTAGTGGCAGTTGACATAATCGACACTTTTTTTTTTATTTACATATGATTAACTATTTCATTTACAAATACAGTGTCAGATGTTAGAATAAAAAGAAGTATTTTGCATATAGCACTGAAAATATATAACCGCTTATAGTAACAGTTGACATTTTTTAAAATTAATATTGTTGACGTATTCTACTTATTATCTTTACAATTTATGTTTAAAATTAATATTTTTGACATTATCTACCCATTACGTTTATAACCTATATTTAAAATTAATATTGTTGAAATAATCTACACATCACCTTTACAAACTATGTTTATTATTAATATTTAACAACATAATCTTCTATCTCTTTTTTTTCATTTTTATTGCAGTAAAAGCAAGCATGTTCAGGAATTAGTAGAAAAAGATGTATCCTACAAATAGCACAATGTAAATCAGAAGCACTAACAACATAAACTCTTGTAGTGGCAGCTCACATGATCGGACTCCCCTCTCCGTAAATATCTCATGTGAATTGCACTACAAGGAAGGCAAATAGCAAATGTTCCTAGTCTTCGACTTTCAATTTTAGAGTAGCTTTGTATAACACATACATCTTTTTCTTCAAAATTATTAAATAATTCACTAGCCCTAAACTTGCTTACTTTTACGTCAGCCTCGGTTCCTAAATTTAGCAGTTGTCCATCCATGTCCACTCCTTCGTCAATTTCCTGATAATCTTCCTCCATCTCTTCTTCTTCCTCCTCAATATAATTAATGTCGATGTTAAACAAGAATGATCTTCTAACAAGCCTAGATGATTTGTCCAAAAATGAATGTTTATAAGTGATGGAATCGCCTTCCAAGTTAATAAAAATTTCTTCTCTTTCTTCAATTTGAGCGGCGTTCTCCACATTATTTTCTTCAATTTGGTCAGCGTTTCCAATCATATTTTCTGCCATCGTTAGGAGCTTTAGATTTAGATAGATATATTTGATAAAAAACAATTTTGGTTATAGGTTATAAATAATATCGACAACTGATATTACAGCGAATGATACTGTATGATCGTCGAGTGGATGTTCTTAAGTATATATCCCATCGACCACCACTTTTACTACCTGCAATACTTAAGTTTTTTTTTTTTCGCTGTCCCTTTCCCTGTCAGTTTCCTCGGGGAGGGGGGGGGCAAGGGGGGCTTCGCCCCCTCCCCGCTCCGCCAACCCCCCATAACTTAACCTGAAGAGGGTAGCCCGAAATTGGGGAGCCGGGATTTGAGTCTCGGAAATTCAGGGGTCCGGGGGGGAGGGGGGAGGGGGTGAAGGGGGGAAGGGGGGGGGTAAGGTTGTTGATCGGCTTGGGAAAGTGGTTTTTAGAGATTGTCGTTCAACTTTAAGTAGGACACATGTGATTAACTTTTGCATATAAAATCGCCTCAGCGAAGAGACGAATGCAATTGATTTCTGCATTCACACTGTGCAGAGCTCGCGAGTTTTCTGGTGTTTACATTGTGTCTATTTGGTAATTTTTTAATTTTTATTTTTATTTCTAACATTTTTATTTGGCAAGATTTAATTCTTATATATATTGGTGACATTTTTATGTACATTTGTGGCATTTTTATTTGTTATTACGATTTTTTTCATAATGGACATTTTTTTGGCATCGAGTAGCAAAATAATTGACAATGACTTTGACTTATACACATGTACTCAAATGCAAAATTTTGCAAACCAACAAAACAATGAAACAGACGTATTTACAACTAGTCAACAACAAACTATTCAGGACTTGAATGAAATTATTTACAATAGCCAAGTTCAGAATAATGCCAACAAACACAACAACGAAAAATATTTATTTACAGCTACTCAACAACAAACTCTTGACGATCTTAATGACATTATTGACAACAAAACGGACTTAATTACAACAAAAACTAAACAAACTCTTGAAGAACTGAATGACATTGACGAAAATCAATTCGAAAATTCTAGCTATGAGGATATTGTTTGTTTTCAAAAATCTAATCCAAATTATTTAACATTAAAATCGCCAATTAATTCTCCGAGACCAATTTGCTCTCCTTTTTTGTTTAGTGAAAATTCTGATTCGGAAGAAGAACAAATTGATCAAAATTTAAGTTTGGCTATTTGTCCTATTAATTTACCATATGATATTGTAAATTCTGATTCGCAAGAAAAACAAATTGATCAAAATTTAAGTTCGGCTATATCTTCTATTAATTCACCATATGCTATTGTAAATTCTGATTCGCAAGAAAAACAAATTGAAGCAAATTTAACTTCGGATATTTCTCCTAATAATTCACCAGTTGAACAAAATTCAATTTCGAAACCATCATTTATCATTAAAAAAAAATTTAAAATTAATAAAAAAAATAAAAAACAAATAGCAAACCTTAAGTGTCTGGGTTTCGCTATTCAAAATTTAACTAATTTGATCACAATTAAAAAGGGAGACGAAAGTACGGTGAATTATGTTAAACAGGCCTTTGACAAATTAGTTGACTCATTTGAAGAAATGGATTCATAAAGTCAATTAATTTCTATTGCTTTTTTCAAAATTTGACTATAACTAAATAAAAATGCACAATATTAATTTTATTATTATACAAAGAACTTCAAAAATACAATTGCTTTTTTCAAAATTTGACTATAACTAAATAGAATTGCACAATATTAATTTTATTATTATTATTATCCAGAAAACTTCAGAAATGCATAAGTGTGTAACATGTAATAAAGTCTTCACTAGAAAGGATAATTTATTGCGACATATTAAAAAACATGTTAACGGAAATTCCACAAAACTCAACATTTGGTTGAAAAAACCAAAGCTTGTTAAAGGTAAGAACATTTTATTTTTCATGTTATATTTTGTAAAATATTTTTTTCTTAATTTATAGATTCTACAAATATTGTAAAATATTGTAAAGAATGCAAGAAAAATATAAACCAAAGTCTATGGGGTGGACATCTTCGATCTAGTGTGCACAAGAACAATTCCAAAATAGGCTTGGAGGAAGGTGTTGAAATTATCAAGTCAGCATTCAGGGAACGAATAATATCTTATAGGATTTCCTCACACCAAAACTTCATAAATGTGAAAGAATATTTTCAACATTTGGAATACAAAATTGCACATCTAATAGATCAAGAACTGCAGAAACATAAATGTATCAAGTTAAATATGGAACTGTTCGGTTATTATTTTAACCCCAGCAGCTGACGCGATCAAGCTGACGAATTTGCAGAAAGAGATTCAGGTAAAGAATTTATTTTCGATTTTACAACAGCAACAAAAAAGTAATTTTTTAATTTTTACGTTGCAGGATGGGCTTTGATGAATTTACTTCATTTGGAAATTAATGTTAATAAGCACAATCCGCTGAGAGCCTCATCTTTTATCGAACTTCCTCAAGAGATCAAGAGACGTCAAGCTGTGATCAACATTAGGAATGATGACAACTTTTGCTTCGCCTGGGCAGTTGTGTCTGCTCTTCACCAACCAAGCGGATTAGATTTTGAAACTTCATCCTACCCACACTACTCTTCTGTTTTGGATATGTCAGGTATAGAATTTCCAATGTTGCTAAAGAACATTAAGATTTTTGAAGAAAAAAATAACATTTCTATTAATGTATATGGATTAGAAATTATAAATCCTAAAAAGGGGTATGAAGTAATTGGTCTACTTTATTATTCATCGAATAAAAAAAATCAACATGTCAATTTATTGTTAATAAGTGATGATGATGAAAAAACTTTTCATTATTGCTATATTAAAGATTTATCAAAACTAGTTTCTGCACAAATTTCTAAACATCACGGAAAAAAATATATTTGCGATGGTTGTTTACAATATTTCCCTACAGAAGAAAATTTATTACAACACAATAGCTATGATTGTGATCATTTACGAATTAACCTACCTTCTAAAGAATTAATAAAAGATAAGTTTGGAAACTATTCATATGATAATATTTTGAAATTTGTAAATTATCATAAACAAATGAAAGTTCCTTTCGTGGTGTATGCAGATTTTGAATGCATTTTAAAGCCTTTAAATAATGACAATGTTGAAAAAAATCCTAATACTTCATACACCTTAAAACAATATGAACATATTCCACATTCATTTGCCTATTACATTAAATGTTCCTTCGACGATAATTATTCTAAATTTGGAAAATATAGAGGTCAAAATTGTGATACATTATTTATAAATTCTTTAGAAAGAGATGTGTATAACATATACAATAAATATTTAAAGGCTCCTAAAAAAATGATCCCTTTGAACGAACTGGACAAAATTTATCATAACTATGAAAAAGTTTGTCATATTTGTAATAAACCTCTTTTAAATGACAGGGTTGCAGATCATTGTCATATCACCGGTCTTTATAGAGTTACAGATCATTCACTCTGAAACAAAAATAACATAAAACCTAACTTTATACCAGTTATATTGCATAATATGCGTAATTATGATTCTCATCTATTTCTTAAAAAATTATGCTTAAACAAAGAACAACTAACAGTTATCGCACAAAACAAGGAAAAATATACTTGATTTGAAAAGCTTATTCATGTGGATAACTATTTTGATAAAAAGACACAAAAGGCTAAGAAAAAAAATATATCATTAAGGTTTATTGATTCTTTTCAATTTCTATCCCATTCTTTATCAAAACTCTCTGAAAGCTTAAAAGATGAACAATGTAAGGAAATAAAAAAAATTTTCAATGATGAAGAAAGATTTAAACTTATTCGACAAAAAGGTGTATTTCCTTACAGTTATATTGATGATTATTTAAAATTAGAAGAAACAACTTTACCTCAGAAAGACTAATTTTATAATACTTTAACGGATGAGCACATCAGTGATGCAGAATACCAAAGAGCTGTAAAGGTTTGGCAATTGTTTAAATGTGAATCTCTTGGTCAATACTCCTACGTTTACTTACTCTCTGATACTTTACTTTTGGCAGATATTTTTGAAAATTTTAGAAGCACTTGTTTATCCACATATAAGCTCGATCCAGCTCATTTTTACACTTTTCCAGGTTAATCATGGGAGGCGTGTTTGCGTTATACTGGAATAGAGTTAGAATTGTTAACTGATCCAGATATGATACACTTTTTCAAAAAAAGCGTTCGCGGTGGTGTGAGCTCTTGCATTTGTAGAAAATCTGAAGCTAATAACCCATTTCTTTTAAATTTTGATCCTTTAAAGCCAACTAAATACATAATTTATTATGATGCAACAAATTTGTATGGTTATGCAATGTCACAGCACATTCCAACGGGAGATTTTGTTTGGTTAACAGATAAAGAAATCAATGATTTAAATATTATGAATATTTCTAAAAAATCTAATAAGGGATATGTTTTAGAAGTTGATTTAGAATATCCTACAAGTCTACATTCCTATCATAACGATTTTCCGTTTTGTCCAGAAAACTTTAAACCGCCAAATTCTAAATGCATAAAATTAATACCCAATTTAAATGATAAATCAAAATATGTTATTCACTATCAATTATTAAAACAATGTTTGGAACATGGACTCAAGTTAACTAAAGTTCATAGAGTTTTACAGTTTTCTCAATCTGATTGGTTGAAAAAATATATAGACTTGAATTCAAGATTAAGAAATGATTCAAAGAATGAATTTGATCGTAATACTTACAAGTTGGCAAATAATAGTATTTATGGCAAGACTATGGAAAATGTTGATAGGAGAATTGACGTAAGACTTGTTACAGAGTGGGAAAAAAATAGAAGAAAAGATGGTGCTGAGAATTTAATTGCAAAACCATATTTCAAGGACTTAACAATATTTTCTGAAAACTTGGTAGCTATTCAAATGCAAAAGATTCAAGTTACTTACAATAAACCAATATATGTAGGCTTCTCAATATTAGATATATCTAAAACTGTCATGTATGATTTCTTTTATAATTTTTTAAAACCTCTTTATCAGGAAAATATTTCACTTTTATACACCGATACCGATTCGTTCATTTTAGAAGTCACAACTCCAAATATTTATTCTAACATGATAAAAAATATTCACAAATTTGACACATCTAATTATGAATTTAATAATATTCATGAAATGCCTATTACAAAGTCAGTTATAGGAAAATTCAAAGATGAATATGCTGGTGAACCCATTACTGCTTTCTTTGGTACTGGAGCAAAAGCATATTGTATTAAAACGGAAAACAGTTTAACAAAAAAAGCAAAAGGTGTTAAAAAAAGTGCAATTAAAAAGCAGTTGGATTTTATTCATTATAAAGATGTTGTTGAAAATCATTCTAAAACCTTTTGTTCAATGTATGTTTTTCGATCTAGACAACATACAATTTTTACAGAGTTAATTAATAAATTGGCTTTGAGTTCCGAAGATGATAAGCGGTATAAAATTCCCTATAGTTTTAATACATTAGCTTGGGGACACCAAGATATTGCTTTGTATCAATGGAATGCAGAACATGAAGATTTAGATATATTTATGTAGATATTATAAGGTATTTAAATTTGTTGTTTTTGAAACCAAAGTTAGTCTTCATAAGTCTTTCACAAAATGTGCTTAGAAACTTTTGACAAAGAAATTGATAACAGTTATTTTAAAACATATGAAAAACGACTTTCCACTTTTAAAAAATGGAAAGGAAAATTGAGACCAGAAGTGTTAGCTGGAGCTGGCTTTTACTACACTTCAATCAATGATATTTGTAAATGTTTTTATTGTGGTATTGAAATTTTTGATTGGTTAAGTTATGATGATCCTATTGTGGAGCATAAGAAATTTGCTAGGAATTGTGATCTAAATAACTGTTTATGGAAAAATAGGAATCGAATAATTGTAACCATTCAAAATAAGTCTTCAAGCTACACATTTTATATAGTATTATTGGTATCCTTATTTATGAACTTTTACATATATTTAAATTAAGTATTTTATTGTTATTTTTTTACAACTGCTTTTGCTTTCGTGGTGAAAGTATCTGCTTAATGTTAATAAATTTGGAATATAATTATTAATTTGTTTTAATGACTATCAGTAGATCTCAATTTATTCTTCTTTATTTTATTTTCCAAAATGTTTTTTATGTTCATCATCCCCCTGGCGTAACACAGTGTGAAATATGTTTTTCTAATAAAACAGACGTCACTCTAAGTAAATATTGTAAATTTATGAAAATTGGATTAATTAACAATAGTACAATTAGTTGGATGGAACGAATAAATGGAAATGAAAATGCAAGTAAATTTTTTAAAATTTTGTATCATTATCCAAATCGATCTATTTTTGATACAAATTGGATAGAAAGGTTAGAGTTTAAAAATAATCAGTTACAAATTTTAACCCCTAACTGTACCAATTATTATGACGGATTCAAAAATTATTACTTTTCCATCATTAGTGTTACATTAAACTTTGCATTATACATTACCATTTTAATTATTCATCTTTATTACAAATTTCAAACTGGAAATCTATTTTTTCATTAATCCATTTTAATCGAAACTTTAAAGAAAGTGGGGATGAGAATATTTAAGTACAAGAATAACACAATATGTTTCAGTCTCGTTTAGTCATTATGAACAACGCCGTGGTTCATAAACCTTTGGAAACGCTTCTTAATTCAAAAATTTATTTTTTAAATAATTCTTTGTCAAAATTTGTTCTTGTTGGCATTAGTTTAAATGATTTTTCTCCAAAAATTGTAATTGGTGGAAAAACTGGATTTTCAATCGCACTAACCGAAGAAAATTGGAAAGACATTTGTGTTCATCAAGGAATTATTGTAAACAATTTCTACTTTCCTCAAGTTGATCAAACCAGTGTGAATATAAACAACATTCATCTGCAGGTTCAGAAAGTAAATGATACCGCTGTTCTACAAATTACAAAAGGCCCACACTTCATATACTTAGGACAAGAGTCTTTGGACAATTTGTGGCGATTAAAGGAAATTATTGATTATAGATTATCTATACTTAAAAGGCAAGAATTCAATACATATTTCAAAATATTTCAAAATAATATTTCAGCTGATTGTGGCGACTTGTGTACGCATGTTTATAATATAATAAGTCCAACAGAAAATCCTAACAGTGAAAATGTTTCAACTATGATGGAATTACTTGCTTTATATCCTGAACAAATGGAAAACAAATTGAAGCAAAATGGAACAAAACGAAAATATTACGAAGAAAACAATGAAAATGGATCAAAAAGAAAATATTACGAAGAAAACAATATCTTTTCTGGAAGAGAACAATAAGGTGCATGTGTTAGTGAAGTGGAGCTTTGCTTACAGACAAGCCCGTAGGAGTAACTTTCAGATGTGGTACTTAGATAGACTCCGTTTTGAAAAAAGAATAAATGATTGTAAACTTATTCTAGATTCGATATTATCTGAGGAACATAGAAATAAAATATATTTGACACGTTTTAATAAAAATTGTATTTGATGTTTTACTTAATAAAATTTTAGTTTAGTAAATGTGAATTTTATTTGAAATTAATTAGCACATTAAGACTTTGTAATTTGTATCAGCTTAAGCATAAAGTGAGGAACAGAAATAAAACAAATTTAACTAAAATTTAATTTCAATTTAATTAAACAATATTTTTTTTATCAATCCATGTATTATATTTTTTATCAAGTCCTAACCATTTCACATAAACTTTGTTTCCTTTCCTTCTCAAAATCTTCTCAATAAGATACACATCGGTATGCTTTACTTTTAGTAATTCTTGCTCATAAAAACCACCCAGAATGTCCTGATTATCTTCGTCTTGAATTAAATATGTCCAAGGGTTTGTCATCTTAACTTCTTTAATGTGGAATATCTCATTTGACCAATTTGGTGTGTAACCTTTTGAAAATGCCTCTCGATGCTTGCTTATTCGTACGTGATCACCCACTTTAAACTTTGGAGATTTTATATCTAACGTTTTAGCATGAGTAAATGCAGATTTCAAGATTCTATTTTCATTTGTTTTATTTACTTGTTTTGGCTTCATTCCTATTGAAGAATGTTTTGTATTGTTATAATCTTTTACAATATCCGCTAATATATTAAACCATTTGTAATTTCCTTGAATGCTAAATATTTTCCACATATTATTCTTTAAAGTCCTGTTCACTCTTTCTACTATACTCGCTTTCAAATTGGAAAACGTGCTATAATGGTTAATTCGAAATTGTTGCATCAAATTTTGAAAATTTACATTGAAAAACTCTCTCCCTCTGTCCGTTTGCAAGTTTTTTGGTGGAGTTTTTGCACTGATTAATATTTTTTTATGGCCGCTGTTACGTCTTTTCCAGATTTAGATTTTACCGGTTCGGCCCAAACATACTTAGAAAATACATTTATGGTAATCAAGATATATTTAAATCCCTTATTAAATTTGGCATAGGGTAACATTTCAACCAAATCAGCTTGAAAAAGATCATTTAACCCTTTCACTACCACCCTTCTGCGTTTGTAGTTTTTTCTAGCAGGTTTATGTAATTCATTAACGACTTGTTGTTTAACGGTTGTCATGACAACAAACTTGTTTATTCAATTTTAAGGAAGTTCACTTTCAATGTTTTGTAATAATACGAAATATAACTTTTATATGTTTTTTCCCATTCATTCAATTTATCAATTTGTATTGTATAACTTTTTTCATTTAAAATTTTACTAATTTTAGTAATCTCCTTTTCTAACGCATTAAAGGATTTTTTTATCTCTCCAGTTAAGAAAGTAGTTGATCTACTATCACTGTTTTTGAATTCCTCCTCTGTTTTATTTAATTCTTGTTCTAATTTCTTAATTACACTGGACATTATATTTTCCAAGGAAATATATTGTTGATTTTCTTCCAAAGTGAGTTGGTCAATTGTTCTACTGTTAAGAATGCTATTTTGATTTCTTTTTTTTTCATCATCTAACCTTTTTATAAAAGTTCTTAATTGTTTAATTTTTTCCTTGTGTTTTTCAATTATTACTTCTCTTATATTTGTTTCCATTATTTTATTAATTTTGTTGATATCATCACTTAATTTTTTGTCTTCCTTTTTAACATGTTCATTTAAAAATTGCAAATCTTTACTTATTTGATTTAGCGTTAGCAACTGTTTATTAACGTTTTCAATTGAGGTATAACATCCTTTAATCTGGTTTTCATACTTTAAATCAAAAACCTTAAGCTTTTTAGCAAAGATTTCATTATTTGTTTCATTTTCACCTAATCTCCTTTTTAAATTATTAATGTCACTTATTCTCTCTTGATTTTGTTTTGAAATATGGCGTCCAAATTTATCAACTGTCATGTTGAGCTTTCATTAAACAATAAATATGATTATATTTGATAGCTGTTATTTATAGTATTACTTTATCTTCTCTTAATTCTTCAATAATAGAGATAATCTCGTTACTATGAGCATTATTTCCCGCATCACTTGATTAAATTAATAAACGTAGCCTATCAACAATTTCGTTTACATTATTCCAGTATACATATTCTGTATTTGATCTGTTTGTTTTCAAAATTAATCCCTTTCCTGTAGATTTGGCTCTAGTTGTTCTAAACGGAGGTTTTGGTTTGTTAAATGCTGTAACTAATCTTGGCAAGGTTTTTGTCTTTGTAATCCCCTTTCTTTGTAAATATGGTCCTATTATTGTAACATATTTGTGTGATGTATTTCCTTGAACTTGTTCATTTGAATCAAAATTCCTACGATATACATTTGTTTTAGCTAGAATGTTCATGTAATTATCTAAATCTTCCTTCTTATAACCTTTCGGTTCTTTTTTGAAAAGCAATTCGTATAAACCTGGCGTGCCTGTGTACGTTATTCCTCCCACTTTAATGTCTTTTCCAATAATTTCTACCGGTATCTGTGTTAAACCAAAAGAAAACTTATCCGTTTCGAGGTCATGAACTATTCCATAATAATGGTCAAATTTATGTTGTGTATCTTTCACACCCTCATCAATATATGATCTGGGTAATTCATGAAAATCTGCTAAGTAATCTTTATATGATGGTGTACCAACATAGGTTTGAATTGTTTTTCTAGTTTGTTCCAATATGTCTGACAAGTTTAAATTTGTTGTTGTGTCACTAGAATGATCTGAAGTTTCTGCTATAACAGTTGATGACAATGGTTGTACTACAGGAGAGGTAGAAGTGATACTACTGTCATTTAAAAATGTTGGTAGTTCTGTAGGGAGTGACGGAGTTTTTCCTGTTTTCTGAATATTTTTCGTCGGAGTTGATGTTTTATAAAGCTTTGTAGGTGTTTTGAAATCTTCATACTTTGAAACTCTTTCTTCTTTTAAATCGAATGGTTCGGATTTACCAATACTTGAAATTAGCTGTTTAAGTGGTTGTGTTATTGGTCTATAAGTTTGTTCTAATTCGGACTGAGCAGTAGAAGTAGCTAATTTCAAGCTTTGATATTTCTGCTTCACGGCTTGTCTCGATCTTATTAATTCTCGAGCTAAACGTTTATCCATGCTGTACAAGTTTTAAATGAAATAAAACTGCAAATTTTTTACTTTTATAAATATATAAAGGAATCGACTTACTCCTATATCTGCCTTACTTCACAATCTTTGTCAATTACAAGAAAGCCATATGGATCCATCCAACAGTTAGCACAAATATTTTTAAACTGATCAAATGGCATATCCAATATACAGTGGTCATTATATATATGTTTTAAACACTCAAACAGTCCTGTTTAAATAAAATTAATAAGTTTGCATTTTCTCGAATTAGACGTTTAAGGATTGAGGAATATCCTTGAAAAATAAAAAAACAATCGGTGTTTCTATGCCTTCCATGCGTGAAATAGTCCCTAATAATAGATTGATTATGACAAGGAATATCATCAAAAATGATAACGGAATTTGGCTTTATCTCATGAGGTGAAATAATGTTCTCATCGCTATCATATTCAAAGTATCCAATTTCTTTCATAGGTTTTAACAACTTTCTTAAATATTCATATTTTGGTTGATCTAATGACTTTGAATAAACATAGACATTTTCAAACCTAATTCCATTAGGATGCTCGAGCAGTGTAAGCATAACGTTGGTTTTACCGCTACCACTGCAACCAACTATAAGCCCTCTTTTTGAACTACCGCAAAATAAGTCACCATGCTTTCTCAACTGTTTACTTAAAATTTTTTCGTCATGATTATTTACTGGTAATGAGAATTTTTGTTTTTCAATCCTCATTCTTAATCACACTAGTAAATATTTTTAGCTGTAAAAGTATTTATACCAGAAAAATGTCAATGTGCTTTTAGTATAAAAAGAACTTCAATGACTGTGGGTCGCCATAAGTTGAAAAAAACTATTAAAACACGTAATAGAAAAGGCTCTGGTTTAGTAAATAAATTAATTAGTAAACTACCTTTCGAAGTTCATATACCAGGATATAATTATTGTGGTCCCGGCACCAACTTGGAAAAAAGATTAACTAGAGGTGACGTTGGTATAAATCCATTGGATTCCGCTTGCAAAGAACATGATATATCTTACTCTCAGACTGAAGATTTATCAAAAAGACACATATCTGACCAAATATTAAAAAAAAAGCCTGGGATAGGGTAAAAGCTAAAGATTCTTCTATTGGTGAAAAAATTGCAGCTTTAAGTGTTGCAGGAATAATGAAGGGTAAAAGAAAGTTCGGTTTGGGATTAAAAAATACAAAAGGGGGTAAACTTAAATTGAGAAAAAACGTATCATTCGAACACCCAAAAAAATTGGAGGATTTCTACCTCTTTTGTTTCCCATTCTTGGCGCCCTGGGTGCACTAGGTGGAGGCGCGGCAGGAATTGCTAAGGCAGTAAATGATGCTAAAGCAGCTAAACAGCAACTAGAAGAAATACATAGACATAATATTGCAATGAAAAATGCTTCTAAAGTAGGCAAAGGATTATATATTAGACCATATAAAGGAAAGGGACTATTTATTAGACCTTATAAAGGAGGATCCGACAAAATGAAAGCAATCAGACAAAAAAAAAACTCAAAATAAGTTTTCCAAAAAGAGCACTTACGAACAATGATATTATTAAATATGTAAAGCTGTTAAAAATAACTGGCTTTAGAGGTGTTTTTATGCTCGATGAACTTCCAAAAAAAATTAATCTGAAAGAATGTGGTATTGTAAATTTGGATAAAAAACAAAATAAAGGATCTCATTGGACTGCTTATATTAAAAATAACAAAAATGTAATATATTTTGATAGTTATGGAAATTTAAAACCACCTTTTGAACTTCTCAAATATTTTAATTCGAATGGCAAAGTGGATGTATTTTATACTTATGAAAATAAACAAAAATTTAATTCATATAACTGTGGTCAACTATCCCTAAAATTTTTGCAAAAAAATATATAAACTCATTATTTATTGTAATATCTCATTCATAAATAAACTGCAATGTCTACCACAATTGCCATATCAGGAAACAGTTCTGTTTTGTCTGCTGATTTTAATCCGCCCATATATTTAGAGGATGAAAAACAATATTACCTGGGTTTAGCTGATTTTGAAATGTTTATAACTATCCCCAATATAAAAGAAGGATATAATAAATTTTATATAGATAAAAAAGTAATTGTTATTCCCGACGGAACTTATGACATTACAGATATAGAAACATACATAAGAGAAAGTATAGAAGATTTATTTCCGAATGAAAAAATTTTTTTTCTTTTAAAAGCAAATGTTAATACTCTAAAAACTTTTTTAATGTGTAGTAGAATAATTGATTTTACCAAGGAAGAATCGATAGGAAAAATGTTGGGTTTTAATAGCAGGATACTAGAAGCTATGAAAGAGGAAGAATCAGATAATGTTGCAAAAATAACTAAGGTGAATGTTATTTGTATTGACTGTAATATTTGTGTCGGTTCTTACAATAATGGTAAACCTGTTCATATTATTCACCAGTTTTATCCAACTGTAGCTCCAGGGTATAAAATAGTTGAATCTCCTTTGCCCATTTTGTATTTTCCAGTTAGCGTCAAAGCAATTAACAATATAACAGTTAAAATAGTTGATCAAGACGGAGAACTTATCAGTTTTAGAGGAGAAACTATAACAGTAAGGTTACATTTACAAACAAGTGAAATATAAAATGGTTGTTAGATATAATAGAGCCCTTGGGATGAGACTTGCCCCTACCACTATCAACAAAGTAAAAACTTATAAAAAGAAAAAGCCTAAACAACAGTTCAGTATCAAATCCAACACTAACAAGTTAAGACGAGATAATCGTAAATTTCTCACATCCTTGGGTTTCACTGTTTTAAAATAATGAACATTTTAAACGTAAACGAAAAGCTTTATGTAGACAATTCCATCGTCAGTTCTAAGCTTCACACATATCAACCATATATTTCTTCAAAATTCGATTACAATGATGAAATAAGGATCCCAATTCAAGAACTCGATGCTTACACTCTACCATCAGATAGTTTACTTTATATCGAAGGAAAATTAACTAATACAGAAGGTAAATATAAGAAAGAATTGCTATTTATTAACAATGGTATAGCCTTTTTGTTCAGAGAAATTCGCTATGAACTAAACGGAATTACTATAGATTCAATAAGAAATGTTGGATTAGCATCAACCTTAAAAAGCTACCTTTCTCACAATACCAACGAAAGTTTAAAACTGGAAAATGCAGGTTGGTTTCCACATCGGAAAGAAGGTGATACAATTTTAGTTGATAATGATGGAAAATTCTCCGTATCCATACCACTAAAAATGCTTTTAGGATTTTTTGAAGATTACAGAAAAATTATTATGAATATGAAACAGGAATTGGTTCTTATTAGATCAACTGATGATTTAGATGGTGTTATTTTCAAAGAAGATCCGGCACACCTTGTTACTGCTCCTGACACTCCATTGGTTACTTTCGATAAAATTTATTGGAAAGTTCCTCACATTCTAGTTGATATGCCACAACAACTTGCTCTATCAAAAATATTAGAATCAAATAAAGATATATTGATAGGATTCAGGAGTTGGGAACTTGTTGAATATTCTTCTCTAACCGAAACAACCCGTCACACATGGCCGGTAAAAACAACTAGTAAACTAGAAGCTCCTCGTCATGTTGTGATTGGCTTTCAAGAAAACAGAAAAGGGAAAATTGTTAAAGATATGAGTAAATTTGACAATATTACCTTGTCAAATATTAGAGTATATTTAAATTCTGAAAGATATCCTTATCACGATTTGTACTTAAATTTCGAAGAAAACAAATTTTCTGCTTTATACGAAATGTTTGCCAACTTTAGACAGTCTTACTATGGTGTTCCAAATGAACCCATTTTTAATCCTGAACAATTCAAAAACATTAGTCCTATTACACATATTGATTGCTCCCATCAAAAAGAAACAATTCAAACGGGATCCGTAGTAATGAGAATTGAATTTGAGACACACAATGCAATTAAAAAAGATACTTCTGCTTATTGTCTTATTTTACATGACAAATTATTTAGCTACAACCCTCTTACTAAAATTGTGAAACAATTATGAACTTTATCCCCACTATTTTCATATTTCGATTTAATTTAAAGAAATTTTCAAAAGCTTTTAGTTTTAGTCATGACATCAAAACTACAACTACAAATTGAAAAATTTATTTTTAAAATTAATCAACTGAAAGAAGAAATTGCAAATTATTCAAGTAAAAAAAGTCTCTTTAAAAAATTTGCTGCTTTGAAAATATGAGATTGGTTATAGATATTCAAGGATTCAAGGATGAAAAAAATAAATTTATACCGAAAGAGCTTGCAGCTTTTGATGGTTATGAAATGACTCATTACATTTTTAAAAAGCCTTTTCCAATGGAGTTTCTTTCACCTGATTGTCACAAGCAGGCGGTATGGTTAACGAAAAATTATCATTGTATACATTGGAATAATGGATTTACTCCATTAAATCATTTCCCAAAAATAATTGAAACACTTACGAAGAAAGCAGATTTTGTTTTTGTAAAATGAAGAGAAAAAAAGTATTTTATACAGAAATATTCTAAAAAGCCTGTGATTGAAATAGATGAACAACCAGCGCTAAAGCTAATGGAACCAAAATGCTTCTATCATTCAAAATCACCTTGTATGTGTGCTTTGACAAATGTGTTATTTTTATATGACAATTGTTTTATGAATGAATAAAAATATAAAAAAACTCAATTACCTTTTTATTTTGCATTAACCAACCATGATTGAATACAATTAATATGATACCTTAAATCTAATTTTCTAAATTCATTTAAAAGTTCATACTCATTTTTATATTTTAAATAATCATTACAAAATTTAGCGGCTAATTTACATTGTTCCATTCGATCTATATTATTAACATATGCTGACAAATCTTGTGCTTCTGCGTCTTCTTCGCCTACAATTGATAAATATTGGAAGTATGCAGCAGATATAATAAACTCTTCATACATTTCAGTAACCATTTGCTCCATTGTAAATATTATTAAATTTATTCTTCCTTTTCAATTTCTTGAAGAATAGTATCCTCGTCAATAAATTGCTTCAAGTCTTTTAAATAGTAACCAAAGCCAATATCTTTTAGATCTTGAATAAGTTGAAAAAAATTTAATGTTTCAATGTATTTGTTGCAACAGAGGGCAGCCTTTACGAATTCCGCAGATTGATTACAATAAAAGTCTATCCACTCCGGACCACTTGCCATACAATATGAGAAATAGGTTTTTGAAAGATTACTAAATTTCTCATCTAATAATTTAACTGCAATCAGCAACTCAGCCATTTCATTTTCAATATTTTAAATATGTAGGGGGACGTCTCTTGCGAATAGGATTAACTTTCCTTGATAATACCTGTTTTTTATCTTCGTATAATTGAAACCTCTTTTGGGTTGCAATAATAGCAGGTATAAATTGGCAATCTTCTCCTATAAATTCTATTAGGTGGCTTAATTCTCCTACAAAGTATGATTTCCCAAATGTATTGAAAAACGTAGTAAGGCTTATAATTCCTTCTAAATAATAATCACAACAGTCAATTGCTTCCAAATAATCTCGTTTCAGTGGATAAAACAGCTTGGTGTATTCATCTTTCGAAATCACTTCAAAGAAATTGAGATATTTAACTTTTAACTGTCTGATAGTTGTAGTTAATTTTTCGCGATTACACATAATTCACTTATTACTTGACACATTTTTTCTTTTTGTTTTATACAAAATTGGTGGAAAAATTCAAAAATAACTTTTTACGCAACTCGAGCACAGCTTAGTAAATGTGCCTCGGCATACTAAAATTATCATGATGCACCTATTTATAAGACTTAAGAATGCAAAATCAAATGTGGGAGAACAAAGAGAAAAAATTAAAAATATGATGCGAATGAGAATAAAAGGGGAGGAAGTTAAGAATGAGGGACATGAGAGAGAGGAAGAGGAGGAGGAGGAGGCGCTCCCCTATTATAACTACTCTACCTCTGTATATTACTGACGAAGTTTATAATAATCGGTCTGATTGAGAGACGTGAATTTTTAGTTTTTCTGAAAATAAATTAATTAAGACATCCGACAAATCTTCGCTCTCAGACTACTCAACTCCGAATATACGTAGAGAATTAGCTTCGGCTTTTTGTTCCAAACTCTCCACTCGACCTTGTAATTCGGTAATATCTTTCGAATTGCCCATTATTTTTGAATTGATGTCTTTTAATGTTACACATACTTCATTTAATTTGGATTCGATATTATTCATTTTTTCGGTCAATTCCTGTTTAATTTGAATAATAAAGGTTTCACATACTGATACTAGCAGATGCAATATCGTTTCGGCCCATGTTGCTGTAGTTCTCCAATAAATAAAAACCTAACTGTGATTGGTCGGAACTTTAATTAGTTAATTACTAATATAACTGCTAACTCACTGCCTATTAAAGTTTTGCAAAATGATTTTCCTTTATTATTGTTTAGGACATCGATTCCTAATTAACTGTTTGCCTTTTAAAGTAAGTAATAGCAAATAAGATTCATAAATATGGAAATTTCATGTAAAGCGAATTTAGAAATTGTTATTATTTTAATGTTTTTTGATTTTTATACTATGAAGTACATATTTTACTTATTTTATTAATTATCCTTTTTTATACGTGTTGTTTTTCTTCTTTTTTAATAAAAAGAAATTATAAAGGCTGATACAGATTTATTTTTATATTTAGTTGAACCGCTGTTTTGTTCCGCAGGAGCGGGCGCCGCGGCCGTTGAAAATTTTACTAGTTCATCATTATATGATACTTGATTTTTTTGCAAAATTTGAAGTCAATTCAATACATAGTTATATATATATATATATATATATATATATATATATATATATATATATATATATATATATATATATTAATTTTTAAACATGACAATGATTTTTGTGCAATTATTGTAAGGTTTTTTTGTTTATATTTTCCAAAATCTTTGTGTTTCTATTTAAATTAATTGTTTTTTTTGAGGGTTATTGACCAATAGACCAGACGAACCAGCCTCTACACAAGTGTGGCTAGAGTTGATGGGGTGAGATCCAAAAGTATATTTTTTTATTGGTTGGAATTGAATTGGATGCGAAGCATACGATCTTTTTTCAGATGTATAAATATATGTATGGATATGACTAGGTTTTTTTATTTTCAAAAATCTATTCATTCTTGCAGAAGTAATTCTGTTCCGATTGTCATCATGTGTGTAAATTTGACAATTATTATTTATGGGTCTATTTTAACATACTAATATTTGAAAGATTAAGAAAAAACATATTATACTCAAACAGTATATTTGGTTTCTTTATACTCTGTAACATAGAGTTTACTTCATTTTTATTAAAAACCGCAAATAAATTGTTTAAAAAGTGAAGTAAAACATGTTTTTAGAAAACCCCCAAATAATATTACTTTACATATTCACTTACAAGGTCGTTAATCTTCAATTACAATAATATATTTTTCAAAAAGCAACTATATTTCTGGCATTATTTTAAATGTTGCGTTTTTCAAATAGCTAAAATAGCTAAAATAGTATCTTAATACCTTTATAATATTTTTTAGTGAGTTAGGCGATAGATTTGAATTAAATTTTTGGGTTTGAGTGTGGCCTAAAAAAACTTATAGTTATTATCAGCCTTGTAAATATTAGAAATCTAAATTCGTTTTAAACAGAATCTAAAAAAGATTCTAATAAAACTATTGTTTTCAAAATGAGTAAGTCATTTTTTAAGTGTAGTTTACGGTAAGTTTCTTGTGCTTCCCATACGTAATTTTCAGTCAGTATTTAAATTGTTCATTTGACTCATGTTGCATAAACATTCATTACGTATATCATGGGTGGCACTTTAATTATGAAAAGTTAGTTTCCTGAAAACTTCTAAGAGATAATAGAAAAATGTAAAAGTTTTTTGTTTTTTTTCTTTAAATATTTATTTTTAAATGGAGATTTTAGAATAATATAGGTTTACACTTCATAATTTCGGAACTATTGTTTGTCTTCTTAAAAAATTGATTGATATTGAAACACAATTTTCTCAATTTCCTAAATTCTTTTATTGGCCGCTAACAAATAGATTCTTTTTTCATTATATAAGACTGCATTTTTTATTTTTCATGCATGCAGTACTTGAAATACAAAAATTCTATGGGATACAGAAAAGTCAATTATACCCATTTATTCAACTCCAATTGTAAAATTTAATTCGCATTCAACAACGCAAATGCAGGCCTCCCTTTAACAAAACTTCAGCATTTGGAGCATCACCTTGTTGCTTGATAGGATCGAAAATACAAAGTGTTAATTTAAATAATAATCTCTTTATTATAATATTTATGAAATAGAACATTGGCCTTTTTTATATATAATCTACTAATTGAATAATAAACTAAACTGATATGCCTATACAGTATTATCAAAATGACTCTTAATAACCGACAGAGTTCAATTTTTGAAACAAGCCTGTCTCTTTATTCTCGTATGGTGCCGTTAGTTCGAATCAAAAATCAAAATCTCCGGAGTATCACTTTATGTGAAATGTAAAAATGATCTAGGATCATTTGAGGACAACATCTTACCGCTGTGTAAAAGGTCTGGGAAATGTGAATGTATTTTTCGATATATAAGCAAATTGCTGGAATTTATAGCAACTTGCAGTCTCATATATGGCGAGGAGTTATTAGTATTTTTATATACATAGGCACCTCGCCTTCGTGATATGTCAAAAAAATATATATTTCAAATTTATTACAAAATAAAAATCATTGGGGAAAAAGTATTTTTCGCAAATCATGCATTATATTTCTTTTTTCACTAATGTGGTATTGAAAGACCCATTTTGGGCTCATAAAAAAGGTATAAATGTATTCTGTTCCGTATTATTGGGCACTCCAACGATCTGTTAGTTGAACGTCACCGATCAGCTGTTTTTGACAGGCGTAGGACAAATAAATAGAATATTTACATGGGACTATATAGCAGTTTTGTTATTTATTTGTGTTTCTTTACCTTAAAATGCATTCTTTTTGTTGTATTTCGAATTGTGGATGTAGAGGGACAAAACACATTTACACATTACCTTTATTTGTAAGCTTCAAAAATTTTGAATTTTAGATATAAAATCGATTGAATGAACTTTCGTCCATGCGGCTGAAGTGGATTACTGCAATAAGAAGAGGATTTACGTACTACTAAATTAAATTAGGCCCAAATGTGTGCAAAACATTTCATATTAATCGTTTATTTAAAAACTAAAATTAATCTAGCTAGTTAACAATTATTATGATTCTCAATCGAGACTGATTGAAAATCTAACCGTTTGAAAAAGTTATATTACATTTTGTACTTTTACATATTTCAATGCTGTATAATTTTTTATGTTTTAGGGAACTTAAATAATTATCAGTATTTGTATGTACTAATTTCAAACAGATTTTTTAAATAATTTTAACCTTTATGTAACTCTGTAATTATTTTTTTGTTTGGGAAAGTGACACTATCTAAAAGACTCATAGTTCTTAAATTAATTAATTATTAAAGTAATAAATATTTTTCTATATTCCATCTTAAACTTAACGAATTCATCATAAGTGGAAGCTGGAAGTTTATTATGTACTTTAAGAACTAAATAATATATGATTTTTACATTGATATTATCCTAGCACGAATGTGGTCTACAGTTTTTACAATTTTTTTTAATGTATAATAAATTAAGTTACGATAATCATATACAGGGTTATTACTTACTTAATATTCAGATTTGCCAAAAGTGTCTCTCAGCAAAACCTATGACCGAATAAAGAAAGATCTTGTTATGCATTCAGGCTTGGACACTCTTTACAAAATTTTGAGTTTCTCGATAACTTCTCAAAAAAATAAGACGGGAACAAAATGTAACTATTTCTTTTTAGGGCCCCGCTCCATGGTATAAACCCGTCCTAGAGTGCAAGTATATAATTTTTTCTAGACATAAGTAAGTTTAAATCTAGTAAAGGGTAAAGGTTTCATTATGCTGATAAGAATTGAGTTCCTTTATTGTAAAGACAACTTTTTATTCATTTTCTATTCACTCTGAAAATGTTATATATTGTTTTACTTTGACATGTATGACAATTTATTTAAATAAAAACACGTTTGTTTTATTGATATATATGTTTTATTTACAAAAAAAAATATGTACTGGGTGCAGTACAAGATATTAAACATAGATTAAACTAAGTTCAACTAGGATATACATAATTTAAATTGAACAACTGAGTAACTAACAATGTCCATATTTGTCACTGGGGGAAAGTCTTTTGGATCCACATTACAAAAGGATCTAATTTTTAATTATAAAAATATTTTGTTTGCACCGTTCGACGACTTCGGCGTTCTTATTTCGAAGCTTCAAAAAGTATTCACTTGTCATAACTAAGTTTAAAGCAAACACACAATTATAAAAAATAGTCCTGAATAAAAAAATGCACTAAAGATTTATAAAAATACTTGAAATTTGCTTTTAAATTATCACGGACTCATATGGCACAAAACAATGTTTGCCCTACGCCAGCCATATTGACAGCAGTCAGCTGTTTTGTTGGACCGCCTAATTCTAGCACGTCCAGTACTTATTTAAACAAAATATTTCATTAGTTACTTCCAAAATAAAAATAGTTTCGTACATTTTTGTTTGCAAAACATTTTGGTACCTCGGGGAGACGCACAAAATATCAAAGAAATTGATTTTAAAGTATATTTTTTTAAGTAATGAACCAACCAACTACAATTAGTTTGGCTATTCAACAGGGATTAGGCAGCTTCAATTTTAAGAACAATATCAAAAATTATTTATAGGAAATCTTCCACCTTTAACTTTTAATTGTTTCTTTTAATTTGTATAATTTACAAAATCAAATATGGATTTAAAAATATAGAATACCCGATTTTCTAAATTTTTGATATAGTATTTTAAATATAAAAACTATAAGAAATGCTAGAAAATTAAAAAAACCGATTTTAAATTTTTCTAGTGTTTTAGTTACAATATTAGTGCATAATAAAGATTTCTACATTTTTTGATAAACAGGGGATAAAAAAAAATATAATTTTGTGCGATTCTTATGAAAATGCATATAATCCGCATAGCATCCTTTCATTGAAAATTCCTCATTTCTCACTATGTGACGTCATACTGTGCGAAATAATATTTCACATAGTCTAGCATGGCGTTACACTGTAACCAACAGCTGAACTAATCACACATCAAGACTAGTTCAGCTATTGGCTACGGTGTAGCGCCACGATAGACTGTTAGAAATATTATTTGGAGCAGTGTGACGTCACATCCTGAGAAATAAGGAATTATATGCATAATAATTTTATTTTTAAGTTAATTTTCAAAAAGTTTCCTATGAGGTGGTAGAAAATGAATAGCGAGAAACGTGCGAAAAACACATTTATAATAATAATAATATTGTGAAATTTAACGTCCTAATAAATTTAAGAATAGATGTGTAGCGGGTTTAGGACAGAAATAAAAATCTTTTGTTCTTTCTTTTTCTTCTAAAAATAGAATGGTGTACCCTTTTTTTTCTCGGCTCTTTTTTAAGAAAAAGGGATTTTTATTTCTGTCCTAAACCCGCTACTCATCTATTCTTAATAATAATAATAATAATAAAACATCTTTATTCAGCAAAAAAATATGATTCGAACTGGGGGGAGAAGATTAGCTACAAGCTATTCCTTAACTCTTAACCTTCCAGTGAATAACAAACTAAAATAAAAAAAATTATCAATACTATATAGAGATTTCACAGTTTGAAAGGAAAAAAAAATACTGATGCGAATTAAAAACCAATCTATTGTTCCAATAGTCATTTCTTATATTTTACCCTAAGCGTAAAGAGCGGTTTCAAAATTGGGCTTAAAAAGATTATAAAACTGAACAGCCTGATAGTAAAGGAACATTCAAACCTGGCTGTAGTGTACTGCGGCACTTAAGAATTTTAAACCTAATATTACGGTTATGAATTGCATTTCTGTAAATCATTTTTTCAAATATGTAAACAGGTATGTGCGTTTCAACAAACGATATAAAAAAACCATAAACTGTAATTTAAATGTTTCCAAAATATTTAGCCAATTAATGGATTCAGATACGTAATCATATTTTCTCAAATTGTTAACAAAACGGCAACATGTATTTTGCACGCGCTATAGTCGACATAATCTATTTAAGCAGGGGCAGTGGCAGTGACGGTCAAGCATGGTTCAAGGTGGTCAATACATATATATATATATATATATATATATATATATATACAAACATACAAACATATAAACACAAAAACATACATACATACATGCATACATACAAACATACAAACATACATACATATATACATACATACATACATACATACATACATACATACATACATACGTACATACATATATACATACATACATACATACATACATACATACATACATACATACATACATACATACGTACATACATACATACATACACACGTACGTACATACACACACAGACATACATACACATACATATATACACATACACATACCTACATACATATATACATACATACATACATACATACATACATACATACATACATACATACATACATACATACATACATACATACATACATACATACATACACACATACATACATACATATATACATACATACATACATACATACATACATACAAACACCTAATTTTCTAGTTATTATATTTTACACCACAGAGTCATTTGAAAAAATCAAAGACACCAAATCGTACATATTTTTTACTAAAATAACAATTTACTTTTTTGTTTTTGTCTTTACTTGTTGTTGTACCAAATTTTAAGTTCCGGCAAAGGTCGACATCTGGCCTAAATTCGAGACATTTCTTTAGACAAGTTCCGCTCACTGGTGGCTTTTGAAGTCTTGAGATTTTAAACCAATATGGGTACGATTATTTAAAACATTAATTTTTTCAGTTAATTTAAATCACAAAATCAACAAACAAGTCTTGAAAATAAAATAAATTCTATAAAAATACTCAACCGTAACCACAAAATATCACACGATTTACATTAAACTGACAAAAATGTTTAAGTTACCTCGGCGCGGCTGTTGACCCAAATTTTGGCAACGCAACCCGTATATTACTTATGCACCCGTATACGAATTAAATCGTGAACATTCGGAAAAAACTCGCCTCCGTTTATAACCACGAGGACATCGCGGGCCGCCAACCTCGTGGTACAACGAAACGAAACCTTTGGAGATCGCTGTGCGAGTCATCGATAGTGCGACTGCCGCGGAATCAACATGAACATCAACGAGTTTGCAAGCTTAGAATAATAGAAGGAATTTCCAAATATAAAAGAAATTAAAAAACTATAAATTATTTATTATTTTCTGTTTGGAAATATTTATTGGGGGGGTCATTGATCATATGACCTAATGGAGGAGCCGCCACTGAGCAGGGGTGATATAGAATTATACAATAATTATGTAACTATTACTCTGACAGTTTTTTTTAAGATGTAAAATATTTGTATTAGCATATAGCAGGCGCATTGGCAAATAAAATGTTTGAAATAACATGCCATCATGTTGTTTAAATCTTAGTGATGTGTCAATAATAATTAGGACCAAATTTTTCACATTTTCTTAGAAAGGAAGAACAGTGTTATTTAGTTTTATACTTATGTTTTCTTTAATGTTTCGACGTTGATTTCGGCCAGCAAAAAGTTAAAAAGCTCGGATTAGATAATCAGTGAAATTTAGAGGAGTAGTTATAGTACTGTGGCCTTTCCTAAACCCAGACTGTTGAATATAATAAGTTGTAATATATTTTTTAAACAGGTATTTAATTAGCTTAGCATGTACTACTCTTTCCAGCACCTTTGAAATTATCGGAAAGAGATTTATGGGGCGTAAATCCTGAACATTTTTTGCGTTGGGTATTTTAGGAATAGGAGACACTATTGATTCTCGTCAGGACGTAGGGAAGTAGCCCGCCTCCAAGCAACTATTAACAATACTTTTAATGTGGTCTAGAATTTTAGGCAAGCAAAGACATACTTCATATTATCGATTATATTTTGTATAGATATTCTGTCCAACAGAGAAAAATTAAAAACGTTATTAGAAAACTTTAGATTTCGATAATTTATTTTATCAACACATGCAGTTGACTTATTAAAAATACTTACGAAGTAATCATTAATTTTATTTGGTTGATATAAGTCAGGGGGTAATTCTATATCATTGGTTGTTTTAATGTTTAGATCGGTTAGGCCCTTCTAAAATTTCCTTCCAGTTTTACCAGCCTCCAATCGCTGTAAAATACTAGTGTGTGTTTGTTGTGCTCGCCTTCGGCTCGTGACACCAAATTTCCACACTTGTGACACAATATACTATTTTATTTTGATGAGATAGGTAGATTCATACAAGATTTATACTAACTTCTTTGACTGAAGTTGGTGATAATTTTGATATCAAAACTGTTTTCGAAAAACGTTTTTTTTTTATTTAATTGCTGTATATAATATATTTAATATACAATGAAGTCTACGGTCTCCTTATTGTCAAATAACTCCAGTTTTATATTTAGGCTTGGATAACCATTAGCCACGAATTATGTCCTATTAAGTATATCAGACAAATGTTTTATATTCGACACTAAAAATTTTACCTAACACTACCAACCATAAGAGACTTAAAGAAGAACCAAAGGATGTAAAACAAGGATACATATTTCTCGACCTGAGACCAATTCAGGGTGATTTTTATTAATAAGATTAGATATCACATAAGTTTAAATACATAGGGTAGTGTAAAACTGTACTACCTGTACTTAATCTATACTATACAATCTTCTATCTTTATTTTTTATATATTTAAATATTTAAAACAAAATTCCAGATTATCATTCAATATGATACTAAAAATGAAATTGGAGTTATTCATAGGAAGTAAATTAATTTCACCCAGTTCGTTGTACAAATTTTAGACTGCTAAAAAGTATGCGGTTTAAATCATCTGTTGGCTAAATTCATTTTAAAAAGATGCTATTGAAATTTCCTTGCAGATCAAAAATCTAGAATAGGACACAAAAATGTATCGTGATAAACATTATCTGAATATTAAAGGTATGTTATTTAACTCCAGGATATAATGTATTATATAAGCCGGGAGAGTCAGCTGTATAATTTTTATAGGATCGTTCCCAACAGTCTAAAGATTTATTTTTGATATGTAGATGTAGATCAGAATATGGAACATCTTATAATCCTGATATAATGGCCTCTTGCAGCTTTATCAACTAATTAGTTATCTATTAGAGATAATAGCACTGACTGAGAATCAGAGAATATTACAATATTAGTTAAGATATTCTCAGAAAAAAAACGTATTCTAATGCTTTTAAAATTGCTAAAGCCTCGGCAGTAAAAACGGAGGACATAGAATTGCATTTGAATTTTCATGTAATATTAACTCCAGGTACAGTAAAGGCATAAGCACAATTTTCAATTTTTGAGTCATCGGTATAAATTTTGTGAAAATGTTTATATTCATGTAAAATATCACAAAAAATCTTTTGGTTGATTAAAGTGACGTCAGTAAATTTACGAAAAACAATTTCTAGTTTGAAATATCTTATCATAATTTGGCATTCAAACAGGAAGTATATGTTTTTGTTGGTCAGATAGAAATACATAACCTATAAATTTTATTCATTAACTCATTATTTTTGTATTGCATATTCTTAAGTAGGAATTTTTCTGCTAAACGTTTCCTCCTGATATATAATGGTCATTCGGAACATTCAGAGAGATGAACCTGAGTTGGGCAATTTTTAATGGCTCCTATTACGAGCCTTAAAGCTTTATATTTTCTTGATACTAGTTTTGCACTCCGAACCATAAAATATAGAGCCGTAATCCAGCAATGCCCTCGTAAATGACTATTAAAATATAAGCGCGGTTTTGGGACCTGCACTCCATGATTTTGACATAACTGCTCTAAGAATATTACGCCTTTTCTCGGCCTTAGTTATGACGTAATAAATGTGATTATTCCATGTTAATTTTTGACCTAGAATGACAGATAGATATTTAAATGAATTTAGCCAAGGTATGGACGTATTATAGAGAATAATTGTATATATTCTGATAAGTTTATTCCTAGAAAAAATATCAAAGCTGATATTTTAGAAAAATATTAATTTCAATTTTACATAATGTGGTTAAGGGTTATTTTACACTCTAGGATTGCTTTATTTTTGCAATAAATACAAAAGTCGTGTGCAAATTATAATACTGATGAATTAATGTCCAATGAATGAGTTGCTCTATAAAGTAAGCATTTGATATATCCAAAAATACTGCAGTCAAAATAATTTTTTTGCAGGTTATTCCTGGATTTACATACAGGCTTATGTGGCAAGACCTGCACCCTGAATCTACGATTCCAGAAAGGCTCTCACAATATGGGTCACATCCAGTACCACGGACTTCTGCATTAATCGGTGAGTATTGTTTTGTATACCAAGTTGTTTAATCTCATCTTTCAGTTTTTTAGGTATAGAAGATACAACAAGTGGAATGCCCATGATACTCTGGAGTTCCCACATTACTCGAATTTACGTGTATTTTGAGTTGATGTTATTGTAATTCGGGATAACAACGGCAATAAAAAGTGTTCTCCTTCTTGTAGGCTATTATTATATCTGCCTTGTTATGCCTTAAAGGTACTTCTGTTATAATTTGTGTATCCCAATAAATCTTCACATCTTCAGATTCAACAACCAGCGGTGGTTTATACTGGTAATAAGGCTCTTCATTTCCTGGGCTGATACTGTGTAGCTTTAATAATTCGTGGTATACAATCACTGTTATTTTGTTGTGTCTCTCCAGGTATTTAGTACGAGTCAATTGTTTGTATCCTAATAAATTGTGCTCAATAGTTTCAGTGCCACTTTGACAATGTCTACATTGATCATTCTCTAGTTGTTCTTTGAATGTGTTTTTATAGTTCTTAGTGTGTATCACGTTGTCCTGAATCTCTATCATTAAACCCACTGTTTCCGGAAATAGTGTTCCGCTTTTTAACCATTCGAGCAATGCCTCCCTATCAATTTCTTCTTTATGCAAGTCATTGAAAAATCGTTTGTGGAGCTCCTTCAAAGACCATTGTCGCATTTCTTCGTCATTTGAAATCATTACATTAAACGGTATAAATTTCCCGTCTCTCATATTAAGTGGTGTATAATCGCTGTCCGCCCTAGTTATTAATTGATGTAGGTTGTTGTACCATAACAATATCTCGAATGCCTCGTCCACCCTGATCTCGTGGTAGTGATAAACGTTTCTTTGATGATCTTGGGTGGTGTGCGCATTGTTTCGTCTTCATTACTCTGATTTTTGCGTTCACTTGTCTGTATGTGCCAAGTTTACCACGTCAAAAGAGTACGCCAATGCAGGGATGGCAAAGCTATTGATGGCTTTGACCAGGTTACCGGAGTTAAGTCTGGTTTATAGGAGAGCTTTAAGTCTGGTCAAAAATTCATTGCTAAGTATTTCCTAGATTTTCTATGATGAGATTTGTATGAATCCCAGGTATTTATTGGGGTCATTGTTCATAGCGCTTATATTAGTTGCGTCGTCGAGGGGCATGTCAGTACCAAGCTTTAATTTTCCTCTTTGTATTGTCACTGTTTGCTATTTATTTGTTCCCAATGTCATACCTATATCTGTGCTTATTATATGAATTTGATTTTCATTTTTGACATTGAGTCCGTATTTGGTATTCTTAATAGCATTGGCGAGCGGCGTCAAGGCAAGGTTGAACCACAGTGCACTGAATGAGTTACCCTGAAATATTACACGCCTAATCACTGGCTTCTGTGACTGAAAGGTGATGTTATCTGTCCGTAGCATCAGTCTGGTAGACCAGACCAGAATAATAATAATAATAAAATTATTATTATTATTATTATTATTACACCTTTGCCCCGTCTAAAACTAAACTGAGAATTAGGCAATATGTTTTGAGATTCACTTCACCATTCTAAACGATACTTGATAATTCTTTCCATCGTTTTTAAAGTATAGGATAAAAGTGAAACTGGCCTAAATTCATTACGTTTTCATGATTTAGGAATAGGAACGATTATAAAATTTTTGACTCGGCTTATGTCACACCTAAATATAATTTTCTTAAAGGCTAAACATAAAAGATTTTTAGCAGAATTCCATCCTGTCCTAGAGAAGTATCTTTGTGTTTATTTTCAAATTCTATAAGTGAAATTCTGTTTGTTAAAAATGTGAATTAGTAATTTTAGTTTTAGAGATTTCTGTAGTTTCGTAGTCTAGCTACAACTTTCTTAAAAGTATTTCAGCAGAATCCTGTGATATAGGATTAGATGTGTTAGCAGAGTCATATCTGAGGGAGCTAGCGCACCTGGCAAGATTCCGATTTGGCGCCAACTTTTTTGTTAACCTTTACTTTGCACTACTAGCCTACATATAGATTTAAAACATTTATAAAACAAAAAATATTTTATTTAATTAATATTCGTATAACTTAAAAGTCAAAGTAGTTTACAGAGTAACTCTTTTAGACTTTATCTATTACCGTGTCGAAGTCAATTTTTTTTAATAGCTAATTTTGTCAACATTTCCTGGCCAATTTGAGACCTCAGGTAGACTTTGACAAGTTTAAGCTTACCGAAGGACCTCTCGCAGGAAGCGGACGTAATGCTAGGTGAAGACCGACTTCTATATTGGAATAGATGGATGCCAATCTATATTCGTGAATAACGTTTAACACAGTTAGTCAATCTGCGTTTTCTATATTTTTTTATCAAGAAACAAGCCTGATACTTGAAACTTTCAATTTCTAGATATAATTCATTGACATCCGGGTCATCTTTATATTTTATTGCTAAATCGGCTGCTGCTTTCTTCAAATGTTCAACAGATTTTCTAGAGAAATGATCTCCTGATAAAAAACTACGACTAAAGTCGAATTCTACACTTGACAGGCTTTCAAACCTCCATTCATTTTCTGCAATAATAGAATCGAGAATATCATATAATGGCATTTTGACTTTATCCAAGTTTCCTCCGTTTTTTTATCGTAAATTCTTTTTACTTTTTTTTTCTTTTTTCTAAAATCTGTTAGATACTTTTGTAAACCAATAATATTCTTTGTTGCTCTTTCTACTGTTTTAAAATTGGGGACTCGATGTAGGAGAAGAGTAATATAGTATCTTAGGCGTGGATTGCGCCCCTATGGGCTTGCGCCACTGTGTTTTAGTACCTAAACTATCCTTAACTGCATTAATCCTTTTCCAAAATTTTGAGGGAGGGCTTTCACTCTTTAAATTGCTGCAAAACGTTTTCCATTTCAATCGGGCTTTATTTTTAAATATTAGTTTACATTTAGCTGTAATTTTTTTATGTTTAATATAATTTCGTAAACTGGAACAATTTAGAAATTCTTTAAAAATATCCTTGCGTTTTTTTTTTAGAAAAACTACTAGATTAGTAACTTTTATTCAGGATTACTTTAACTGGAAAATGATCGGATCCATAGAGGTTTTTTAAAACTTCCCAAGTAGAATTGTTTAGCATATTAGATGAAGTGATGTAGTTATGTTTATTACAGAGCCAATATTATCAGGACCGACAGGCCTAGTTATTTTTCCTTTATTTCGTATCACAAAAAATTCACAAAACATGTAGAAAATTATCTAAAATCTTGATTAAGTCGTTTCCAAAATGATCAATACTATTACACCCCCACAATGTGTGATGGGCGTTAAAATTACCTGCGATAACACAGTTCTCACTTATCTAAGGGAAAACTTTTTCTTATTCTGATACGTTAATTTGAACACTAGTGAGTCAAGAGAGAACTTTTCCTTATTCATGATCACATTAATGCCACATATTTCTATTTTGTAATTGTCAAGATTTTCAAATTATTAAACAATTAAAGTTGTTGATTTTTTGATGACTTGGAACACCGCCTTTACCTTGCGGTCTATCCTTCCATATAATATTATATCCTTTAAAATTAATTTTATATTGTAGTGTATAACAGGTTTCACTAAGAAGCACTATGTCGGAGTTACGTATAAAAGGTTTTTTAAAAAAATTATGGTTAGAATATGTAGATCTAGCATTCCAATGAATTATTAATTAATAATTAATTATTAATAATTAATATTAGAATGTTTAGATTTGTCCGGAGGAATATCTCATTTCTTCCATGCTCACCTCTGATCATGTTGGTAACATAAAGGGGGAAAAACTATCACAAAACATATAACTCATATAATAAAAAAAATACTATCCTTAATAATTCTAAATATTTATTATTATAAACCAACACTGCACAAAAACAATATTCTGTTATCGCGTCGTCTCGATTTCGATATCATCACAAGTTCGATTTCGATCTTAATTGTGAAATTCTACCATTTTAAACTTCACAATCAACATAATACCGAATACCTCCAAGTACCTAATAGAGTCATAAAGTCGCCGGATACTATCAAGATATATAATGATAAACTTGCTCAACGAATATCGAAACTTCGAAAACAACACTTCACGTTAATATACTTTAGAGACTAAAATCAGTGCAATCGGATCAGAGATACAAAACACTGATAACTTTTGGGGTTCGTTTTTAGCCTGATTCTATTAAGAATACTTAACTAGACATGTACACATTAAGGAATAATTTCTGTTTCAGACTAAATGCTTGAAAAAGCCAAACATACCATATTTATTAGGTATGTCATATATCCCGCAGAAAATGAGGAACTTACCCCAAACTTAATTATTATACGTGTAAATCGTACAGTGAATGCGTTGTGATATTTGGGGTATACTCCTTTTTATAGTAAAATATACATTATTCTTCTAAACTTAGTTTAATCAGGATAGGCAGGTTACTATAACTTAATTAAATTAAAAAAAACTAGATCTCGATCATTTTGTGTCTGTGTCTATTATATTCTATTCTATTTGCATTTTTGCTTGAGAATTTACAAATTTTAGTGATATAAGAAGTAACAAAAATCTTAGTTAAACGAAATGTGAAGAGATCGATTTGTCTCCCGAAAGAATGCAAAACATTAAAGTGGCATTTTCTTAAAAACAACGGCTATTAAAATTAAGTTTATAGCTAAATGCTGGTCTTCCTCCTAAGATGTCGTGATGAAGAAATAGTTCCCAAGTCTCTTCAAATCAATCATTATGTTTCAACCAGGGCAGCCAGGAACATTTACAGTCGTGCTAGCATGGCTCTCGTAAGCAAGAGGATCAAGACTACTAAAGTTCTACAGGTACAACTAAAATTAGTTTCGACGCTTGAAATCAATTCATTTACAACATTGGACAAAATCACTCTCCAGCAAGCAGAAAGGATTTACCAGCAAATGACAGCAAAACAACAGAAGAAGTTTGAAACTCTGCTCAGCAAACATCAACCAGAACAGCTCTTACAGAATACGGTAATCAATTTATCATCTATTTCATTAAAAAAAGCAGAGGAGTCGGTTTTCCGAAAGCAATATAATTCTGGAATTGCTCCAAGAATTATTCCAGTAGAGGACATAATAGCAAGTGTAGAGGACACACACTACCACAAGAACAGGCAGATTCAGTTCGATATTAAACAGTAAAAAATCTTCCCAGCTATAAACCACCAAAATCCAACTTGTCAGACGCAGAAAAAACAGCTATAAAGAGCCTTAATGACAAATGAGATGTTATAATTATACTTGCAGATAAAGGAAATGCAACGGTGGCCATGGACAACTACCTTGGGAAAATAGAGACATTATTTGAAGATGACAGCTATAGAACAATACCAACGGATCCAACTAAGAAAATTGAAAGAAAACTTTGCAGCTTTATTTATTAATGTCTTGGATTTTACAGATCTAGAGAAGAAGAAATTGAAGCCAAGCGGTTCGAAGATTGTTCGATTTTACTTCCAAAACTAATCTACCATTACGTCCCATTGTCAGTGTAATAGGTTCGTCATCTTACGAAATAGGTAAATATTTATCCAATATCTTATATCTATTCATAGGACGATCTAATTCTTATACAAAAAAACTCTAAACATTTCGTGGAAAAGCTTAAAAATTTTATTTTAGACCCCAGTGATATTTTAGTCTGTTTTGATGTTGCATCTCTGTATACAAATGTGCCTATTGACGATTCAATTTCTTTAATTTCTGACATAATTCAACAAAGAACCTTAATCCAATCATAATTGAATTAATAAGAGAATGCCTAGCGTCTACATAATTCATTTTTCAGAGGACCTTCTATGAGCAAATCTCGGGTGTCGTCGTAGGATCTCCACTTTCTCCTGTGGTAGCGAGCATCTTTACGGAGGGTTTCGAGAAAATTGCTTTAAGTTCTGCTCCTTTACAACCTAAATGTTGGTTTGTATATCTGTAGATGACACTTTTGTAAAATGGCCTCATGGAGAAGTATAATTCTAGATAATCTAAACCAACAACATTCTAACATAAAAATTTACTAAAGAAATTGAGTCGGATGGTGCCGTTCCTTTCCTTGATACATTAGTACAAAAGAAAGAGAACGTCACTCTAGGTCATACTGTTTACAGGAAACCGATACATATGAATAGATATTTAAATTTTAGTTCTGACCATCATCCATTTCAGAAGCACTCCTTCATCAATTCATAAGTCATTAGGGCTTTGTCAATATGTGATACAAAATCAATTCCGGAAGAAACAGAAAAACTGACTGAAGCTAAAGATCAAACGGATATTGCACTGAAGATACTAGGCACTCAATTAGGTATTATAATAATCCCAGACCTCAACCAGTATTGGATACTCCACCATTACGTAGTGCAATTCTTTAGTAACCACAAAACAATTGGGCAATGATTAAGGACACCAAAAGATGTAATTCCTTTACAAACAGAAGGAGTTTATAAAATTCTTTGTTCCTGCGGTAAAGTGAATATAGGTGAAACTGGACGATCTGTGTCTACTAGACTTAAGGAACAAGAAAAATGTATAAGTAAGAAACAAATTGTTCAATCCGCTGTAGCTGAACACCAGCACACAACAGGACGCATGATTAATGTAGAGACGCGGGCTGCGTGCCACATCATGCGTGGAAACCAATCATCACAGTGAGTCACTCGTCGATGAGCTCGTTCAGTGTTTTGATCTTGTGCATTGAAGATCCCCAAAGATGCCTTGTGCCATCGCAGGCGAAACGTCTGAAAATAATTCCAATTTGACTAATGGTCTAAACCCAAGAACCATGATTTCTTAATTGACTCCAGCCGTGAAAGCTCTCATAATATGTTAAAACTAAATGTTGTTACATGAATCAAACATTTTCTTTTTATTTTTACTATGGAAATTTCAAAAATGTAAAAACATTTTATATTTTTTTTTTCACTTATGACGAATTATCCCAGGTTTTTTAAATATTTCTCCTTTAATGCATAATATTTGTAGTAACTAAAGTGATTTGTTTTTATGGAGAATATGGAAGGTCGTTGAAAAAAGAACATGCCGATAGTTAGAGACAAGGTACAAAAAAGTTCGCAGTTCAAAAATCTCTGTTGCACGCAAGAACCGCAGAGCAATTATTTTTTCCATATTACAACTTTTTGATATCTTAAAATTCTTTTGATATAGATGTATATTATATTATTATCCTAGCATATAACCTAATTATATATTTGAGGGGTCACTGCACAATCGACCGCTCCACGTTATCGTTAGAACGAAACTAAACACTCTGCATTCTCCATTGCAACTCAGGGAGCGCAATATGTAATATCTGTTGTCTTGGTAAGTTGTCAGCCCACTCAATCCCATTGATTCCGTTGTGCTCAATCCCTCAACGGAGTTTAACTACACTTTATACTTTTTTTCTCAATGGTCCCTCAAAGCATCTTCTGAACTTCAAACTTCTGAACAAGCATAGAACTTATTCTAGATTTTAGAATTATTTTGAGGGATGCCATATCAAAGCAGATGTACTGTAACACTAATTAGTGTGGTTAAAACTATTTAACATAAGATAAGATACACGTATCTAAAATCCTTACAAGACATATTTGAACTTCTTTCATTATTTATATGCTTAAAAATTCGGATTATCCATTACGTTATGAAAGTGACAAAACTAAAGCATAGTTTAAATTATTTTTGGTTGTTTTTTAAATTTTAATATCTAGCCTATATGCTATAAGTGATTAAACAATTTTGAATTCGTAAATATGGCAAACAAACAATTAACTAAAGTAATTTTCATTTTTTCATTTATTAGATCTTAGACTAACAAAAAATCTTACTATAAGATTACAACAGCCCAAGGTTTGACATTTATTGTAATACCACGCTTCTCTTGATCCCTGCATATTGATAATAGCATATCAAAAATTTTGCAAAAATATTAACTTATTACCAGAATTCTATGCCATATCGTTAATTAAAAATAATACAAATCTACAAACAATATTGTACTTAAATACCAACTAGCTTAACTTTGTAATTACCTTTTAAATGAACGAAGAGAACAACTGCAAAATAAATAGAGGTTAATACTGTGAAGCAAAATATGATTTTTTTATTTTTAAAATAGTAGCATTAAAAACACACTTAAAATGAAATTTAACTACTGTAACATATACATTAAAATAACCGTTGCAATTGTGTAGAGTTCTAAAAATATGGCAGGTCTCCTAACAGTAATAACAGTAACGACAGTAGTTACAAATAAGCACACGTACTGTCGTTTATTATAATTATTACTGAGCATAGTGGCGGCAAAAGAGTCCTCATATGAATAACCGATGACTGCTATTCGAAAATTTTGAGTGCGTTAAACACATTATTGAAAAAATATTTGTTATAGATTAAATTATTTAAAACATTTTAGAAATGTGTTACACCACAAATTTCGGTTCATATCTTTTCGATCCCTGACTTGTATCGAAGTTTTGAATTATATAAATGGGTGTCCTCGATTCAGTATTACAGCTAATATCTTTAATATTATTATAGGAAATACGAAGTTTTTTCCAATAAAAGTTAAACGGCCGGTTGCAAAAAGCTCAATAAAAGTTTAGAATGTTTAACGGAATGTCAAATTTGACAGCGAGTTCATAGATTTCTGTAAGCAACTTGTCAAATCCGAAATCTCGGTTAAATATTCTAAACAACAATTAAGTTTTGTGCAACCGGGGGTATGACAATTAAAAGATATTTAATTTACATTTAACATTTGTTATTCAGGTTGTATCCGAAACTCAAGTTATGTTTTTTTTAAGTGGCACACTTAGTATATTTGTAAATTTTAACTTTCAATGATCTGATAATAAAGCGTAATAATTACTACTGAAGTCTACCGAAACTGTGGTGAACAATTTCCAGAATTGCAAGTAACCTAATCCAAGAACAGCATCATTTCCATCGAATTTCAAGTACTCTAATATGTAACAGAGGTTCTATTCATGGTCAGCCCGTTCTCCAGACCTGAGCCCTTTGGTTATTTTTTCTTTGGGTATATTTCAAAAATATCTTTTAAGAAACCTAATCTTTAAATTTAGAATATTCAAATAATAAGCTTAGAGAAGCATGTAACACTTCCGACGTGATTAGAGCAGTTTGTCCAGAGAACGTATTGACACATTTTACTGGGGGCAAACAAATCAATGTTATTCTGCTAACTTACCTACTTAGATTGTTAAGTTCTATTGTGTTTATATTTAATTTTTAGAATTTGTATCTATTTCTTCGCTCGAATGTCTGTGTTTATTATTGTGGTGATATTAAGTGCCAATATGATCAAAAGATTGAATGTTTTAACAATTTTTATCATATAGTTTGTTAAAATTGGCATAAAATAGGTTAAGGTGCCCCCCAGAAGATCTGTCGATGACGTAATTTTAGTATGGTCTATATGTTTAGAATTTACGGTAGAAATAACAAAATTACAGATATATGGGCCTTTAAACATCAAATACATTAATATTACCAATATACACTATTTTTACATAAGGTTTTTTATTATCAATGAAATCTTATTTATTTTGTATTGGCTTTAATCCTATACCTTTATTAAAAAAAAAAAGAATAGAATCCCAAAAATATTACGTTAACACTTTCACTGCCAAGGTTATATGGTAATATTTACCTTATGGTTGCATATAGATTTGGGAAATATTAAATTTATTAAAATCAGAGAAAAAATTAAAATATATGTAACATTATTGTTGAATGGATATTTTATAGATATTGTTTTATAGAATGTTTCTTAAAAAGTATCAGAAAAATGACATGCATAGGAATAGTCCAAAATCAAGCATACTTTAATGAGAATAGATAGATATCTGCTATTCGTAGAGTTGGCAGTCCATTTTAACGATCTGTCAAGCCTCTTTTATACTATTCCTCAAGAGTTTTCATTTAACCCTGCTAGAACGATAATGAATTCAACATAAGTAGTATCCAAAAATTGGTAAACTTTAGATGAAGCAGACCAACCTTCTACTACACGAAAAGTTGACAGTCAAGTGAGGAAGTGACCTTTTTACTTCCTTTTTGACACGCGCAGGTAAGACAGTCAAACTGTCAATGCGATTTTAGTTCACTTCTATATTTTCTCACAGAATTTCAGTACAGTCGCTTCCCGAACCAATTCATTTAAAGCAAAATATAAAAACATTTTTGTCTACTCTACGTTCACCTATTAAGAAGCTTATAAATGATGTTATATCTAAAAGACATATGTTTGGGTCAAACTTTTATTTAGGTTTCACTCAATACCGAGTACAAAATAATTTCATGTTAAACTTAGCGAATCTTTTATATACATTTTTTTCATATTTTCGTTTTTAATGGAGATGGAAGAGAGTCATACTATAATGAACACGTTTAAATTAGGATTGTTTAATATTTGTATGATAAGAGGATACACAGAAAGGAAATCTGAATGATTATTAGCAAATGAAGTAAATATTTGGTTTATTATTGAATGTTAGTGCGTTGCACCTCTTAAATAAATTTTGTCAAAAAAAACCTACCTACTTGTATCCTTGATCTAAAAACGCATTTGAATAAGATTAACGTATTACGTTATTTAGTAGGAATGTTTTTTATCCTTCTTTTAATGGGATTAATCGGTACCCCTAAGATAAGTCTCTATACGGTGAAATAAATTGTACTTCTAAAGAATATGCATTTTTTTTTAATTTTGTTAAATGAGCTTATATTTAACAAAATTAGCCATAAGTAGTCAGTGTTTTATGGCCAACCTTATGAAAATAATAAATAAGGCTCAGTAGCTTTTTAATTCGTTAAATGACAGCGGATTAAACGAATGTTGAATATGTACAAAGCATTAATTTAATATTGCCAGTGACAGATTCAAAACGCTGATTACCTTAATGGGCTCTTATTTGATCTTTTAATGAATGTCAAAACTAATGGCCCTTAGAGAGTAGCAAAGACGTGATTAAGTTTGATATGAATACTATGATATTGCCCCTGATTACATCTAGAACTGTTCCTTTCTCCATATGATATTTTTCAACACTCTTTACATGATCACATAGCGACTTCCATTCATTTTCCGGGAAAGTTTGAAAAACTTATCACAATAATTGTGAACATTTTTAAAAGTAGGGGAAGCCCAAAGTAGTTCAAAGGGATTTAGACAGGGGAGATAAGGCGACAATCTTAAAGCCTCATGTCCCTTAACTCCAAGAATTTCATTAATTTCAGACGTTTTAAATCTAGGTTCCTTCATTTTAAGTAAACTGTATAAATCAATTTCAATTCAGTAAAAGAGATATTTCGACTTCTAAGTTATTCTTTTATTACCTTTCCGGCACTAAAATTGGAATATTTTTGGATTTCCTCGTTATGGTATGGTACATTATCAATAACAATTTTCGGAAGTCATTTTTTCTTAATAAGCATAGTTAATTTCGCTGTAGTAATAGTCGGATTTAAAAGCTAAATATGCATTGGGAACGAAGCTATTTTCACTTCCTACATGAACTAGTAATTTTTATCCCTTTGACACCGACCTCCGTTCGCATTGGCGCTTCAAGATTTCTGATGGGTATAAGATCAGGTTTTTCTATCAAGAATATACGATTTGTTTTCGTCTTCCTTCATCTGAATCTTATTTCCCCCATAAACTTTTGTAAACTTTCATGAAGGCCTGTATAATTAGGGTCTTCTTTAAATTTACTGCAGGTTCTATGTAAAGTTAGCACTTTCTGATTAGTCACTTCGAAGTCGATATATCGTCTAAGCACACATTCGTTACAATTATCTGTTTAGAACAAGATATATTCATTTTTTATTTGGAGTCGAAAATAACACAGAATCGCCATCTATGTCCCCCATCCCAGTTCACTATTCTTTGAATGATACCGCGACTTACACGATTTTGAATTTTCTATAGGTTATGTTAGGTTAACATATAAATAGAACGATGTTTCCCAGAATTTCGCGACTTTAACCACACAACACCCTGTAACTCACATTCGAAATAAATTCTATATCGTTAGGCAATGCACAACTTTCGAGTCTCAATTGGTGCATCTTTTAAAACACCTCTGTTACGGATTGTATTTACACCATCTAGATAGGTGTTGCCTATCTACTGCGCACTGAGATGCGTGGCTACCTCAGCAGTTTGGTATAATTTAATTCAATCTTTATGATGAGTAATCTAATCATTGTATCGAATTTGACGTTGACAACAGCCAGAAAGCTGGCAAGTTCAAAAAGGGAAAAAGTAAATAAATATATATTGTCTAGTAAATATCGATTCTTTACACAAAATATTACTTTGTTAATGTATTTGAAACTTTTGCATAATAAGTTTTTAAAATTAATGAATCATCCTGTATATCATCCTGTATAAATTTAAGGGGCAATAAATACTGTATTGACTCACTGACATATATTTTATGCAAATCCGAAGATATTTTATAGAATAACAAGCAAACATCTCAAATAACCCGAGATTCATAATTCAGGTAGGTGGCTGAACTCTGATGTCCGTTGTTGGAGCGTGATTTAGTCGAAGGCTAGTGATGTTAAGGCTCGTAGCTGATAATTTAATCATTAATAAATAATCTACTTTCCTGGGAAATGTAGGATGTAGTTTGTAAAAAAAGTACTATACGCACGAACTCTAAAGTCGTGGGATAATTGATTTACAAAAAAGTCGATAAAAATGTAATACAGCGATCAGAGGCGTACCATTCTTTTTGATCCAGGGCCTACAGAGAAGAAAAGTCGTCATTCTTTATTTTTTATAACACGTGCTGATAATTGAATTTTATTTTTTATTGGGATTTATTTTATTTGTAAGGGCGCTACATTTTAAACACTCAAAAAACCGATTTTTGAAATCAGTAATGTGATTAGTTCTAAAAAATGGAGGTAGATCTGGTGATATACCTTTTTCTGAAACTAATCACATGATTTGATTGTTTTGACACTTTAAAATAGTTTTGTTAAAACGTAATATTAAAATAAATTGTTTGGAAATTCACAAGCTTTGAAGTATTGAGATATCGCTTATTGCAAAACAGTAAATATCCGTAGGCGAAAGAATAATATTTATTAAATGCTATGGCAAAAATTATGTAATTTCCTATTTGTTGTGAATTTTGCTTGTTGCATCTATCTATTGATTTGGCAGGAAATAAACGAAATAGCAAATGTTCCTTGACGTAAAATATCAGTATATTTCGAAGGTTTTAACGATTCATCGTAAAAAGGTGCTTTTATCAATCTAACCAAAGTTAAATATATATGAAAAAGGAAATAATGCAAATTGTAAATCTAGTTAATTAGGACATTATGCATATTTACTGGTAAAATAAAATAGTAACATATAAAAATATTTATTATTTTTAGTTTATTTCATTTGCATCTTATATTATATTTTCATTTGCTTATAGTCCAATTAACAAAATCAATTTTTTTTAAGATTTTACATCTGATGATGCCACAGTATTCGCCAAACAATTGTCATGTATTGTATTCTTTGGTAAAATAAATTAAGTGGAAATTGTAAATAAGTGTTTTCGTTTACTTAGTTAAAAACGTTTTCAATACTTTACGGTTGTATACTAAATTTTTTCGATTTTAAATATACATTTCAAAATAATAAGAAATTGCTTCAGTAAATATATAGGCATTGTTAAGGATGTTAACAACCTTTAACTTAACCTTATGTGTATTTCAACTCAAAAAAAAATCTAATCAGAGTCATGCTGAACTTGCACCTATAATCAATTTTATTTAAATGAAATGTGGGTTTTTTGAATATGTTTTTTAGGCAACTTCGCGAATCTTGAGTTTTCACTGAAAAAAAAAAATACATTTTGGACGTAAACAAACTTTTATTTCAGTTCAACGTTTATCTAGCGGTTGCTTGCATTTTAAAACATGTTTCTTAATTAACTTTACTGCAAGCCAGATCATGGATAGTTCGCCAAATAAGTTTTGTGACTGGCCTTGTTTACAGTTGTATTCTTTAGAACTTTTGATAATTTGAATTTTTGCGAAATTCGATTGATTGATTGATTGATAAGGTCGTTTCTTAAAATACGACGATTCAAAATGTATACGATTATACCAGACTATTTTTGCCATTAAATTATAGGAGGTAAAATTTGCTAAAGGAAACTTAGGTTTAGGTAATAATACGAGTAGAACCCTATTGTTGCTTAAACCTAAGATTCCTTTAGCAACCAAACTTTCTCTCTTCACAGGACATGTATTCTTTTTAGATATCTGTCCGTGGATCCGGTGTATATTTTTCAATTTAACAGAATTGTGCTCTGTGTTCACAACAAATCGTATAATAATATTTTTTATATCAGAGCTAAATAAAGGACCACTAAAGATATTACTCTAAGACAAAATGTATGATTTTTTTTTGTCAACTGATGAGCTGATAGTTGCTTGTTGATACCCTTATTCAAAAGAGGTGAATTTTTTGTCTTTTTTTGATTTAGACCCCTGAGAACAACTCCTCGCTCAGATATTATTATTCTCTTTTTGCAGAGAGAAATCTGACAACCCTAGGTAACAATGACGCTTAAAAGACTTAAGACTTATGTTCTCGTTTTTTAAACGTATTATCCAAGTATAGTCTGTACTGAAGAAAATAACATTTTTAAAAACATAAAAGCGGATACATTATTTCATTTCTATATATTTCAGATTTTCTTTAGGTTTATGTATTTTTAGATAACTTAAAAATCGAAAAAAACACAACAAAAAATTCGATCGTAGAGGAAAATGCAACTTACGTGGGGGGTTGAACTGTGATATTATTGTCTGGTGACTCAGCTGATGGTTGAGTCAAATGCCTTCTTGTGGATGGTAAAGCTTTAGCGATAGAGGGGTTGTATATCTTCGGATCGCTGACCATTCTCACAAAGAAACTTCTTTTCTGAGCCAAATTTTCTCTTTTCTTTCTCTCGAGAAGTTCGAACACCTCGTCTTGGAGTTCCTGAAATAAAATGATTTTTATAGTGGTAGTTCTTATTCTATAAAAATATACACTGTATCGGTTCTTTCCCAGGAATAAGTGAATCATATACAAACACAAGACTAAAAGACAGAAAAGGCAATTGAAAACTCATGCATTCCTTTTGCATTATTAGGATTCAATAATTAGGTATTGATATATCTAGAAAACCAATATAGGGCTACTAGTGCTTTGGTTGGATATTTAAGAGGGTGATTATGATAAATAAATTCGATTAAGGTGGCTGTTACTTGATGGAAATTCATAACACAAAGTAAAATATTAAAATTACGAACTTGATTTTCACTGTTTATTTTCCATCTGAAGAAGTTATTATGTACCGAAACAATTGTTATGGTTTATTTTAAAAATAAACAGTGGAAATCAAAAGTTAGTTTTTTACTTTGTATGATAAATAAGTTAAAATAAGTTCCGAAAATTTAAAAGTGGATTTACATAAAAAAGTCATACAAATGAAATAAGTTAATATAAAAGTAGTTCCGCAAACGCAATGTTATCTAGATACAACGTAAAAAAATTAAAAAAACATTTTTTCATACATTTTTAATATGGTATTCAATTTAGAAATCATAGTTTTCGGGTTTAGACTGTGTCAAATTATAAACATCTTCTGGTTGCAAAGAAATTACATCTTTTGGTGATCCTAAGCATTGCCTAATAATTTTGTATGTATTAAAGATTGTGTGAATGTATCTAACACTGGTTGAGGTCTGGTATTACTATAGTACCTAATCGAAAGCCTTCACCGGCCACCTAAGAAAAAGGTGGTGCAATTTATATTAGAAATCAAATTTTTTCTAGTTATTAGTATAATTTTGACCCCACCGGGTTTTTTGCTCATGAGTAATGTTTGCCCTACCAGGATTTCATGTTGTACGTTCAGTTAAACAAAAATGGATTCCAAAGACTAGCATATTGCGTCGTACATAATTTCCGGCAAATGATTCAACTTCTCTTTTTCTTCGAAGAGTTTTAACATAAACATTTTTTAGAATATAATATCTTAAATCAAAATATTGACAAATTAAGTGTTTTATTTACATAATACAAGTATGCGGTTTTAAAACCTCAAACTTATTAATTTTGTTCCAAATTTTTTTTCTGCGCTCTTGAACTTTCGGAATATTAATTTTACATAATGTAATTCTATTTAATTCTCATAACAATGTAACATTTTCGATTCTGATATAAAAAATACCATTATTTGCGTTAATTCACTTTTTCCGAAAAAAAGAAAAAAATCAAATGCACTCTTTGATGTCTATTTATTACTTGGAACTACGCAAAAAACGATGATTTGGGGATACCACTGCGCATCTGTTCATGCAAGGGATAAAAATTGCTCTAGCTTATTTTTTAAAATTTGTATTTGTTAGATGAAATATGCATATCAGGTTTTAAAGAATCTCGACAATTGCACCTACCTCATGCTGCACACCTGATGGGAACTTAAAAAAGTTTGAAAATAAAGGGATATCGAAGGCAATGACCTATCTGACCACGTCGATTTTAAGAAATCTGCAACTTGTTACAGGTGTTCTAAGTGGAAAGTTTTATTATATAAGGAAACACTTCACAATATGAAGCTTAGTGATGCTCTTTTTTGTAGAGAATGTGAACAGGAATATGCTGAATTCTGCTCCCTTTAATAAAGAAATCAACTGAATGACTATCTCTAGTTTTGTATCTATTAAACAGGTATTTTTAATAATTGTTTATGGTGTTCTTGACACATAAAAAAAATATTTTTGACACTTTTCTAAAAATGTTAAGACCATGAGTTGTTAATATTATTTGAAAGTTTTGGATATAAAACTAGTTACAACAGCAAATGATGTAAGCTTTTTTCCTTAAATACAGGTACTCTTTAACACAAAACTTTAAAAGTGCCACAAACCTGGGCTACTTTGACAGAGTTTAGAGAGCTTTATTACCGTAACTTTTTTTGTTAGTTACCCGAATAAAAAAAAATGTATTTGTCTGAACCAGTTGAAACTTTGGCAACATTACCTACAACAGACGACTTCCGAAAAGCAGTTTTTGATATTTGGTTTCAAAGTAGACCCATGCTTGGGGCTATTTAGACATGGCATTATTTTGTGCCGTGGGTCAAATTAATAACGTTTGGGACGTAAAATGAGTGCCGTTTGGCACCAAACTAGTTATATATTTTTATTTTACAATATTTTGGGAGGTTAAACTTAAAAATACAGGTGTTTAATAAGCTACGATTTATTCAATTAAAGTTTACATTGTATAGGAAAATATAAATGGTAACATTAACAAAAACAAAAACAAAAATAATTTTCTTAAAAAAATTATGTTTGCGTTTACATATCTTTATCATCATCTTGAACATTCATACCGAGGATTCGTGATGATCACTTCCAACGTAATGTCGAAAGTCACACAGGCAAATAGAACAGATATTTTCATTTTGTTCTATTCTCCAAGTTTACTTGTCTACTTGGAGAACGAATTTCAAATCCAATTGATGAGGCGAAGGTTTTCGTCTTTTCCTATTTATCCAGGCTTTGGTCTGCCTTGGAGATCAATTTGAGACCCAATTTATCAGGGAAGGTCTTCATCTGTAATTATATTGGACTTGTAGGACGAGCTGTATTAGAAGTGGCCATATGCAAAACTTCCATCTGAGTTTGATTCTTGGAGTTTTCTAGTGAAATGCGGCTACCTGGCTTTGTAGACAATTTCTTGCCTCTTTTAGGATGCATTCTATTTTCATCAAAGCCTCTAAAGTGCGGTAGCAACAATTTGAAAAACCACTGTTCAAATAAATGCACATCGAACTATCCTGATTCTCTATGATTATATATAGAACCCACTGGCTCTCCTTTGGTCCAATAAACAACCATAAGTGGCAATAATGCTCCTGCTGCCATTCCAAAAAACATCACGCTGATTGATGTTCTTCAATGCCCTCTTACTCGCTCCACTCGTTTCTTTCCTCGTGGTACAAGAACTTTAAGTCATCGTGGATCATCGGTAATGTTTGTTTCACCGTAATTATATGTATAAAAAGGTTAGTAGTGGTTGGTGGTGGTATTAGTTATTACTAATATTCTCATAAAACTCCGTGAGTCCTCCTTACCGGTGGTCTATGTTTCTTAACCTCTTCCCGACCAAATTTATTTTGAAAAGTAGATCCAAAATGCCCGATTTTTTTAATGGAATATTTTAAATTTTCAAAACAGACTTCCCAAATGTATTTTCAAAGTTTGAAAAAAAAACAAGGTTTATGACAAAAAACAAAACGTTTTATTTCAATATATGACATCACCCGAGTTAACTCGGGCTTTCAAAAAAACGCAATTTTTGAACAAAATTTGACCCTAGTAAAAAAGAAAAAAAAGTAGTAAATGAGTAATGTAACATAAAAATTAGCAAAAAAACCTTATCCACTAAATAGAGCTAACTGTATGATATACTCTAAAGCACGGTGTAACACAGAGCGGCACATTACAATCAGGGCAGTAGTACCGTGTTTCCTTTCGAACTTTTTTGCCGTGAGCATCACGCACTCTACAGCACACACCACATTGCCGAGTTGGAGATTGTTTTTTTTTTCAGTTGCAGGGATACATTCTGGGAAATGACGTCCTGTAAGTCTAAGTGGTGCAGGCTGGCTGGTCGTCCTTTTCTGGAAGAAAATTCCGTGCGATGATATTTTTCCATAATCTTTTTGATAAGGTCCAACCTATAAACCAGTGCTGACTTTTCTCCTCCGGTTTTTCGATATAGTACAAAGGAGTTCCACAAAGCAAAATCCAATAAATGGAAAAATATTTTCTTGTAATACTTCTTTCCACGCTTTCTTGGAAGGTTGTAATCTGCGAGGTGTTCCACCACCTTCCACCCGATCAACTCCACCCATGGTGTCGTTATAATCAACGACGACTTTGGGTTTTATTGTAGTCTCCCTTGGTTTTACTACCTCCAAACAGGTGTTTGTATGAATGGTTGAAATCAAAGAAACATCTTTCTTGTCTTTCCACTTTAGAACACAAACTTTACCTCTCTGAAAGGCCACCACTTCCCCTTTTTTCAGTTTTTTCTTTTTCAACTCTGAAGGAACTTCTTTCCGTGTTAATTTCAGTGTTCCATAAACATCGGTTTTCACTGAAATTAGTAAATCCGCAAGCTGGGGAGAGTTATAAAAATTATCCATCGTTATGCAGTAGCCCTTGTGTAACAATGGTTTGGATAGAGTCATAACGACTTGCGACGAAATTGGTAGATTTTTATAATCTTTATCAAGGTTGGTTTGTTTTCCAGTATAGATGATAAAATTCAATACATACCCACTCTTAGATTCACACAGTAAGTACGTCTTTATTCCAAATCGAGCTCTTTTTAACGGAATGTATTGGATCCAACCAAGTCTACCTTTATATAAAAGAAGACTTTCATCTATAGACAGGTTTTTTTCAGGTACAACCAGTTCTTGAAACTTGCTAACCAACTTTTTGTATACTGGCCATATTTTATTGAGTTTTGGATTTGGATGTGTAGCTTCATCAAAGTCATCATTATTAGGAAAATGGATGTTTTGATGTATGGCCTCAAATCTATTTCTGCTCATGCAACTGAAAAAAAAGGGTCACCAAAAGAGAAGCGGTCGACCAGTATTGACGCAATTCTGTTTTTTTTATAACGCTTTGTGAAATTGTCAATCCTAAAAAGACTCTGATTTCTTCGCTAGTTACAGGGTACCACGTTTTGCCTCTTTTTTTTTGGGCAGCATACCTGTTGGTTTCTGTTACTATGTGGCCAACTAGATCGTCGTCAACAAATTGTTCAAAAAAATCCAGTATGTTCCAGTCATCGACGGAGACACAATTTATAGACGGTACAGCCGTAAAAGGGAAAGATGGAGGGGCTGGGGAATCAGGGTGCAACTCAAACCAATTACGTGCTTGAAGTAAATCTGCTGAATTATCTGAATTCGAGCTACCATCCGAAACATTGTCATAACTTGTATCAGAGCCACTTTCGTCTATTGATTCTTCAATTTCTGACTCACTTGACAGATCACAATCGTGCCTGTCCATAATATAATACTTGAGTTTCAACTACTACACACAACAACAATATCTCTCACGTAAATTTTAGGCATAAAAGCAGCGCAACAAACCTTATTAATTAGCAACAGATACTAAATAGTACATCTGTGCCCCCTGCCGCCTATTTTAGCTCGAGGACCAAGAAAAAGCCGTAAAAATCCGACATGACCCGGGACAACTGAGCTAAACGTGTAAAAATGTGGGAATGTGCATTTTGTCGCTTATCATGAGACAATTCGGGTGAAAGAAAACTGAAACGCTGACCGTGCCCGACCTATCTCGGGTGCGGGCGTTAAGCGGTTAATATTTGTAGTTAGATGAACAGAAAGTCTATTTCAGACGTCAAAACCATTTACAAAATCAACACCCGGTATGTTATTTTCCCACTGTGGTACAACTTTGCCTAGTTTGGTCACAAACTTCTATATCTGCTTTAGTGATGGAAAATCCCCAATCACTTACAGTTCACAGCGTTTGTGCTATCAGTTCTTCTTCGGCTTTGGATAAAACGGTTGGATGTCCAGGATTACCTTCATGACAAACCCTAACTTTGTTCAGTAACGGTTAATATCATGCCGTTTTTAACTTGAATTATAGCTTTTTTCAGGTTTTCTTTGGTATAATTTTTGTATGCACGACCACATACTGTTTTTGTAGGTTATTACCATTTTTACACAATGTTAGACAAATATTAAAGACACAATAATACTCCAAAACACAGCGAAATGCTGAAATACGTGATTAGTAATAACAATATAAATATACCTTCAAATGTGTACCTATTTCTGTTTGTACGAGGAACTTTTCAAAGCAGCCCGAAAAAGTATAAAAGTAGCCTTCAGAGTCAAAGTAGGCCCCGTTTACAATATGCGTAATCGTTAGATCTGAAATATGTGGCCTTTGTTGTACACAGACATGGCATCAGAATATTCCACAAACACTTTATGAAAGCGTATATTATATACTAAACAAAACATTCCACAACAAAACATTGTCCATTAACAAGTTAAAATGAATCTACATTATTTTTAATTGCAATATTCATACAACCTTCCGCTGGAAAAAATTATTACCAAATACTGCAAATCTATCGAACTTTTTGTATTATGTCTTAAGAACGTAGTCAATATTATCTAATATTATTTAATTGTTGTTCTTTGATAACGACCGAATTACGATAGAAACCGGCCCATTTTCTGAATGAAACAAGGTTTCATTTTTTTGTCCTAAATATATGAAAACAACCACTACTATACTTCCCTCCTAAGACAACTTGTCCTAAGTGTATTTTGAGATATGAAACATTTTAGTGGTTTCGTTTGTACTTTCTATAAAAACACAAAACTGAGGAAATTATTTGTTTGAATACTTATGAAAAAATATAGTCCAAATATGTTTATTTATTATGCAATTAAAACATTTGTAGATATGCCACTTTTCGTATAAAACATAAAATTGGAAATTACAAAAGTCTTAAGTCTATCTTTATTGATATTACAAACACAACAAATTTCAACGAAATATATAAACACTATTATTATTTAATTTCACTCCCACAATATTAAGGACAATATATTATTATCATCATTGTTTTCGAAAATGTAAAGGTTTTGCCAAAATAAAAGTCTGTTTGGCGGTATTTGACAGTAATTCAAATTTGCAGTCATATCCTTTCTGATCTTTTTAAATAACAAATACACCTGATGGAGATGGAGCAGACATGCGTGTGTAAGTCGGTCCAAAAAGTTCAATTCTAATTTCTCTAGAGCAACGGTGTTCCAATGTATGCATGAAAGTTAATTTTATTAGTCTCAATAAATATGATGTAAATAAAAAAATTACCTATAATTTTTATTTTGGCTTGGTCCAGCCAAATCACTGTACCGTTAGCAAGTAAACAATTATAAAACGTTAACATTAAATCAGGCATTGTTCTTCCTGCTGTGCCTTCTTGTTAAATAATAGTCCAATAGTGACTAATACTCCTCTAGGCTTAGTACTATTTTATTTAAAGATAATTGCCTTTGAAGCCAATCGTGGAAGCAAAATAACCTAAGTTTCTAGAAAAATAATAGTAACACAACAGTTTTCTAAATTGTAGCTGTGGCCCTTGGTAGGATATCAAATCGTCACCTAAGGTTGGTAAGACAATCCCAAAACAATAACCGTAGATTAGCAAAGGCTATATAGGACAATTTATAGTAGTAGACAAAAATCTATCAGTTAGTACTAACAAACGATGACATATTTTAGTATTAGAGGTAAAACTTTTGGCAGAATCACGGAAAAATGGTAACTAAATAAGATGGTATATTTAGCTCGAAAATAAATTTTTGCAGTTAGGACCTGTATTAGCAGAGTACTAATGCCTTCTAATACAAGTTGAGCTTAATGAGCGAGCAAAATTTGCTGCAATTATATCTTTTTGGATTTAGAAAATATTTTAATCCACTGCACACTATTCTAAATATAATATGTTTGTATTATTTTTTAAAACTTCGCATTAAAAATATTTACACGTTTGATTTGCAAATGAAAGTATCTAGAAACTGTTAGTGTTACCTTTTAACAAGTCCATTCTCCTTTTGTTTGTATAAGAATAAGTATCTATCAAGATTTACGCATTTATTTTTAAGAAAAGCTAATGGTTTTAAAACAAAAATCGATTTATTTTTGCTTTTCTAACCAAAAACCTTGGTGGCTGATATTGAGGACAACGCTAGAGAGTTACATAATTAAACGATTCCCTAATAGCTTACTGTCAGAATTGTAAATTATATTTATATCATGAATATACAAAATATATAGAATTAAGCTATTATACATCGTACTCCGAAGTTTAAATTTTAATTTGACAAGAGTTTCCAAAATGGCAGAATACGTACTTGTTTTTGTATATACGAGTGTATTTATTCGTAGCAGCTGACAAAGTATGTATGCAGTTATTGCCTGAAAAGTCCAGAAGACATACTGTGATTTTGTCAAATAGTGCCCTTTAAAAGCGGTAGGTAAAATGCATAAGTGAAAGTGTCTTGCTGGTATACTTCTCCGAAATGAAAAATCAAAATATGAAGCCGTCAATGCTGTGGTCTTTCTACTCCATGTTAAAGTCTACAATACTTTTGCATAAAAACATTCACAAAAGTAACTTCGGCGAAAATTTTCGCATTTTTAAAATGATCATCAGTAGGATACATCCCCAAAAAGTCTAGTGTTTTTACAAGGGAAGAAATTTTTCGGAAGTGCACCATATGAAATGTATTTACTGCAAAGGCCTATAGAAGGAATGCGTTGACTAATTTAAAAGTAAGTAATGTTACCGATTTACAGCAATGTATTTTGGTAAAACTTTCCTATACAAAAACTTAAATTTCAAGAACCTTTACTATAGTAGATGATGATAAAGAAAATCATACTTTCTTGACAATAATAAGAAAACGTATGGCTTTGTAACCAAAAACTGCTAACAATCAACGCTTTTTCTCGACATACAAGAAAGGTAAATGTTCTACTCAACCTGTTGGAAAAAACACTATTGAGCAGATACCTAGTGTAATTGCAAAGTATTTAAAGTTGCCCAACCTAGGGGGCTATACCGGACATTGCTTCGACTTATTGGATGTAAAGCGCCATGGAAGTTACGTTCGTCGACTGTAGCAGGAGGTTACATTGAAGATTCGATGCAAAATAAAATCCCAATTGCTAAAAGTTTCAGCACCACAGAAGCTTTTGGCAACTCAGATGTTACCACCAAAGAGATTGATGTCATACATCAGACGGAATCGGTAGGAGGAATTTTGCTTATTATAAATGTTTCAAATTATAATCAATGTACTTTTAACATAACGTGTATGTATACCGTTTTTATTAAAATGTATGCGTACTTTTTCCTTATTTTTATGCCAGAGGGCGTAAATGTGCCGTTTTACGCCCGGTCGTACAAAAAGTACTAAAGCGTTGCCTAGAAGTGCCCCTCTTTTGTCAAGTCGAACGTTATTTTGACAGAAAAAATGTATCACATATGAAACAAGCGACAGTATGACAGTTCCATAAAAAAATGTAGAACGATAAATTATGATGCCAAAAATAATGTATAATACATATTAATATAAAACATATTTCTCAGGTTACAAAAAAAAGTAAACAACAAACAGAGCCGGCCGCGGCGCCACGTGCAAATATATTTGCAAGGCTATGGATAGGGACGGAAATTTTTTATATCGATAGTTATCCATATATCGAATAAAAATATCGATATATTGATAGGTATCGAATAAGTACCGATAAGCGTACAATAACTAACCATAGGCATCCAATAATGCAGATAGGTATTATGGTATAGAGTGGATTTAGTTACTAAATTATTAAAAAGTGGGTTATATATTTATGAGGGCGAAACGTTTTTTGGTTTCTAATTTATTAGCAAGGACCACCTAGGAATGTCTCCCAAAACCGCCCTTGTCGCGACTATCGATAGGTAACAATAACTATTGACAATTAACATGTATAGATAGATGAATTACTATCGCGTATCGATGAGTAAGATCTATTATCGCCCGTCTCTAGCTGTGGACTTAACTCATTGATGAGGGAAGACTAGGGGTGCAGATAGGGTGCTCCAGGGAAACTGATTACATAGAATTGTTTTAAAACAGAGAGATGCAGTAGCCGATTAGCTACGTGCGTCTTTGCTCAGTTGGGTATAAAGCGTTGGAATGAATTCGTCAATGACCTATGATTGGCAAATTAGGTAATTTATATCGAGACATAGTAGATAATAAATAATAAATACATCCGATGGCAACTAAAATTTTAAAATTGCACCTGAAAACTATAAAATAAAAAGTGACACCGTGTGAAGACTTCTCGGTGTGGATTTTTACAAATCACTTCTTTGTGAGATTTGCAAATAAACTGGACAGAACAAATGAGACAAACGAATTTTTAGATTAAATTTAAATTCGAATATTTTTAAAACTAGAAAGATGAGGTTTTCAGCGATATCTTGAAAATATTATTGCATGTTACCGATTTTAAGCGCAAAATTTAACTAAGCTAACAAATTACTTATACAGGGTATTAAACAAGACTGTACACATTTTCCAATATTTTATTTATTCCGAAAATTTAGAATAATGATTTTTAAGTTCCAATTGCTAATTTGATTGAAAAATGTCCTCTACTAGGCATTTAAAAAGGTGTGGAAATATAGGAATATCGTGGGCAAAGATCTGTTTGATCAGGTCGAAAATAAATCTAATAAATAATAAATACATCCGATGGCAACTAAAATTTTAAAATTGCACCTGAAAACTATAAAATAAAAAGTGGCACCGAGTGAAGACTTCTCGGTGTGGATTTTTACAAATCACTTCTTTGTGAGATTTGCAAATAAACTGGACAGAACAAATGGGACAAACGAATTTTTAGATTAAATTTAAATTCGAATATTTTTAAAACTAGAAAGATGAGGTTTTTAGCGATATCTTGAAAATATTATTGCATGTTACCGATTTTAAGCGCAAAATTTAACTAAGCTAAAAAATTACTTATACAGGGTATTAAACAAGACTGTACACATTTTCCAATATTTTATTTATTCCGAAAATTTAGAATAATGATTTTTAAGTTCCAATTGCTAATTTGATTGAAAAATGTCCTCTACTAGGAATTTAAAAAGGTGTGGAAATATAGGAATATCGTGGGCAAAGATCTGTTTGATCAGGTCGAAAATAAATCTGCAATTTGTTACAGATATCCTAACTAGACAGTTTTGTTGTATCAGGAAACTCTTCACAACATGAAGCTGCTTTTGTTAAACTTACAAAAACGATTTTTAAGTTCTTATTGCTAGATCAGCTTAATCCTTGGTTAAATTGTAAAAACTTTTTTAAATTTTTAATATTTTTTGAGATATGATTTTTGTTGGAAAATTTAGAATTTTCCTACTCATTGATCTGATTTTTTTTAATAGCAATTTAGTGTAAACTTTTCTTGCTTAGATACCCTTAATTCTTAATATTTTTTTAGTCTGTAGCGCCTGGAGTGCATAGAAAATATACAGGGTAAATGTAGCGATCCTAAGGGTGATGTATTTATATATCACACTCTATAGCAAAAAGACAAATTTAAATTTTAAATTGTTTTATTTAACTTTTCTGTTCTGAAGATATTTCCTAAACGGGTTTTTAATCTTATTATTATTCTAAATTCTTTCAAAATTGAATTTTTGACATTTTATTATTTTCCATATTTGCTTAAACATCACTTGCCGATTTAAAAAAAATAGGAATATGTCCGTAGAAGTTATTACTTAGGTTTTGAAAAAAAAACTTAATTTTTAAAAAAAAAATCCACTACTTTAACAATTTCTCTATTTCGAAATTTAAGTATTCAAGGATCATAAGTAAAAAAATTATGAAGTTATGAATCTCTTCTTTTACTTGAATTAGTGAAGTGTGACCCCATTTAGTTCCTCACAGAGCCAGTTATTAACACATACATACTGTCTTTTCAAACATTTTTATTAGGTGCCATGTTATTCCACCATATTGGGTTTATACCAATATTTTACCAGTTTCTACACACTTAATTTTTGAATATTATTTAAAATAAATTGAATAAGTAGTTTTCTACACTGATTTGTTAAACATTTCATAAGATCGCCATTTTCTTCAGTTATGTTTAATTCGTACCACAATTTTTACCAGTTTATCTCTATCTCACACTTAATCATTATACAAAATTTAAAATCAATCTAACAAGTAGTTTTTCAGGCTGATTTTTTATATATATTATTAAACCGTTTTTTTTGCCATCTTGGAGTCGAACTGTTATCAGATCATTCTAATGTGTGCAGTTTTGCAATAAATAGGCTAATTGGTTTTTTAGCAATATTAGTTTTACTTATCACTAGGCCGTCATTTTCACTCGCCCTATTGGATTTTTTGGAAGGTCATCCCCATATGACTCCTAATTTTCGACCAAAATTTGATGTCATTCGGGTAAGTAGTTTTTTAGTTATACCGCGAATTAACACACGAACAGACCGAAAACATGTTTTTTTTGACATCTAGGTACCCTAAAACATGACATCTGTAAAATTCTGAGAGGGTTATTACAAAAAGTTTATTTGGCCGCCATTTCGTTCCGTCTTCTTAAATTCGTGCCATAGTTTTATCAGCTCATCGCTCACTTAATTCTTGCACAAAATCCATAATTAATTAATAAATAGTAGTTCTTCCAGGCTGATTTTTAAAATATTTTATTAAACAGGCATTTTGTTTAGCCATCCTGGATTCGTAAAGTTTCAGGTAAATTGGATAAATTGTTTTTGGTAATATTTTTTTTTAGACTTCACAAGACCTCCATTTTGATTCGGACCCAAAGACCTGAAAATCTGAACAAATCAAAACACTGGATGGTGAGTTTTATACGATTACAATTACGAGGAAAGTCAAAAATCTAAGTTAATGAATGTCTTTGGTAAAGTCATAAAATTAATCATCATTTAAGTGAAAATCGATGTTACTTTTTAATGAGACACCATACAAATTATATTTATCACTTTAAATGTCCAAGAGTAATGTTTTTGATCTAATAATAAAGGCAGCAGTGCGCTTTTGAAATAATCCACCCAATTTAAACAATGGCTGCATGGAGAACTGAAACTAATTTTTTTTTAATTGATTTCCAATAAGTAAAAATATTCCAAAAATCCATTTGAACATTAAAATATTTAATAATGCACTTGAATTGTAAACGCAAACAATAGAGTATACAACAACACACCAATGCAGTCGGAAATGTCTATAATCATTTTTACATTTCTAAAATACACCAATTAATTAAAAAAACAACAGAATTTATCATTTTGATGCATTTTAACGAAGTACTCGGTTTGTAATTTAACCTAACCGACCCGCATACCATTATGAGCATTAACATCTTATTCATCATCCCGCGAACACCGTTTTTGGGACATAGTAGTTCTAAACAAAATTCACGACGCAATTTTCATTACGAACTAATGAAAGCTTGGAAGGGACACACAATTTTTTTTATAATTCAGACTTTTCTACTGAAATATGAAATATATAAATAAAATACATTAGGTTTATCTTACATTTTACTTCCCTCGTAAAAGAGAAGTATTGTAATCGTATAAAAAATCACCCTGGGAGATTTTTTCAGATCTTCAAGTTTCTGGGTCCCTAGATACCGAAAAAAATGTTTCTCAATTCCGTCGGTCTGTCTGTCTGTATGTTCCCGGCATACCTAAATAACTACTTACCCGATTGACTTCAAATGTTGGTGAAAAATGAAGGGTCATATGGGGATGACCTGGTAACATTTTGGTAAACATCCAATGTGGTGAAACAAAATGGCGTCCTAGTGAAATGTCAAAAAAAATATTATTAAAAAACGACTTACCTACATAATACTTAAGTATTATGTTGGAATCAACTGGTAAAATTTTAGTACGAATCCAAGATGGCAGAACAAAATGGCCGCACAATAAAATATTTAAAAATTCAACCTGGATTGATTTCAAATTGTGTACTATAATCAATTCCGTCTGTCAGTTCGCGGCATAGCTTAAAAACTACTTACCAGATTGACTTCAAATTTTAATACAAAATTAAATATGATATGGGGATGACCCGGTAATATATGGTAAAAATCTAGTATGGCGGAACACTGTTAAAAAATTATTATTAAAAAAACTAATTATCCAATTTACGTCAAATTTTGCCCAAAAACCAAGTGCTACATAGGAATGAACTGGTAACATTTTGATATGAATCCAAGATATCAAACAAAATAGCGGCCTAATAGAATATTTAAAAAATCAGCCTGAAAATACTACTTATTAAAATAATTTCAATTTTTGTGCAAGAATTAAGTGTAATACAAAATTAAACTAGTAAAATTGTGGTACGAAATTAAGATGGCGAAAACACAATAACAGCCAAATAAAATTTTTAATAAATCTTGTTCAATTGACTTTAAATTTTACAGAAAAATTAAATGTGAACATGGGATAAACTGGTACTAATTCAACATGACGTAACAAAATGGCGGTATGTGTCAATGTAAAATCTACTTATTGGATTTAATTTAAATTATGCCAAAAGTCAAGTGTGGTATAGGTGGAAAGAAACGGATAAAATATTGGTAGGAATCTATATGATGGAACAAAATGCATCCAATAGAAATATTTTGAAAAGACAGTATGTTTAACACATATATACCGTGACTATGTACTGAACTAAATTGGGTCACACTTCAGTATGCCTAACATATGAAAAAAATCAAACGAGGGAAGTTCCGGGTAAAGGAAATTTACCGATTTTTATAGTATTTTAAATAAAAGGTTATTTAGAATTGTATTAAAAAAAGCTGTTTTCTGCCAGCCCAACAAAACACCCATTATAGAGAAATGGCATTATGTAGTGGTATCCATAATTCCGTCCACGTATAAATCAAATCAGCTTGTACACTACATCAAAGAAAAATTAGGAACCACGAATTTTGTGCGTTGTTTTCCTATGCTTAAGAATGCAGACACTTTGCACTCCGATTTTAAAATTGGGGTGCAAAATAAAGATCACTTAATTCAGCTTAAGAACGCTATTCTGTGGCCACCTGGTACTATAATTGATCCTACCTATGATTCAGTTTCACCAACCCTTATCCAAACGCCGCCCACTTCCACAGCCCATAATGTCTCATCTTCTAGTCATCAAGATGTCATTATAGATATCCCAAAGAGCCGGGGGCTGTCTCCACCAAAGCCTCAATTATTGGAATCACCAGTGACATTTGTGCCTGAAGAGGATAAGTCAGTCATAATTGGCTCTGACAGGGAGGCCATAGCAGCTTGTAGGTCATTGGCACTGGAGGGCTCTAAATTAAGCATGGAGAAAACTGCAAAGAAAGATGATTTTTTGCAGTTTGATCCAATGACTCCACCAAGAGTGCGGCTGTCCCAAGATTCGGATAAAGCAAATGGTCGCTATATATTAGCCAGATTAAGGGATCCTTCCTTACTAAAGACCTTAAGGCTATTTCTTGCTTATCTACACGACCAGCCATCTAGTGTGTGTTTTGAGGGGCATACAAGTACTAGCATTAAATTATTGCTAGCTTCAGAAGGCCTTCCCAGTGACAAGGAATCCCTGCGCAAGCTGTATTATCGCTTCCACGATGCCTATGGGATTGGCTCATCTGAAGTGGACTCAGACCTTGCAGCGTATAGATCTTTCTACTCCTCGGAAAAAATTTTACGGCTCCAAAAAATTCGTGAAGGTACTGGTAAATATTATTCTAGTGGTTCACCATCAAAAAGTAAAAATTTTTAGTCAATATGACGCGAAAAGAGGATCTAGCACCCTCTAAAAAATTGACCAATAGCAATTTTAATCTTTTTTTTCTTAATATTCAGTCCTTAAGACATAAAACAGACGAATTATATCTTTTGTTAGAAGAGCTAAATTTTCCAGAAGTCATTGCCATCACTGAGCACTGGCTAAATATCAATCAACCTGTTTTTATTAAAAACTATACCACAATTGCCAGATTTAATAGAACTAATTTAACTCATGGAGGCACCATGATAATGTCTTCAAACAACGATTTTTCCGAAATATCAAAGTATAATCATTTATTATCTGAAAAAGTATTTGAATTTTCTATCGTTTATCACAATACTTATGACCTTTATATTATTTGTATTTATAGAACACCTGATGCTGATGTGCAATTATTCTGCCATAACCTTCTAAGTTTGCTCGAGTCCCTTCCTGTAAAAAGCAAATTAATCTTATGTGGCGATTTCAATATTGACTTTTCCAGTGTGTGTGCTGCTCAGGAATGTCTTCAGTCCATCTTTGAGTCATTAGGAATTGCCATGCACGTCAACTCACCAACCAGAATTACTAAGACAAGTGCCAGTACTATAGATTACGTTGTGTCTTCTTTCGATCCTATCTCCGTCGAATGTAATGTCTTAAGTCCAGGTTTCTCCGATCATGAAGCAATTTTCACAAAATTTTCAATTACATCCAAAGCCAAAAATTCCTCTAGACAAGTAGGCCGTATTTTTTCGGTTAGAAATTTCATTAATTTCAAACACCTATGTCAAATAACTGACTGGGACTCTCACACTTATGATGTCGACACTGAATTTTCTCGTTTTATAAAAACTCTAACTAATATAGCTTCTGAATCTTTTCCTCTTAGGCCTATCAAAAATAAAAGAAGTAAACCCTGGTCCACTAAAGGTTTACGTATATCTTCTAAGAACATGCGGTCACTATCTCATTTAAAGAAATTTTCGGACAGTGTCTTTTTTCATAATTGTGTAAAATCATACAGAAAAATTTATCATAAAACTATTAAAGCCGCCAAAGATATTTATTACAATAATAGACTTTCTAACGCCAAAAATGTAGCTAAAGAAACCTGGTCTATCGTAAATGATTTAAGAAACAAAACTCCTTTATCCAGCACTATCCTTACCTCTCCTGAGGACCTAAACAATTATTTTGTAAATGTAGCCAAAGATTTGACTAAATCCGTATCTCAATCTAATGACCCAATTTCATATCTCTCTAATCATAGGGTAAACCTGCACAGTTTCTTCTTTTCACCAGTAGTTTTATCAGAACTTCGTAGTACAATTAATGATATCAAAAATAAATCTTCTTCGGGAACTGATGGGCTTACTTTAAAAATGTATTCAAGTCTGCCGGAATGCACACTAGAGCATCTGACTACTTTGATAAATATGTCTTTCCAAAATGGTACTTTTCCAAGCTGCCTTAAAACTGCAATAATCATACCTCTTCACAAAGGAGGTGTTTCAGAAGAAGCTTCGAACTATCGCCCAATTGCACTTCTCCCTACGCTATCTAAGATCATCGAAAGACTGGTTAAAAAAAGGCTTTTATCATTTCTGTCTAGATATGAAATACTTACAAAACATCAATTTGGATTTCTAAGTAACAAATGCACAAGCGATGCCATGTTTTCCCTTCTTAATAGAGTTTACTCCAGCCTAAACAACTATCACGCTACGGCAACAATTTTCTGTGATTTTTCCAAAGCTTTCGATTGTGTGAATCATAATATATTAACTAACAAACTGCAGTACTATGGATTTAGAGGGGCTCCTCTCAATTGGTTTAAGTCATATCTTAGCAACAGAAATCAAGTTGTGAAAGTTGACAACAGGATGTCTTCTTGTAGGCCAATGGAATATGGAGTGACTCAAGGCTCGGTACTAGGCCCTATCTTGTTTCTTCTGTTCATAAACGACATGGCTAATTTAAACATTAGTGGAAAAATATGTCTCTTTGCGGACGATACCAGCTTTACGTGGAGCCACCCAGATGTCACGGACCTACATAGGATTGTATCTAATGACCTAATCACCATTAAATCCTGGTGCGATTCTAATCTCCTATGTTTGAACATCTCTAAAACGAAAGTCTTGTCTTATAAAAACACGCTGCAACCCTTTGACCTTAATGGCACCACTATTGATGTCGTAAACTCTGTAAAATTTCTAGGGCTTCTTGTAGATGATTCTTTAAAATGGGATCCACATATCGACGCTTTATCAAGGAAGTTAGGTTCTGCTTGCTTTGCGTTAAGATCTGTTTCCGAGGAGCTTAGCTTTTCTACCTTTAGAACTGTTTATTTTGCTCTTGTTGAGTCGCACCTCAGATATGCTATTCCATTCTGGGGTACATGTTGTGCGACTCAATTTGATCGAATTTTTATACTACAAAAAAGAGCTGTTCGTTACCTACTGAGACTTAACAGTAGAACTCACTGCCGAGATTTCTTTAAAAGATATAAAATACTAACCCTTCCTTGCTTATTCATTTTGGAATCGGTTTGCTTAATTCGTAAGCACGCACCTGCTCTATTAGAGAGACAACTACCCTCTCAGAAATACTGAGCACGATCTCTATCTTCCAACCCCACACTCAGAGTTAATTAAAAGATCAGTAATCTACAATGCAAAAAAAATGCATAATCACCTGCCAAGGCTTTGAAATCATTCTTACTGGAAAGAGCCTTCTACACCGTGAACGAGTTTTACAACACATAATTTTATCCTTATGAACCCCTAGTGTGATAGTTGCCATTACCAACCATTTTTACCGAACTTTGTATATGTATTTTTTTAATTGTTTCGTACTTTTTTATTTTTTACTTTGCTTTTTTATTTTTTTACATTATATTTATGAAAATGTTTATAACATAGTACGACTGACAAAGTACATTTCTAATGTACTTCTTTTAGGATCTATAATATTAATATTCTAAATTCCTGATTTAAATATTATTTTTCTATAATATTTATGATGTGTTTTTGTCTTGTTTTGTTTGCTAATTTTGATGTTTGTGAACTATTTTTTTACAACAGCTTTGTCCACAAAATTGTAAAATTTTTTTTGACAATAAAGCATTTATTTATTTATTTATTATTTACACATCATTTAGAATATGTATACTATATGTATAATCCCCGACGGCGTTTTTAAAAATACACAGCGGTCCAAAAATGTGAATAATATGATAATAAATTCTTTATTAAAATAATCTCATTTTACGAATTTTGTAGAAAACATAGATATTATTTAAAAAAAATGCATTTTCGAGAATATATACCTATATAGGGGTAATTTATAAACTTCTCCCAACACTCACTGTGCATATGGTTTGGTTCTTCAGGTTATTTTAAGTGAAAAAGTTTACATAAACATAGATAAGTATAAGTAAGTATGAAAGACCCATTGTTGTTGTACAATTATGGAACATTTAGAAATTAAAATACGCGAAAGTGGAACGGAATACCAAAATTTTTATATTTTGTATATCCAAGGATTTTGTATGTGGAACACGCCAACGTTTATGAACATATTTTAATTATCTCCTTGGCTTAAGGTAATTCTCCCTGAGAATCGGAAAATTTCGTAAATCACTCTGTACTTATTTCCCGTAAGGTTTTTTTGTTATCAAATTGATGGTTTAATTATTCTGAATAAATTTGATACATATTTAATTCTGTAAACTGTGCTTCTAGTGAGATTGTACGAACTTTTGTTTTTATCAATGCTCAAACGAAAACCAACTCAAAGGACATTGATCGGAAGATTATCAAATAAAATATATTAAATATTATATATAGCCACGAATTTTCCTATATATATATATATATATATATATATATATATATATATATATATATATATATATATATATGCTACGGGCCCGCTGCGTCATCGAAAATATTTCAAAAAGTAGATTTGAATCCTGTTCAATAACTGCCATTACTAAAAATATTTTTCCCTAGTAAAAGGGAAGTATTTTAATCGTCCGAGATTATTTCAGATGTCCACGTTTCAGGGTCTCTAGATGCCGGCAATGAAGATTTTTTCATCTCCGTCGGCCTGTCTGTTACAAGGGTAACTCAAACATTACTTAACCGATTGACCTCAAATTTTGATCAAAAATCAAATCAGTCATCAAGTATAGGGAAACAAAATGGCGATCTTATTTTTGGAAAATAAAAAACCATTAAATTAATTGACATGAAATTTTGCACAGAAATCAAGTATGATATGTTTATAAACTAGTAAAATTTTGGTGCGAGTTCGTCATAGCAGAACAAATAGCAGCCTAATAAAATGTTTGAAATGTCAGTATCAAAACACTACTTATTTAATTGATTTCAAATTTTGTATAAAAATAAAGTGATATGGAAGGATAAACTGCTAAAATTGTGATGCGAATCTAAGAAGGAAAAACAAAATGGCGCTTTAATAAAATGATTAAAAAATAAAACCTTATTTTTAATCGACTACAAAATCGAATGAAAAATGTACGGAAAACGAGAAAACTGACAAATTGATTTAATTACATGTCTGGAATGTGCTCCTAATGGTAATAATGAATTTATAAAAAAGGTTCAAGAATTCAATTAAACTTATACGAAAATGACTCTGTAATAAACAACCCATGAGACGCCCACAACGACATAGTTGAATCTTTCTGAAAATGTCATCGTGACAGCAAACCTTGACATTCAAATAAATGCAAATTCGAATAAAGATAACCCTAACTCAGATCAAGTACGAAACTTAGATATCAATTTGCCCTCGACTTCCGCAGGTCAAGAGAACAATGAACAAAGAATAAATATCTTATCTGACATTTTAATAGAGCCAGCTATGTATAGTAATCAAAATGTTAGCGTAAGCTATAATGGATTTTTGATAACAATAACGCCGTCCGAAACGCTGTGACAAACATTCAAGTGCGATATACACTGTGTATAGCAGAAAACGGGAAAAGGGACAGTATGTGGAAAATCAATTATATAATCATTTCTTTTAAATGTTTCCGGTTTTTCTATTTCCATGTAATCTGTTGTTATGTTATGTGTCGTTATATGTTGTTTATGTTGATACCTTTGTTACTCAAGAGGTTTGTTTCTAATATTAATTTTCAATAATGGTTTTAAATAAAATAAAACTTAGCAGTAAATAAATATAGAATAAAATTAGGACTATAGTAACGCAAATAGAAATATTATCTATTCCATGGCCTCCTATAGTTTTTGGTCAATGATGACATCATCATCAAACATCACGTAAATAGTTTTTGTTTGAAAATAAAATAAACTAGAGTAGGTAATAATAAGCTGTCAAATTCAATAGTAGAGCTACCAGCTTCATGAAGAAGAATTTACTTACGGGAAATATGTACACTCTAATATACGAAATACTCCCGGGACATAAAGAGCCTTATATTAAGCAGAGAAGTCAATTAAAAAAATTCAACCAATTAACGTTCGTTTTACAAAATATCAGACAATATTTTTTATTTAAGTTTGTAAATGTTCCATTATTATACATACACCAATAATAATGGGTCTATCGTATATTTATTATATATGTGAATTTGTTTCTTAAAATAAACTAACTACTATAAGTGTCGGACGGACCTCGTGAATCACCCTATAAATTATAAAGGAAAATTCAGTTATTATTAAAATAATACCTATATTTTTACAAAATTCGTAAATACGGTTTATTTAATATTTATTATGACTTTAACGTCTGGATTCAGACTTTAAAGTACAGGGTGATTCATTATATTTTGACACCCATCTACAGTCGTAATTATAAGGTTTAGAAAAAAACATTAAACACAAAAGTTGTACGGCTTTTTATCTATTGATACCTATTTCAGATTTCAAAACATATATTTCGAAAGTTAAAAAACTCTATGAAACTAAATGGAACATCCTGTATATTATTAGCTAGAATGAAAGGTCTTTTCATCCCGATTTCAAACATTTTTAGTATGTTGCTATTTGGTCCAGCCGTTTTCGAGCTATTTTAATTTAATTATCGTTTAGGTAAACGACACTTCGGGCATATTCTCGGTGATATGTTCAAATCTGCCTTGGCCATCACAAAAAAATGTCCAATGGATTCAAATCCAGGCTATTTACCATTCAGGTGATCGGTGACTAATTTGATATTGTATGAAGGTGCACCGTTTTGAAGTCATGTTAGCTCAAAAAATAATGCCTGACGGGAATATTTTTTAGCGATTACTCATCTCTATTTCAGTGAAATGTAAATACTTTTGGCCAGTCAGAAATCCCTGATATATAATTGGTCCTATCACCTTATTTTTTAGCATACCACACCAGAAATTAAAAGACTCGTCCTGTCCTTCTATTTTAACCCCATGTATTTTGTGGGAATTTTCCGTATACCAAAAATGTTTATTTTTCCTATTATATACTTCGGTTTTGAAAGACGCCTCATCGATGAATATTATACTGTTCAAAAAATTGTTATTCTCCTGAATTCTTTGATACATTTCATTACAAAATTCAAGCCGTTGCCTCATAGAATTTGTGACGTTTCAGCGTTCGTTGAATTTTGATATAGGACTTGCCGGAAATGTTTTGAGCTTCAGGTAAGGAATATTCAGGATTTTCTAGAAGAGGAAATAATGTTAGGGTAATTTTTCACGAAATTAAAAAAAATACTCAGGTTTACCTTGAAAATACAGTAAAACGTTAAGTTCTTCAACTAAACTTCTTTCTATTTTTCTGGTTTTCCGTTGAATGGAATTTTGTTGTTCGAAACAATTTATAACATTCTTGATTGTATTTATTGAAGGAATTCTGCTTCCCCGGTATATCGATATCCGATATTCGACTCTAACTCTTGCAACGTTATTATCGTTTGAATAAAAGAGTTTTATTACTTTTCGTTTTTCTTCCTCAGAATAACCCATTTGAATTATTTTCAGCAAAATGAAATAATATCAAACATTAATCCACGAATGATCGAAAAGTGGAGAATTATGTATTTGGTTGCCATAACTACAGTTGTTGAAACAACTGTCATCCAGGGCATTTTTGCTTCATAGTGATGACCAAGGCAGACCATATTACCAAGAATATGGCTGAAGTCTCGTTTACAGAAACGATAATGTTTACACTGAAATAGCTCGAAAACGGCTGAACCTAATATCAACAAACCATATATTTTTGAAATCAGGATGAAAAGGTCTTTCATTCTAGCTAATAATATATAAGGTGTTCTATTTGAAAAAATACGTCATTTAAATCTTTTAACTTTCGAATGTTGTTTTTCGAAATCTGGAATATCCAAAAGATAATAGACAAAAATCTTACAGCTTTTCGTATTTAAAGTTTTTTTCTGAACCCTATATTTATGGCTGTAGGTACATTATTATTAAACGGTGTCACGAGCAATTGATGTGAAGTTATGAAATTGCCTTAGTGTTTCGATGTTTTCAATGTTTTCAAAATATGTAAGATGATCAACCAGTAGCGTATTCTCTATTACTCTAGATAAAAATCAACCTATCATAAACAAGTTACGCCAACTCCTTACTGCGTTTTCAGGTTAAATCTGTTTTATTTTACCTCGCAAATATACGATGTAAAACCCACATTAAAACCCCATTAAGAGTTCCTGTTTCAAGTCAATATTTATTCTTTGTGCAACAGCATTCTTATGTAGCATTTTAAAACCTGAATGTACGTCAAACGAGTTGCAGCAATTTCCTCTTACTATATATTCATGCAAGCGGCTGAACAGGCTTTTGGACTTTTGTAGTTAATTTTTTCCGATGCCATTGCAAACATGAAAATGTCGATATTTATCTGACTTTTTTTAACAAACGGATTAATTGAGTACAAAAAGTCCGATATTTCCGCTGAACATGTAGGAGCTGCATTTATTTTAGTGTGTATGCTTTACAAGAATATTACGAATCGATCAGTTTGTGAGGTTCTGAAAAAAAATGTTTGTAAAACATTTTGACTATAGCCTGGACAGAATCCTATAAGTAGCCTACAGAGTGGTCAAAAATTAGGAAAAGTTTTTCAGAATCAGGTTTTACAAAACATCTTTGTACTTGTGAACTACAACTAAAGGTAGTTCACATTATTTTAAAACATTTAACTGCGAAAACTTTTTTTTTATTTCGTTTCTTTGCATACTTAATATTTTTTTCTTCCCTCGTAAAAGGGAAGTATTGTAATCGTGAAAAATCACCCTGAGAGATTTTTCAGATCTTTACATTACAGGGTCCCTATATGTCTCATAACATGTTTTCTCAATCCCGTCGCTCTGTCTATCTGTCGGTCTCTGTGTTCGTAAATAGCTGAAAAACTAATTACCCGATTGGCTTCAAATTTTGCTGGTAAAATTTTGGTAAAAATCCAATATGGCGAACTACTTACCCAATTTGTCTCCAATTTACGTAGCAAACAACTGGTAAAATTTTGATGCGAATCCAAGATGGCGGAACAAAATGGCGGCTTAATATAGTTATTAATATATCAAGGGTATTATAAGGCTAATAACGCTTGTCATTATTTGTCAATAATAAACTGGTCTGACATTAAAATTATTAAAAATTCAGCCTGAGAAACTACTTAGTAGATTCATTTCAAATTATGTCATCACTAATTGCAGTATAGAAACGAACTAATAAAATTGGGGTATTAATTCAAGATGGCTGAAGAAAATGGCGGCCAAATAAAATGTTTTTAATTGCAAAAAAATCACCCTCTCAGGTTTTACATATCTTCAAGTTTGAGCGTCCTAATATGTTATATCAATTCTGTCAGTGTGTCGTTCTCTCTGTCTGTCTGTCAGTTCGTCGCATAGCCTAAAAACTACTTACCAGATTTCTTTGAAATTTTAGTCAAGAAATTAAGGGTCGTATGGGGATGACCTGGTAATATTTTGGTAAAAATCCAATATGCCGAAAAAAGATGGCGGCCTGGTGAAAAGTTAAAACAAATTATTTCTAAAAAAAAACTAATTACCCAATTTATCTCAAATGTTGCATAAAAATCGAATCTTATATAGGAATAAACTTGTAACATTTTAGTTTGAATCCAAGGTTGCAAAACAAAATGGTGGCCTAATAAAAAATTTAAAAGATCAGCCTGAAAAAACTACTTATTAGATTAATTTCAAAATATGTGCAAGCATTAAGTGTGATAGATTGACAAACTATTAAAGTTGTAGTACGAATACAAAATGACGAAACAAAATGGCGGCCAAATGAAATTAAAAAAATTACCGTAAGCGATCTTATTCAAAATTTTGCAGAAATATTAAATGTGACATAGGGATGAACCGAAAGGAATTCAACATGGCTTAACAAAATAGCGATGTATGTCAATGTAAAAACTACTTCTTAAATTTATTTTGACTTATACCCAAAAATCAAGTGTGCTATAGGTAGAAACTTGTAAAATATTGGTAGGAATCCAATATGTTGGAAGAAATGGCGTCCAATAAAAATGTTTAAAAGACAGTGTATGTGTTACTAAATGACTATGTACTGAACTAAATTGGGTTACACTTCACTATTCCTAATAAAAGGAAAGATTCATAACGAGGGAAGTTCCGGGTAAAGGAAATTTAGCAATTTTTTTTATTAGACTTTAAAGAAAAAATATTGTTCTTAAATACTATTCTCATATAAGGTCTAGATAAGTTACTCCTATTTTCTGTGCATTACATTTTTTTTCGTGGTGTTTGTTTGCCAGTGCCGGTTTGTTAATAAGAGCTGTACAGCGGCAGCACTGGTCACAAATTTCAAAAAACGAGAATTTTAATCCAGCTTTAACTTTTATCAGCATAGTTTCTTTAGTAGTAAAGTGAGGTTTTCGTCGCGGCCCATCCAATAGCAGCTCGCAACAAATACATGTGGCATGCGTTGTGACTTTAAAAGAACCGGCAACCTTTCTACCAAATGCTGAGCTGCAAAGAATTTTACCGGCATTGTTTCATCTGATTGGGGTTATACCGTATTTGATTGGTTGGGTCTAAACATATGTTCCAGAAACACGAGCCGGGCTCAATACAAAGATTATTGTAAGGAAAACACAAGGCGACTGTAGAAGCGGAGAGAAATTTTTTTTTTATTCTGTTCACATGCTTTAGCTTTAATTAAAAAAGAGAAGTTCTCATATAACTTGTAAAAATTGTTAAAATAGTATATGAGTTTGTCACTTCCAGAATTGTATTTCATAGCAAGTATCAGTGTTTGCTATGTGTATGATCCTGCAAGTACTGATAAAACTTAATAGATACTAAAATGGGTCTTTTAGTTCTCTCGTTATCTTGAATAGAAAATTTACCTCTTTTGAAACAAGCAACCCCATTTTTGACAGTAGCTCATGAAGGGCAGTCATTATGAAGAATATTGACCATGTTTTCGTTCTCATTACCCCGTGTCTTCTTTAAATACAAGTATCTAATGGATATTCCACTTTTTTTGAAACTTTCTTGCTTGGTAACACTTAAACTTTTTGACGAAAAACTTTCTGGAATGCTTTGAATTGTAAATGTTGGATAAAATTTGTTTACTTTGCCATATATTGCAAACTCTGCTTCCACGAAATGATGGGAAATAATTAGTTTAGTTACTACAGTAGATTTTTTCGCAAAGTAATTTTATAATTCTGAAACTTTTTTGTCTCAACTCGAAATTTTTTTCCATCGATGTATTCAAAATTAATATAAACCGGCTTTTATAAATATATTGCATTTCCATATCTGGCAAATTTCTTCTAATTTTGAGCAGTCTTCGTTGTTTCTAAGTAAGAGCTAAATAATAAATAAAAAGTGCAATTAATTATTCCAAAGTAAAGGCTAATTTTGCCTTTGACGAATGATATGGTATTTGTAAGATATATCCAAGTCAATATAATTGGTATCTAATATATATCTTAGTTATAATACAACATAAATTTAGACCTTCTTACAGTACAAACCCTTATGGGGCTTTTTGGCAGCAAAACGACAATAAGTTGCAATGAGCTAGCCCGGCCCTGGCTACGGAGATAATAGCAGATAAATGCCAATTTTTGTTATTCTAAATATTTATGACCAACACTGAGAATATAATAATGTTCTGCTGCTTATCTATCAATAAAAACATTGTTAGTACTGAGTCATCTGGCTGTAATGAAATAAATTATCATTTAACACTCAGACTTGTTTTGATTCTAGGTCGAGAATGCCACATAATGAAGATTATGTAGGAGACATAAAAATATGTCAAATTTTTATAGGTAGGCTGGAAACCTAGGATTGGCCTTTGTAAATGTTTAATTTATAGACGTAATCCTTTTAAATGGGTTCTATGTAAGTAAATTTTATCTAGTTTAATACCAATTGTTCTATATATATTAATATACCTATTTATGAAGTATACTTTAACTTTCTTTAAACACATTTACTACTTCCACACCAAAATCGACAAAAAGTTTTCGAGACAAAAGCACTAATCTTCTTTCAATAGTATAACTTAAAACACACATTTTTTCGCTTCTCTTAATGGAATCATTAAATTTATTAATTTCGAATTTTCAATAAAAGTTTTAATATTAAATAGGTGTAACCAATTTGAAGCTACACTGGAAAAATTAAAACTCTCAATTCAACACTAGCAGATTAAAATAATTAATGAAAAGTACATTTCATTTCTTCTTTTTATTTCAATGCGAACATGACTCACGTGACATCCTCGGGCAATAGGTTGTGTGCATGTAATTTTCTACAGTAGGTGTTCATTTAAATTTTCTACTACTGTTAAATCTATACTTTTTAAGCATACACTTTAAGTATCGAAAGACACTAATCTTTTATAAATAGACATATTCTTGTACAACTCTATGACGTATATACTTTTCTCTTTATATCCCTTTCAGTTAAAACATATATATATATATATATATATATATATATATATATATATATATATATATATATATATATATATATATATATATATATATATATATATATATATATATAGAATATTGTTGGTAAATTTAAAAATTTGGAGAAAATTTATTTTTGGGTTTGACCAAATGGGATGACTTTTTATAAAAATGAATGGGAAATTTCTTATGCGGCAGCGATTGTCCCTTTTTCAAATTTCTCTGGAGTTCTTAAACACAAAAAATGTTTTTAAAGCCCGTATATTTATAATAAGCAAGAAAGGGTTAATTTTATTGATATGTAACACACTGTTTCCATTAAAAAAATTATGTTTTTTTAACGGACTATTGTTAGAATATAATTTTCTATTAACTATGTAATAAATCCTGCAACTTATATAAATAACAATTTTTCTATCTTTTAAAATAAAGCTAATATTAGGAGCCGCGAATTAAGAGCAAAGACCCAGTTCATCGATTTCTCTGAGAAGATTTGACCAAATTGCACGAGTTTTTTCAAGAAGTATTTAGGATAGTGCGGCGATCATCTTATAGCGAGCAGATTTTAAAAATATAAAAATTGGGTAATAACGCCATTTTGATTTTTTTTCGTGCGAGAAAGTTGAATGCTTTAATATTAATTGAAATACTGAAATTTGATGCATAAATTGTAACTAATCCAAAAAAGTAAAGAGGTGCATCCTCTGACCTATGGGGGTACAAACTTTTTCTGATCATGCTAATTTGGTAGGTAATAATAAATCTTATCAAAACATATTCATTGTGTCAGTAAGTAGAAAGGAGGGATGAACCAAAATTTCGCATTCCATATATTTTCTGGAGTTTTTAGGGGCACCAAGTACATTTAAAATTCTATTAATTATTTTAATTTTTAACAATTTGTATTATTGATTTTTCTATGTAGACGGCTTTTTATAATTATAATATCGTTGTTTGATTATTCAAGCAACGATAATATTACTTACCGTCATTCTAACCAAATTTTAAGTGTAATAGATCGTTACCATCGAGACTCGGTGGTAACGAATAGACCCGAGTACCTCTTCTAGTTATTAGGTGCCTCTAACATTTTAACCTATGGTTAGCCCTCGAAAACTTTGAGCCCGATCTTTTTAGTAAAACTTCTTATAAGTAAAACTAAAAAGAGGGAAATAAAAATTTTTATAAAAAAAATATAACCAACATCAAAAGAACACATTGAAATGTAAGAAATAATACTTTATAGTTATTATTATAGGTCTTGGTTGGGCGTGGACTTCATGAAATAACATTTCCAAGATAATGAAATAAAATATTATTTTTTATTTTTCAATATATTCTTTTCAAGTTGGTTTTCTGCTGTCAATGGAAGTTATTTTACAATTTTTTCTTAAAGGTTTTATATAAAGGGGTGGTTTAAGGTTTGATGATAAAATAAGCAGTTTTGTTTATTTTTTTAGTAAATTGATAACACTTGTGTGATGGTTTCTTCTGTAAAAATAGGATTACTATTTTTATTATATTATTTTTATTACACTTTTTAACACACTATCTATTTTATGTCCATTAAATAAATATCTTCCTGTTGATTATAACTAAATCATTATCTTTAAAGACACCCAAAGATCGTTTAACAAACGCATTTCAGAGAATACAAATAGTTTTTTGTATAAAAAATCTAACTCAGCCTTTGCAAATCATCTGTTATTCGGACAACATTCATCTAATCACAAGTTTGAAATTCTACATATTGAAAATAAGGGCATGCAATTAAAATGCTTGAATTTCTGGAAATAAACAAATTAAAATAGGTCTGACCCTTTGCTAAATGACCAATTAGAATTAAATAGCTCTCCTTTCTTAAATTTATTTCACTAAACCGTCCTTTTGTCTTAGATATTTAAGTCATAACTTTAAGTTTTTTAATTTATTGTAACACCACCTTCTTTGGGTTTTTCCCTATTTTTGTTACCTGTTGTTTACCTTTTGCATGTTAACATCGTTGTATTTTAGTTGTACCTCAATATCTGAAGAAGCTATTGTATATGCGAAATATGTAATATTGACAACAAATATAGTGAAAATCTTTAAAACTTTAAGTTGTTTTTTCTAAAATTTTATCCATGGATTTTCATCACGTAATCGCCAACAGTATTCAATTTAATGTGGATTATATGCCATGCACCACTTGCACCTCCCATAGCCATTTATTTCCGAGGTCCTGCATTAGTTCTATACCCCTATATCTGCTTTTAAATATAGATGCCATCTACCAACGGCGTTTTCTTTTCACTTCCTTATTAAGAATTACAAACGATGCACTTGCAATGAAAAGCATTGGTTCAATATTCGCTTTAACGTCTACATTGACCGAACGTATGCGTATGGTGTCGTTCGCCCGCTTTCCGACAGTCAGTTGTTTCGCAGGAATTTTTACTGTATGCGTGTGATGTTGTTCGTGCAGTCTTGTTCGCTAAGTGAGTACGCACCTTTAGATTAGGACGAATGGTTCGCCGAGATCAAAGCCTACTTGATTATTCGCTCAAGAGACGGTACTGCTGCGCAACGAATCGAACGTATGAACCGGACCCTCCACATTTTGCGGGGAATGAAGGATTGGACGGCTTAAAGCTTGCTACCCATAATTCGGTTCAATTCATTCATTCGATTCGTCCTTTCATATAAATGGCAGAATGGGCGAATCAACGAATTGATGAATATTCCATCCACATTATTTACAGACTGCTCAGAGTGTGACAGACCACATAAGAGTGTCAACGTCAAAAATTATTCTAAACGTCAGTTAAATTTATTACATGATTAAAAGTTTTGTGCAACCGGCTATTTATCTTATGCTCTTCAATGTGTGAAAAATCAAAATATTCAAAAAACAAACCGATGAACCGGACTCTCCACACTATGCGGACGATTGAACGAATCGATGAATAGTGAGTAGCGGGTTTTAATGTGACGATTTTTTGCCACTATTTATTGACTTGACTTCCACCCGCCTTTCTCTAGGGGGATATCACCTTATATAAAATAGAAATATGTACTTTATTTAAATTACATTGGGGAACAGCAAAAATGTTTCCGAGAACAAAATAGCAAAATCTTAGTTATTAGTCTTGTAAAAGTCTCAGTTGGCTCCAGTTTTATAGATCCATGCTTATTATGATAATTCACCTACCTGCCCTTAATGTATGGGAAAGTTCGACCATTAAACGAGAAATACCTAGATTTATTATACCATTTATTGTACTTTATAAGGGGTTTAAATAAATATAACATAAATCCTAAATTGTTAGTTAGTCGTATTTCAACCACCAGTTGATTGATAACTCTCCGTGTTTGAGAAATTAGAGAGTTTTGAGCAACATGTCGCTCGTTTGTGTAAATAAGCCAAATAATTTTTGGGCTCCCCATAACTGCTGCAACAAATGCGGGTCCAACATTCTCTGCTGGCAAAGTGGTAAAAAGCATAAGATACCCTTCGCTGTTCCTATGATCTGGCAAGAACCGAAAGACCACGTTACTGACTGTTACTTTTGCTTGACACCTCCCATCAAAAAAAGCTTTTCGGAAAAAAAGGCCTGCGGTACAGTATCCAAATTTAAAATCTGCCATACTCCCGGTGGCCTATAGTGACGAATTGCCTATACCTAATCCACCTCAGGAATATATCCTTGATTTAAACGCAGCCTCGCAAGACTCTGATTTTGTTTGTGAACTTCCCAATAAAAAGCGTCACAAAATAACTCCAAAGTGAATTAATTGATTATTTTTTATAAGGGATTTAGAATTCCCAAGAAAAAAAGCAGAACTATTGGCCTCTCGATTGCAACAATGACATTTACTTCAAGATGAAGTAAAAGTTTCTGTGTACCAAAGCCGTCAGAAAAACCTAACACCATTTTTTAACATGGAAAACAATTTGGTAGCCTGTAGGGACTTTTATGGATTAATGGCAGCTTTAAATCTGGACTATGATCAAAAAGACTTGAGACTTTTCACTGATTCCTCAAAAGTAAGTCTTAAAGCTCTGTTACAACATAACGGAAACTTACAATCCCAATTGGTCATGCAGTCCACATTAAAGAAACGTATAGGAATTTGAAACTGTTACTGGAGACAATATGAAATATATAAATGTCAAATTTGTGGGGATTTAAAATTTGTGGAGATTTTGCTTGGAATGCAGCTGGGTTATACCAAATACTGCTGCTTTTCCTGCGAACGGGACAGTCAAGCACGATCGGATCACTACAGAAAGAAAATTTGGCCACTGAGAGAGTCTTCTGAGCCAGGAAAGAAACAAGTAGCCACCGCGCCATTAGTTCCCTGTGAAAAGATTTTACTATCGCCACTTCATATAAAATTGAGACTTATGAAAAGCTTTGTGAAGATCATGGACAAAGAAGGTCGTGCTTTCAGTTATTTTAAAAACAGTTTTCTATAATCAGTGACGATAAATTTAAAGGGGGAATATTTGTGGGTCCCCAGATTAAGAAACTTTTCGGAGATGCCAACTCAATTCCATACTTGAAGGCAAGGAAAAAGACGCTTGAAATGCGTATAAAATGGTTGCAACAATTTTTTTGGGAAACATAAAGGCAGAAAACTATAAAGGCCTGATTGCCCAACTTCTTTTCTGTTACCAAAACCTAGGATATAATGTGTCGTTGAATAAAAAGGATATAATGTATCGGGAAAATGAAACTGTGAGATGTTAGCCGACTACTGCTGGACTATTACGAGAGATACACTAGAGGCTGCTTTCAAAAGGCAGGCTAAGAAGATCAAAATGAGTATCTAAGCTTTAGATTCGATGATAAAAATGTGCTATTTAATTGCTAATAATAGTTTTCAAAGAAAACCATTAATAAAATATATAGTATATATTTTGTATACTCTTAATGAGACTCACCAGATGTTCGCGTTATACATGTTCACGCAAAACAATAGCTAGGTATCATATAAAATAATTATTTAAAATAAATAAATATATGACATTCTAAAAGTGTGTGACCTAATCTAGGAGTTTTTTCTCAGAATTACTGCCATTTTTTGTGCATACATGTGTGAGCGAGCGCCATTTTGTTCAAAGCCGCCGAACTGTAAATAAAAGTGACGAAATTTATTTTATAAAATCACGTTCATCTGTTAAATATTGGCATAACAAATACACTGCTTCACAAAATTTATAATTTTAAAAGTTTGTTAAGGAGTGACAAGTAAATAGATGTATTCCGCAAGTTTTTTGATGCAGAATAGTGAAATTTAAAACGTATGGAATATTCTGTGGTGGAATGGAAAAAAGTAGATTCTTCCTGAGAACGTATTCAATGGATGATGCGCTGATCGGACAATATGGCCATAAATCATGTGTTGTATCAATCGTATCTATTTATGAAAATTTTCTAGATATTTAAGCCTTAGTACATGCAAAAAAGACTGGACCTATAAAAATACCTCCAATTAACTGCTTCTTTGACATGGGTGGACGCGTGAGCCTTCCTCAAATTCTACACATATATCAAATATGTTGGAATTAACTGGAAAAATTTTGGCATAAATCCGAGATGGCGGAACAAAATGGCGGCATAATAAAATTTTTAAAATTCAGCCTGAAAAACTACTTAATGGATGGATAAAATGTGTGTAATCGTGAAAAAAACACCCTCTCAGGTTTTACATATCTTAACGTTTTAGCGTCCCTAGATGTCAAAAAATAAGTTTTATCAATTCCGTCGTGAGTTCCCGGCATAGTTTAAAAACTATTACCAAAATTGACTATATAAAAATTGATTTTATTAAAAAATTAAGGGTCATAAGGGGATGACCCAGTAATATTCTGGTAAAAATCGAATATGTCGGAATAATGTTAAAAAAAACTATTATTAAAAAACTACTTATCTAATTTTCCACAAAAATCAAGTGTTACGTAGGAATGAACTGGTAACATTTTGATATGAATCCATCGTATTAGAGATAGAAAAATATACAGATAAACTGGTAAAGTTTTGGTACAAATTTAAGACGGCAAAACAAAATGGCGGCCAAATAAAATTAAAAAAAAATCAACATAAAAAAATTGTTTTGTTTGACTTTAAATTTTGCAGAAAAATTAAATGTGAAAATAGGATAAACTGGTACGAATTCAAAATGACAAAATGGCGGTATGTGTCAATGTAAAAACTACTTATTGAATGTATTTTAAATTATGTTCAAACGTCAAGTGTGGCATAGGAAGAAAGAAACAAACAAATGAAAACAAAAATCATAATGGGGGAACTTCCGGGTAAAGGAAATTTACTAATTTTTTGAAATGTATTTTTTTTAACCATATTGTTAGAAGGACTCTAAATTACAATATATATGTGGTTTATTACCAAGAAATTTACAATAATAACGGCAACTACTTTGCTACTTAATAAATATTAGCTATTAAAAAACAAAATTGGAAATAAAATGAACCAGACAAATGAAAAGGGCAATTAATATCAACTCAAACAGTATTTTGCATATAAGAAATAAGTTAAGAGTAAAAAATTGCAAGTTGATTTTTTAAAGTAAGTTAATTAATTATAGTAATAAATTATATAGTTTTTGTTTTAAATTAAAGCCTTTCATCAACCCTAAATTAGGAATTGATTAGGAAGAAATGACTCCTATATTTTAGGTTATAATCTATAGAATAATTGTCTCGACTCACATGTCCCTTTATAATCTAACAACAAGTACTTTTCATTTGGACTATTTTCATTACTTTATTTGCTTATTTTTAATCTTCTATTAACAAATTAATAATATTTCCTGTTCACAGATAAAATAGATATCGAAAACTGATAAGCAAAACCAATATTCGCTGCGTAAGATTTGGAAGAAATGGCAGATCATTAGGTGGCATTTTATTTGCCTTATTATTTGCCGTAACTTTTACTTAGTGTTTGATGAAACGGTTTGCTTTCAAATGATGTCATATGATCAAAAAAATCTATATTTAGAAACCTGGAAGATCATTGGCCTTCTTGCAGTATTAAAGAATATACATCAGAAACGCCCACAAAGACCCATGTTTCATTGATTTCCTAGACATGAGTCATTAAGATTGTTAAGAAATATTTTAAATTCCTAATGTAAAAGTAGAAATTTAAATACAATTTTCATCAATCTTGAAGTATTTATGAACAAATTCAAATAAATAATATTTTTCCGCAAATCTATTTTGCTGACAGTATAAAATAAATAATTAACATGTGTTTGGTTATACTAGATAATCTAATCATTTCACTTAATAAACTTTTAAAATTTAAATTTCCGCAAGTATAAATATACAGAATCATTTGAATTTGTTTAGTTCGTACGTAGGTTTGGAAAAATGTAAATTTCAATCATATTTGTAATTTGCAGTCTCCTGAAATTTGGTGCCATTAAAAACACAAGAATGCATGTAAGGAATGTATATTGATGAAACTCCCACCAACACTAACTAATCTTTGTGATTTGTAGAGGATTATAAATATAAATTCGGCTTAGAGATTATAAGACCGATCAAATTGTTCTCTTTTAGTGAAGAAGCATTTTGGGTCCTATTGTTTCATAAGTATAAATAGTACGTCACGGCAAACAAAAGCTTGCATACTATACAAAGAAATATATAAATGTAAAAACAATTGGTTGGTATGGGACTAAAAGTGATGAATTTATAAAAAGCTTCTTCTAGAAGTAACATTTCTCCAATTTTTTGACAAAACCTACACAATTCGTAAAGGTAAATACATTGTTATTTAAAGAAATAATATATACATGTTTTGCAAATGAAAAACCGGAAAAGGATATGACTGGGATGTTTAATTTTCCGAGCATTCTTATTCAGTTTCAAATGGCCAATAGACAAACTACCAGCATTGTTTGAGCTGAAATAGTTGGCATAACTATAGTTGAAAAGATGTTCAAATTCCGATAATTCTAAAATTTCTATACTTTAGCTAAGAAAATATCTTCATAAAATGAAGCTAATTGATGTTTATTCTTCGATTGTCTTTCTGTTTAATCATCAAAGGTTGCATTCTGAGGTAATGCTATTTCGCAGGAATACAATAGGTCCAGGAAAGGCGTACGAAGCGCATAAGTACTGTTATTGTGGCTATCTTTCTTTCACTACAGTAATTCTTGGTTGTTTTTAGCTCAAAATGCAGCCTTTTAAAGTTGCTGAATGGGTTCCTTCACCGATTGACAACAATGGGACAATTTAACTCGAGTTGAGATAGTAGGAAGGAAAAGAATACTTATATTTTTTTCAGTAGATGTTCAGTCTCAAAGCGTCATGTAATAAAATTCTAGAAATAATGATGATAGACTTTCTCCGAGCTCTGACTTCGAACTTTAACTTTCAAATCGAAATGTTTACAATTCGGTATTGGAACTAATAAGAACACTGTTTTTATCTCGTAAAAATAAGATTTTTTCAAAGGTTTTTTACCATTTTTACCTAATATTTTAATGCGAGTCCAAATTCGCCTGCGCATGCGCTTCAAACGCAGCCGTCACTCAGCCGACACGCACGCAAAGTATTTCTCGTTTGTAGTTTTTTGACTGATTTGTTTCCTTACTTTAAGAATGTTTCAAATTTTACTTTTAATTATAATCCACATTTTCCAGGCTAAATAATTATTGTTAAGAAAATGCAAATTTTTGGTTTTGGTTAAATAATAATGAAATATAACGTGAAGAAGATTTAACTTTTTAAGCTTTTTAGGGAAGCTCTAGATAAAATCTTATGTGTACTTGCAAGGGCGGGGGGCTGCTGGCACAAGTGCCAAAATCAAACTTACGTAATTAATGAACGGCTCCTTAAGAAATTCAAATACCCTAACTGAATTTCTGGTGAAGTGCCTGAACACACTGGTTTAATTTAAAAATAAGACATTTTCATTTTTCAGGTATAAAATGCGAAAATGCCTTGACAAACATTTTATATTAATAAAAAACAAATTTCCCAGTTTTATTTGCACTGGTAAGGTGAAAATACTATATTTTCAACAATATTTTCTACTTTAATGTTTAGTTTAAATGAAATGTTACTTCTTATTTTATATTTTTTAACACAGTTATATAATTTTTTTTCACTCTTGGTTTAGAGAAAATTTGTATTTTTGATTTCCAACCATTATTTATTTATGTTTACAAGTAATGCTGGTTTCACTTTTCAACTGAATTCTTTTAAAATTACCCCAGGAACCACAACAAACTAAAATATTTAATATACGAGCATCAAGAGATATACTAAATATTGTGTATGTTGTATACCTATAAATAGATATTGAGACACAGCTTTTATTTTCTTGAAGCAAACATCTTACCTCTTTGTAGTTTGTTATTGGTAACTTATCGGCTAGCAAAAGTTACGTAACATATATTTAAACAAACTATAGCTAAAAAATTTAATGATTTTAAAATCACCATTTTTTTCACTTTTTAATTGTGTTTACTGCAAATAGTTTGCCTATAGTTAATAAAATATGAAAAATACTTATAATATACATAAGCTGTCCCCATAGTGTGTTCTCCGTTGATATCTTAGTACCGGTTAGAAATAGAGAAGAAATGCATGGTAGACTAGTAAAAACTAAATCAGGAAAAGTGCAAACCGTTTTGTTCTAATTTGAACAGTTTAGTCTAGACGCTAAAGTTGTTCAAAATTGAAACTCGCGGTTTTTAAATGTCAATATCTCGAAAACAATTAAACTTAAGACAATATATGAAGTAGACGTAGAATTTTAGATAAAATTCAAATATGTAATAAAATATGTTTCATATATGATAAACTATTTAAGTAGGTATATAAGTCATCCTATATACACATATTAATATTTAAACTTTTTCTCTATCTCTAACCATTATCACCAAAACCGAGAACACACTACTGGAACACCTTGTATAAAAACATTTTCTAAAATTATTCAAATATTTGTCATGCTAAAACTGTTTACAAGAATATTTTTTTGAGACTTTAAAAATACATAATATTTTTTCAAATACGATGCGAACTTTTTGAAATACACTCAGCAAAAAAACTTGGTTAAAATTTGAACCAACATCTCTAAACAAAAGTTTAAAATTAAAAAAAAGTTTCAATTTTGAACAAAAAAAGATTAATATATGTAATTAAACGCACAAGAGATATGGACAATGACGTGCTAAAGCAAGCCGGTCGACAAGTGACGTAGATCGCTCACACCGAGTTGGAATAGGTCAAGATCGCTTGAGGCAACCTATAGAGTAAATGGGCCTTGATTATTATTCACCTATCGGTACTCATCGGTATCTATCGATATTTTTTACTTCCTGTTATTATTCGATATCGCTGATCTATCTATATCTATAAATATATCGATAAAACGGCCATACCTACCATAGACCCCTAAAAACATGTTCACCCATTTCCATCAGTCTGTCGGTCTGTCCGTCTCTACGCGGCATAGCTCAAACATTACTTATCCAATTGACTTTAAATTCTGGTCAAAAATTAAGAGTCATCAGAGGATGAAATGGTTATATTTTGGTAAAAATCTAATATGGCAGAACAAAATGCAGTCGTTACAAAATATAAAAAAAATCATTATTAAGAAAATAAATATCGCATGGACTTCTATATTTGCACAAAAATGAAGTGTTATATAGGGCTATACTGGTAATTTTTTATGTGAATCCATTATGACGGAACAAAATGGCGGCCTAATAAAATATTTAATGTACCAAAAAACCTACTTAACTAATTGAAGTTTTGCACAAAAATCAAGTGTGAACAAAGATAGACTGGTAAAATTTTAGTGTGAATCGAATATAACAAAACAAAATGCAGCCTAATAAAATGGTTAAATATTCCTTAAAATTCGAATTTCAGAAATAAAACTTCTTTATATGGAGAAACATAATAAAGAACATAATTTATTTTTTATAGACTAATAAAATAAATAATGTTATGAAAAATAAATAGTAATAATAATAACAAAAATAATTAAATTAAAAACTAAAAACAAAAAATTAAATAAATTGCACTTTATAGGATTTGTATAAAGTTATTAGCAATTAGTTATACGCATATAAAGATTGTATTAAATATACGCAGGGAAATTCTATACGAGGGAATACCGGGGTTCTCCTTTCTATCTTTTTCTACCATTGACATTCGGGCCCGCTCGCTACGGCTATTCCGTCATGGCTATAGGTCAAACAAGTCCTATCCTGACTTGTTTGACCGATGATATTTTTAGTGTTACGGACTCGGGAAAGTTACGGTATTATCCTTACTCAATTTTTCGAAATCCCTTGATACGATAAACTATCTCTTTATATTTCTAAGACATAAAATTGACTTGATTATTGACTATGAAATATTGTAGTTATTTATATTATATTAATATTCGCTAATCGTTACTGATACTTTTTATATTTTGTATATTAAAAATCGGCAAATTTTCTTTACCTGGGACTTCTAACGTTATGAACCTTTCCTTTTATTAGGTATAGTGAACTGTGACCCAATTTAGTTCAGTACATAGTCATTTAATAACACTTCACAACACAAATTCAATAAGTATTTTTTGCATTAACATATACCACCGTTACGTCATGTTGAATTCGTGCCAGTTTATCCCTATATCACATTCAATTGAATAAGATTTTTTTTGCGGTAGTTTAAAAAAATATTTGGCCGCCATTTTGTTCAGCCATCTTGAATTCGTACAACTTTACCAGTTTATTTATATATCATACATGTATAGATTTTGAAATGAATCTTATGAGTAGTTATTTTAGGCCGATTTTTTAAATATTTTATTAGACCATCATTTTGTTTTTATCTTATATTCATACCAACATGTCACCAGTTCATCTCTATATAACACTTGTTTTTTGTGTAAAATTATGACCAACGGAATTGATAAAACATATTTTTTCGCATCTAGGAACGTTAAAACCTGAAAATATGGGAGGGAGAGTTTTTCACGATTACAAATATTTTATTTGGCCGCTATTTTGTTCCGCCATCTTGAATTAGTACCACAGTTTTAATAAATCATCTCTATACCACAATTAGTTAGAGTATACAATTTGAAATCACTCCATTAAGTAGTTTTTCAGACTGAATTTAAAAATATTTTATTGAGCCGCCATTTTGTTCAGCCATCTTGGATTCGTACCAAATTTACCAGTTGATTCCTATATAATACTTGATTTTTGTGTGAAATTTTAGATAAATTGGGTAAGTAGTTTTTTAGTAATAATTTTTTTAACATTTCACTACTCTCCGCCTTGTTGTTTTGCCATATTGAATTTTTACCAAAATGTTACCATGTCACTCCCATATGACGTTAGTTAATCGGGTAAGTAGTTATTTAGCTATGCCGCGAACAGACAGACCGACAGACAGATAGACAGACTGGCGGAACAGAGAAAGCATGTTTTTCGCCATCTAAGGACCCTGACATGTAAAAATCTGAACAAATCTCTGGTCCAGTAATTTCAGTCGCGGGTCAGAAAAAATATTGTAAACCATGTAACGCTTTTTTATTAATTTTGCCATATTTTGTCGTATACGCAAAATACAATAAACATAAATTCTGTCGCGTTATTCATCAAGTCTTTACCTAAGAGTCTGTAAATTTTCTAAAGGCATACGTCAGTCAAAGCTGTGACATTTGTGTTAAACATTCGCTATAAAAACAAACAGAACGGCATACCGTTGTATTTTAAGAACATTTAATCCAAATTTTGACATCATTAAATTGATGATGTAAAATAAAATAATTTTGTTCATGTGTGGTGACATCATTCAGATTTTCCTAACTACGCAACACGTTTTTACTTTAATTAGCATCACGTGACGTGTGGCGAACGGAAATTAAAATATTTTTTAAATATTATAAATGTTGAAAATTATGTTAATATCAGCAATATGTCATATGGAACTTGTATTTATCTAACTAAAAGTAACTATTGTTCCAATCTGGATTTCATTTTCGGCCATCACGGCCAAACTGCTGGACAAATATAGCCTCCAGAGTTAGCCAATCCTTTATGCGATCCATTGTTTTCAAAGGCTTACTTCGATATGGGAGCTAGTGCATGTCAATGACATTCATCATAATACCAAAATTCGCTACTTGAGGTTTGCTTCCGGTAGGTAGCTCAACCCCTGGACCAGGATTCTTTTTCACATCCATTACCTTACAAATCTAAATTGAGGTTCAACAAATTGCCCTTTTCTTAACCTTTAAACCTTTCTAGGAAAGTTATTTTTTAATTAGAGTTATTGTGAAAGTAATGTATATCTATGCTAATATATTTAATTTAGTGATACTTTTCTTCTCTGGGGGAAAACCACGTAGGGCAGATTTGCATTTTAGAATGTTCGTAATAATCAGATGCTACCATTTCCTAGATATATTCTAAACAATCGCTATTTACAACATGGCCTTTGCACTCTTCTCGTAATTGTGCATGCTATGTTTTGTTTTTGACAGTTTTCATCTATTTTTACATTTTACATTAAGGTAAGTGTTCGAAAATTTCTATTCCTATTTAATACTCAGTTATTACATGACATGATTGTATATAATAACATCTTTATTTTGCATGTATAATAAAGCCTCAAAGGTTTTTTTTCTTGTGATGTCCGAAAAGTGCAAATGACAGTGAATGTGATTCTGACGAGGAATACACTTGTAATACTGGTGCCATTCTAGAAACAGGATATTAAAAACACTACTAAAAACAATTATTAATAAAACATTATTTTATTTTCATGGTTTAGTCACGACAGATAAAACAAACGGCAATATAAATCTGGTAAAAATCTATTGTTGTTACCAGTCAAGAACCTTAAACCACACAGGATAGTTACATCGGTGATTTATTTCCGTCAGTTTAGCGGGGGCAAGCCTTGCTGCAGTGACGTCGCCTGGTCTGCTCGAAATAAGTTTATTGCGTTATTTCTATAGGAGGATAATATGGTTTAGCCTTTTGATGCTGTTATTTTGATTTTTAATGCAATAAATTTCAACAAATTTTATATTAAACTAATAGAGCAACATTACCATATAAATTTCGGTAAATAAGCAATAGTCAATTGCTCATCAAAATGTTTTAGAAATTCATATTTGGACAAAAAAATAAATGATTAGGAAATAATTTAAACATTATGTCAAGACAAAATATATTATTATGAGTACCTTCCTAATTCATGAAATTTTGTTATATTATGTACTTTTACGTCAGGATGCCCCAAATCGTTACATAGAAATAAGCACTTTTCCGTAATTTAGGTACCTAAATATATTAATTTAAAAAGCAAATAGATAAAGTGATTCTTAGTTAGGAAAGTAAAAAACATGATATCACGATTTTTTAATATTTTTTACTATTGTCATACATATTTTTTTCAAAATTAAAAAATAATGTATTCGAGAGATTACAAAATATACCTTAATATAACCACTTTCACAACGAAAATGGAAACAAAAAACCCAATAACTACAGAGGCTTTTGGTACCTAAGTATAAATAACGTTTAGATTAATTAACAAGGTTGAGATTTGCATTAATACTAAAAAAGCAACAGTCCAGAGCAAAAATTAAAATTAAAAGTACCTGCCATATATTAAAAGGAAACACAACTTGCCCGAAAAATTAATAAAGAATCCAAATATATCTACAGCTAACATTTTTCTACTGCACCGGTGTACACACTGTTTCTTCATAATAATTAATTTTGGAAACCTATGAAAAGTTCCACCTGGCAAGTGATTTGTGTAACTATTTTTGCAATTATACACAGCACAGACATTGTTTTATGTTATGTAGACTTCTGCAGAAGTAAATATATCAGATAAAAGAAGTTTTAATTATTTCCTTAGCTAATTACGTTTCACTATGCACGAACAACACTTTTTCAAATTTGTGTGACCTATTACCACCTATAAAAACTAAAGAATATTGAGAAAACCATGCTTAAAAGGCAAATTTCTATTACAGAGCAATGTAACTAATACTAAATCTTTAGACTGACAAGGCCGGAGTACGTCACTCACCCGGTCATTGACCTTTGAGGTCGGCGAGAAACGGTGAACGTTGCGCTTACGACAAGTAACTATCCTATGGGGTTTATGATTCTTGGTTACCACAACTACCTAAATTTGACCTTGATGCCGCCATTACGGTTTAAAGCACTGGGCGGACTGTTAATATCTGACTTTATTAATGCAGGGCAGTATTAAAGGTACCTGTTGTAAAATATTAGTTATTAAATATTAAAAATTACATTATGTGGTCGTTACAGTTGATCCCATATAAACATTTTTAAAGAAAACAATGTATGCGATAATATCAGGTCGTTCCTACATAACCTTAATTTTCTATCAAAATTTGGAATTGAGAAAACATTTTGCTTGGCATCTAGCTAAAATGTAAATATATGTGAAACCTGCAAATTTTTCACGATAACATTTGATTTGGCCGCCATTTAGTTCCGCTATCTTGAATTTGTACCACCATTTTACCAGTTCATCTCTATACCACAGTTATTCTTGCACACAATTTGAAATTAAGCTATTAAATAGTTTTTTCGGGCTGAATTTTTCAATATTTTAATAAGCCGCCATTTCATTTCGCCATCTTGGATACGTACCAAAATTTTACTAATTAATTACCAAACTTGGAGTTTTTTGCAAAATTTGAGGTAAACTGGATAAGTAGTTTTTTAGTAATCATTTTTTTAACATTTGACTATGTCGCCATTTTATTTCGCCATATTGAATTTTTATCAAAATGTGACCAGGTCATTCCCATCTGACTTTTTTAATTTTCGATTAAAATTTGAAATCAATCGGATAAATGTTTTTTAGCTTTTTTTTCAATAAGTAGGTTGTACATTGACATCGGCTTTTTGTTACCGTCATTTTGAATTCGTACCAATTTATTCCTATAACACATTTAATTTTTCTGCAAAATTTAAAGTCAATCGAATAAGATTTTTAAAAAAAATTGGCCGCCATTTTGTTCCGCCGTCTTAAATTGGTACCACAACTTTACCACTTTATCTCTATATCACGCTTACTGCTTGCACAATATTTGAAATGAATCTAATAACTAGTTTTTTTCAGGCTCATTTTTTAAATATTTTATTAGGACGCCATTTATATTTTGTTCCGCCATCTTAAATTGGTACCATAACTTTACCAGTTTATCTCTATATCACACTAAATGCTTGCACAAAATTTGAAACGAATCTAATAACTAGTTTTTTCAGGCTTATTTTTTAAATATTTTATTAGGGCGCCATTTATATTCATAGCAAAATGTTACCAGTTCGTTCCTATGTAACACTTTATTGTTGTGCAAAATTTGAAGCAAATGTGATAATTAATTTTTTTAGTAATAATTTTTTTACAGTTCACTAGGTCATTGATGCTCCGGCATATTGAATTTTTACCCAAAGTATTATTTGGTCATTCCATATGACTCTTAATTTTTGGCTAAAATTTGAAGTCAATCTGATAAGTAGTTTTAAGCTGACAGACGAACCGACGGAATTGATAAAACTTATTTTTGGCACCTAGGGACGCTAAAAGGTGAAGATATGTAAAACCTGAGATGGTGATTTTTTCGGGATTACAAACATTCTATTTGACCGCCATTTTGTTCCACCATCTTGAGTTAGTACTACAATTTTACTAGTTCATCTCTATACCACAGTTAGTCATAGCATACAATTTGAAGTCAATTCATTAACTAGTTTTTTAAGGCTGAATTTTTAAATACTTTATTAAACCGCCATCTTGGATTCGCACTAAAGTTATACCAGTTGATTCTTACATTATAATTGATTTTTGTGCAAAAATTGAGACGAATCGAATGAGTAGTTTTTTAGTAATACCATTTCCCTAGGCCGCCATTTTGTTTTGCCATATTGGATTTTTAACAAAATATTACCAAGCCCATATGACTCTTAAAACGAACCGACCGCCACGGAATACTTGATTTTTCTGCAAAATGTGAGACAAATTGAACAAATAATTATTTCAAACATTTTCCTAGGCCGCCATTTTGTTTTGCCATATTGGATTTTTACCAAAATGTCATCAGGTTATCCCCATATGACCTTTAATTTTTGACCAAAATTTGAAGTCAATTGGGTAAGTAGTTTTTTAGCTATGCCGCGAACAGATAGACCGACAGACAGACAGGACAATGCAACTTATCGAACCGTATTATCAAATGCTGAACGACTTTTACATTACAGGGGTCTAAATTTATATATTTTAACTGTAGTTTGTGCTTGGGCCTTGATCTCTCCACCTCTGCCACAATAGTCCTTCACGAAACGCTCCATAAAATTATTTTGACTTCTAGAAAAAATATCTAATATAGGCTGCCTCCTATCTGGATTTTTAAAAATATAATTCGGCGGAATCATGTGGGTTTTTATTTGTTTGTATGCAACAAATCAATATTTGCCAAAGTTCTAATAATCACTCATTTCAGCCATGTTTCAAACGAAAACAAATTATAAATCAGTACTAAAGTCAATATTTATTGAGAAAAATTGAGAAACATTTAAGGTCTGACACCGTCTGGCAGCCCTTGAAGGAAAGTTTTATTGCTATAGGCTACTTATTATTTCATGCAAGTTTCTTCTTATTGAATATTACAAGTTTTGTTATTAAAATTTTGGGGTTCTACTAAAGATATCTACCAACTATTAGAAGTTTCCGAAAAGCTCATATAAAATACCATCGAACCAAAGGAAAATAAACAGTATAACTTATTTAAAAAACACAATTTGTGTATCTACTTATATATCTTTAAATTGATGGTCTTTAGACAAAAATGAAGTCTACGCAAAAAGATCTATGGTAATCAACGTTTAAGTGTTTTTTTAATAGTAATGTATCTCAGAAACGGGGAGGGATATTAAAATTTTGTTGAAGGCAACATGGTAACTTTCGTTTTACAAAGGAGTAGTATGGGTTATGATAACAGTATCCCTCACTCTTTTCAAATAACGGTAATATATTACGATAGTGTCAAAAATTGGACACCCTGTATAACTAATAACAACTAGCTGTACTTTCCTGAAAAATTCTGTTCGTGATTTTGTAATGATTTCATAACATTATAGTAAATGAAGACATTTTCCTATCGGTTCAATTTAAAGCTAAATTAGGAGCAGATGCAAACTAGTATAAATTGAATACATCATACCTGTTCTTTTTCAGTATTAGGTAACTCCAAAAGGTCCTCAGCGAATTCACAAATTACCTCCCATGCATGGTCTGAAAAAATTATATATTTTAAAAAAGATAGCAATAATAAACAATCATATATTTGTTGTCTCTTTTCTTAAAGAATAAGGTTTTAAATTTATTTGGCGTTTTTTAACAAAATATTAGATAGTGGTATCTTACCTATATCATCTTCCGTAGCCCTATGTGAAACAACACAAAATCGTATTACGTATTTTTCGTTTACATTAGCTGGCACCATATGAATCTTTCCTGATGCGTTAATGTTGCTTAAAAGTTTTTCATTAAGTTTGTCCGGCCCTTTTAAGCGAAAACATACCAGTCCCAACTAAAAATAAAAAAAAAATTCATTCATCTCTGCTTCTCGCTTAGGTATAAATATGTTACTAATTTTTAAGAAGGAGAACAATATTTTTTTGTTATATTTACATCTGTTTTTAACCAAAATGTAATTGCTGGACGTATTTAGTTGATTAATATCTGGCTAAAAATTTACCAAAACAAAAGTTCTAGAATCGGCAGAATTAGGGCTCGCCCTATCGATTATGCCGACCTGGGCAAGAGAGAGCACTGCCCCTTCCATAACACGTTCAACTTTTCAATATGTGAAAGCTGCGATTTTTTGTAAAGGAAATTTTAAAAATCTACAAATTTTGTTGTTTTTTATTTTTAAATGTTCAACTACATTTTCTTGATTATTAAAAAATTGTCTTAGATGTAAAAACATACACAATACTTTGTATTTTTGTTTACTTATTTTCACTTTAACTAAGAATGCTATCTAACTTTGTGATCTGCTAATATTTTAGTTAAAACGTCGATTTCGATTTCATTAGCTGATTCCTCTATATCAATAATAATTTGTTAAAGAAGTCACCGCTGCTTCGGCTTTTACTGAATTATCAATATTTGGATTCCCATAATTGTGGAAAAAAGCATCTTAAATACGCTTAACAGCAAAAAATGCATGCATTTGACAATCGCCAGATGTTTATAATTTTTTGAAAAGATCATTTTTTGTACTTGTTTTCACAGACATGAAAAATTATAACTAATGGTTTTAAGTTTACAGTTAAAAATGGGTAAAAAAAGGTACGGTTTTTTTTCCATACACTACGACCTTATCACGAAATTGAGAAATTCCTAAAATAACAAAATCCACCCGAATAACTTCTGCCCAATTTAGCAGCTCTGAGGTACAAATTTAGACACACCCTCTTTGTTCTCAGTTTGATTACCTCATACATACATTACATACTATACATACTGCACAGAATCATCGTGATATGTTAAAATAAAAGTGTACTGGAGGTCAAAAAAATTTTTTTAATGACATACCCCTTCATATTTTTCTTATATATGCTCTTTCTGAATACTAATGTTGTTTGATTGATTCATTTATATTTCAAAATTAATTGTTCATTTAACTATTTTTCTCTTTGTCGAGGTTATCTTAAGACTTTATTTTTTACAGAAAAAAATTTCTGTTGAAACCTAAGCTTTCTCAGAATTCACTATTAAAGAAACGTTCGTGCAATTATTGGAACAAATCAGTAATATTTATGCAGTTACGTTTCAGAACGTAATTTAATAGAGCAGGAAATATTAACATTTTGTAGTTGGATGAAGCACTCAAGAGTTCATGGTTCCACAGCTTAGGTGAGTAAGTATACGCGTTAAGCGTATTTCAGGAAACAGTACAGCTTACCAAATATCTGTACCAGTGTGTCTAGGGGTTAGAGATCTTTAGAATATCGATTCAGTTCATGTAAGCGGAAATTCTGTAAGAAGAAAACTCCATCGATAATTACCAGTCATAGAAGAAAAAAGCCTTAGTTAGACCGAGATCATATAATCTGGATAGATGGTTAATGGGCCAGAATTTTATTTTTGGATGAGTCCAGGTTTGCTGAGTACTTTTATGATCAATGTACACGAGAATTCAGACTTGAAAGAGATCCACATGCTTAAAGCAATATACTTTCCAAAGTGATGATGCATGAACTTGGGTTTTATTTTAGAACCAGTCAATTGCTATAAGATATACTGAGTTAGTTTTAGGACCTCACACCATGTCCATGATATTGAACCTAATTTTCTTTTTATGCAGGAAAATGTGCGCACTCGTTCTATTGCAGAGGTTCGGAATTATTTGAAAGAGATGGAAATTGAAACTATCAGAATAACAAAACGTATTTCGGATAATATGGGAAAAAATTCTGTCTTGCCTTTATATTGAAAATTTGCCGCCCCGGGCAAATGTCCGGCTTGCCCCTCCCCCCTACAGCGAGCCCCGAGCACAATTTAATAGTAAGTAGTTAGTAAAGTGTTTGCAGTTTTACTTTCAATGAATATCCCGTGAAATTATTGGACCCTATAAGTACCAGTTTCCTTATTTGATTATTCCTCAGTTTATAAAAAAAGCCTTTTGATATTTCATTTCAGCTATATAAACATTGGCTTTCGCTTTAGATCACATTAAGCTACATTCGATATTATTAATAATATACTAAATAGATTAAATGAAAAAAAAATATAGGTAAATTGTTCCACTCATTGCAGAATTGGTTTTATGTAAAATGTTACATACCTTCACCTGATTACATATTTCAAATCTTTTGTCCTTTAAAACGTGAGTTTCAAACCGTTTTGCCAGTCTTATATGCAATCTGATATACTTCTGTAATCCTGATATGCCGTAGCTTCTCAGAACAAACCATAATTTTAGTGATCGAAATCGTCGGCTGAGAGGAACACCCCAGTGGCGGTAGTCTATTGTTGCATCTGAGTATCCATGCTGGAGATATAGAGGGTCTACAACTAAAGCTGAGGTAAGTCGAATTCTGTCTCTCACCTACAATATATTGAGTCATTCTGTCAAGAGTCAAGGTAAAAGTAGTTACATCTTACACATATAAGGTCGCCATATTAGAATTTTTAAAAACTAGAATGTACAAGTTTAAAATTCCGAATATATTGCTTTCTACCCACATTTTTACTCAAATATCTCTGATTAGGTTTATTGGTTTTATTAAGTATTTAGGAATATAGAGGACCTGTCAAAAATTATTTTTAAATAATATAAATTTTACTTAATATAATAATAATATCCATTTCTTCTGAGAATGTATCATTTAGACATGAAATAAAATTTATTTTCATCAAAAAATAAATATTATTATATATAGTCTCTTATTTCGTTAGATATAATTATAAACATGAATATTCAAAAGAGAATATAACCAAATTTTGTAAAAACAAAAAACATATTAAATAGAATTTTTTATTTAATAAATATTTTTATTGTTTTGTGCCAGTTTGAAGAGAATATAAATCCTACAATAAAAAATAAAACCTCCTATTTGGAGGATTTGTACAAAAACTATAGACTATTCAATTTTCAAATTGAATTGCAAATTTTTACCGTGCTATTAAATACAAAGACTTAAAATGTAGTATGCTTATTAGTAGCCACTACAAGTATCTTAACACCATTTTTCTACAAAAGTTAAAAATACATGGCTTCCAGTCATCGTGCAATGCGAAAACTTAGGATTTCCTTCCTATGGTGTGACTAACATGTTATGTGCTAGAGTGTTTTTTTATTAGAATTGGTTTTTGCTGATAAAACAATAAACTTGCCATGCTTGTAATTTATACCTATATAAGTAATCTATTATTATAATTTTGCAAAGTGCGCCCAGCTAAGCATTTATTGAATTTGTCAAGTATATATATATATATATATATATATATATATATATATATATATATATATATATATATATATATATATATATATATATATATATATATATATATATATATATACCTTTAGGAACGTATGTGTGTGCTTGATTAGCTATATATAAAATACATTACTTTTTTATATGAACTGTGAGAGTTTATTGAAACACTGTTAAAACGAAATAAAATAAGTCTATTGAACTAGAACAACAAAATTTATATCCGACTTCTTGCAAGTCCAAAAACAGAGTCCTCCTCTAATATTAATATAAATTTCAAGAAACATAAAGTTCCACCCCCTGTGCAAAAATTCCTCGCTTTGATTGGTCCTATTCGTTGGCAAAAGGGTTTTTTTTCTGTCTTCGTAAACTTTCCCATGGTCAAAATAAAAACATTCATTACAGATAGTAAAATGGGAATTTGGAGAAAACTTTACTAAGAAGGGTCGTTTAGGTATTTTCCTATCATAAACCCTAAATGCAATAAACAGTTCACTATCGGTGATGGTTCCTATTATCGAACGTGCAACAACATAAAATCGTACAAAGAAGTGTTGTAAAAATAAAACTTAACGGATAGCGTACAAGAACCTTAAAACTAAATTAGACTCTAAATGCCGATGGAAATTCCCACAATTATGTACAGAAAACTAAGTACCTACAAATTGTTACATTTCTCAATAGCAATAGATAATTAGCCTAGATTAAAAAAGTAAATGTAAAATAAAATAAATATGTACAGTATGTTATGCAGTAACAATGAAAAGAAAAACAAATATATACAGTGTGATATGCGCAAATTTTAACTTTGGCAGACAAATGTGGGAGACATTCAGTCGCCACAAGACCCCCCTGCCAGTGATTGAGATTTACGACAATCCAGCCTGGAAGCGGTTGGGAAACCGGACATGTCTGCCCGATCTGGTCTGTCGCTCTGGTGACCTGCTGATGGGTTCTGATGCGGGAGCATGGTTCCCATCTGGTGGCTGGTGTGCTTCTTCTTCTCGTTGCGAGACACATCTGGTTCTGGTAATTTCTGCGGGTTGCAGAGTGACTTGATCGTTTCTAGGGATTCCTGCTGGGTGAATGACGTATTCCGTCTCCATATCTTGTGACAGTGGCATGTCCTCTGGGTCCTTGTTCAAGATATACGCTGGCTTGAGTCGATCGATACTGACGGTGACGTGGCGTCCCCTTATGTCAACGACGAACGCCTTAATCTCCCAGCTAACGACGCGGTACGGGCCATCGTAAGGATGTTGCAGAGGCTTCTTCTGAGCGTCATGGCGAACAAAAACATGAGTGGCTGTTTTGAAGATCTTTAAAAATAAACCTTTTTCTCTTTGCATCGTGGTTAGATCCATTGGTGTGGCGTAGCTCAAGAAAATGTGTACTTAGTTCAGTGGCGAAGTTGCTGGAGCCATCATCTTGGATATTCAGTGAGCGGGATGCTAAGAACTCTCCAGGCAGGCGAATGGGTTGGCCGTATATCATCTCTACAGCTGTAGTGTCGAGGTCCTCTTTCCAAGCCATTCAGATACCGAACAAAACTGTAGGTAGGCTCTCGGTCCAGCGGGACTTATGACATCGCCCTTAAGTTGGCGATGAAACCTTTCGATCATGCCATTAGCTGCGGGGTGGTATGCCGTTGTACGAATATGATTGGTGCTTATTAGACAATTAATTTGCTTGAACAGGCAAGACTCAAATTGCCGGCCCTGATCGGTGGTGACTCGTAGTGGAACGCCAAACCTTCACACCCAGTTGTCATAAAAGGCTGGTGCAATGGTGGTTGCTTCCTGATCTTTCAGTGGTATTACTTCAGGCCACCTGGAAAATCTGTCTATTATGTTCAGACAATATCTGTATCCCTCAGATAACGGCATTATCACTATGTCAAGGTGAACATGCTCAAAACGGCTAGAGGGCGGTGCAAACGTTCCGACTGGTCTAATGACATGACGCGAGAACTTCGAACGCTGGCATTCAGGACAGGATTGGGCCCACTTCCTGCAGTTACTCTTCATAGATGGCCAAACATAGCGCTGAGTTGCTAGTTTCACTGTGGCTCTGACGCCGGGGTGGCTTAGTTGGTGTATGCTGTCAAAAACTGGTTTCCTGAATGGCTTCGTAATAAATGGTCTAGCTATTGAAGTTGACATATCGCACCAGATTGTGTTGTTAGTGAAAGGAATTTGGATTTGCCTCATTTTCAAGACCGAATCGTCTTCACAAAATCTGGTCAGTTCCTCGTCACTGTTCTGGGATGTTGCTAGAGCGTCGTAGTCGAGTGACTTATGAACTTCATCAATCCTAGATAAGGCATCTGCAATCACATTATCGCTCCCTGCCTTTCTTATGACGAAATGCATATATCAGTGGTTTATGGTCCGTGAAAATACTAAAGTTTCTTGCCTCCACCATGTGTCTGAAATATTTGACGGATAGGTATGCGGCCAGTAGCTCACGGTCATAAGCGCCATAATTGCACTCTGTAGGATTGAGCTTCTTGGAGAAAAAGCTAAGTGGTTGCCACTGATCATTTACCCACTGCTGCAAGGCAGCGCCAATGGTAGTGTCCGAAGCGTCACAGAATATAGCAAGGGGTGCGTTGACATTTATGTGCGACAACAAGGTAGCCTGGGCTAGTGCTTTCTTGCTGGCTTCGAACGAGGCTAGACCTTCTGTGGTCCAGTGTAACGGAGATCTTCCTTTGATTTTTTTCTTGAGGAGTGTGTTAAGTGATGCTTGAATCTCAGCTGCTTTGGGTATGAATCTCCGGTAGAAATTCACCATACCCAGGAAGCGACGAAGTTGCTTGGCCGTTTCAGGTTTTGGGTAGGCCAGAATAGTTTCGACCTTTTCTGGCGGTGGTTGGGTGCCTGCGTTTGAGACGCAATATCCTAGGAATTTGACTTGGGACTGGCCAAAAACACATTTACTTGGGTTAATGACGATGGCGTATTGTTGAAGCCGCTGAAACAGTGTTTCCATGTGGCGGAGGTGTTCTTCGGGCGTCGTTGAGGCAACAAGGATGTCGTCTAGGTACACATAACAATAGTCCAACCCTCGAGTAACTTAATTCATGAAACGCTGAAAAATTTGTGCTGCGTTTGGCAGTCCAAACGCCATAAATGGAAATTCGAACAATCCGAATGGTGTGGTGATGGCTGATTTCGCGATGTCCTCCTCAGCTACTGGGATTTGGTTGAACGCACGGATTAAGTCGATGGTTGAAAAAATCGTTTTTCCTTGGAGCTCTTGTGCGAAATCCTGGATATGGCGGACGCCATATTGGTCAGGACAGGTTCTGCTATTCAGAGCTCTATAATCCCCACAGGGCCTCCATTCGCCGTTGTTTTTTGGTACTAGGTGCAACGGCGAGGACCAAGGACTTTTAGATGACCTGGCAAGTCCGAGTTTCACCATGGTGTCGAATTCCTTCCTTGCTGTTTTTAATTTGTCCGGAGCTAGGCGACGTGGTTTCTGGGCGACAGGCAGACTAGGCGTAATAATAATATGATGCTGAGTTTTGTGTTTAATGTGTTTGGGAGCACCGTTTGGTTTGGTGATTCCCGGGAACCTTTCCAGAAGCACATGGAAAGGGGAAGCACCATTAATTACTTTGACGGTCGGAGCGGTCCATTCTAAAACCTCACCACGTGATGCCAGTTGTGTTGTGGAGTCCAAGAGTTTGCCTTGCTGCAGATCCGGGAGCAGTCCATAGTGTGCGAGGAAGTCTGCTCCTAGGATAGGTTGAGATACGTCAGCTATGATGAATCTCCATGGAAAATCTCGGCGGAGTCCTAGGTTGAGGGTACGCGCTACTATTCCGTATGCGGTTATAGACGAACCATTGGCAGCTGAAAGTGCGTAGGTTGATTTAGTATGAGCACCATCCACTCGGAGTCTCGGGATTACGCTTAGATCGGCACCGGTGTCGATGAGAAATCGAAGTCCGGTTTCACGATCGTAGATAAATAGGCGGGGTGATTTATTAAGGCAGGTGTCATTTGCCGCCATCAGTGACTGCCCGGTTGGTTTCCCTGGTTCCATGAACAGGGCATAGTGCATTTCTGGGCTTCCTGCTTGTAGCACCAGTGGTACCAGCATAATCCGGCTGGACGCGCTTCCCTAGGTGTAGATGGCGAGCGATGCCGCGACTGGGATTGGGATCGAAAATGCGTGCGGGAATTTCGCATTCCTCTTGAAGCATGCACGTCCTGCTTGACACTAGCTAGCTCTCCCTTGACCTCTGAAAGTTGCTGTGTTAGTTGTTGCATGAGGGAATGGAGAATCTGGTATTCTTGCGAATGCTTAGGGGTGATTGCCGCTACGGAAGGGTTCACAGGCAGAGCAGTAAATATATTGTCAGCCAAGTCCGCAGTTTCACTTAGTGTTTGACGTGATTGCGTAGCTAGTATAGGTTGTAGATTGGCTGGTAAGCGTCTTACCCAAATACTCCTCACTAATGTCTCCGGAACTACTGATCCTGCTAGTGCCTGCAGTCTTCGAAGGAATTGGAAAGGTTTTTCGTCACCCATAGCTTCGTTTTCTAGCAGTTGCCTGGTCTTCTGTTCTTGGCTCGCACTTAACCGCTTTATGAGTTGTTCTTTTAACTCGGAATAGGAATTAGAATCTAATGGTTTCGTCACAATGTCGCGCACTTCGCTGATATATCGCGGCGGAAGTTTCGCGAGAATGTCCAAATATTTTTGCTCGGTGTTCGTGATTTTTGATCTATTAAAGCAAGCCTCTACGATTACAAACCAAAGTTCCGGATCCGACGGGTCAAAGTCTGGAAGTCGCGGCGCGGAATTTATCGCGACAGCGTTCGCGATAGGGATGGCACTGTTGGTTTCTGCCGCAGAGTTAGGCATGGTATACCGCGAAATATTTGTTACAAATAAACTCACGATAGCCTAGGGACTGTTGTATTGACTAAAATACAACCTACCACAAAAGGAATGATAAAAAGTTCACTGTAATACTAGGTACTTACGTTGATTGTTCAATTTATCACTAAAACACTGAAGCACTAATTACGCTACTTGCTCTCACAAAACAAATCACGTCGGGGTCACCACTTTAGGAATGCATGTGTGTGCTTGATTAGCTATATATCCAATACATTCCCTTTTTATATGAACTGTGAGAGTTTATTGAAACACTGTTAAAACGAAATAAAATAAGTCTATTTAACTAGAACAACAAAATTCACATCCGACTTCTTGCAAGTCCCAAAACAGAGTCCTCCTCTAATATTAATACAAATTTCAAGAAACATAAAGTTCCACCCCCTATGCCAAAATTCCTCGCTTTGATTGGTCCTATTCGTTGGCAAAAGGGGTTTTTTTCTATCTTCGTAAACTTTCCCATGGTCAAAATAAAAACATTCATTACAGATAGTAAAATGGGAATTTGGAGAAAGCTTTACTAAGAAGGGTCGTTTCGGTATTTTCCTATCATAAACCCTAAATGCAATAAACAGTTCACTATCGGTGATGGTTCCTATTATCGAACGTGCAACAACATAAAATCGTACAAAGAAGTGTTGTAAAAATAAAGATTAACGGATAGCATACAAGAACCTTAAAACTAAATTAGACTGGATATGTCGATGGAAATTCCCACAATTATGTACAGAAAACTAAGTACCTACAAATTGTTACATTTCTCAATAGCAATAGATAATTAGCCTAGATTAAAAAAGTAAATGTGAAATAAAATAAATATGTACAGTATGTTATACAGTAACAATGAAAAGAAAAACAAATATATACAGTGTGATATGCGCAAATTTTAACTTTGGCAGACAAATGTGGGAGACATTCAGTCGCCACATACCCACTTGCCATTAAATAAATATGCTGAAGCTACTCCACTTAGTACATTATGTGTAATATGTTTTCGTATTGTTTTTTTAATGAAAAATAGTTACTTTTTACTTGTCAAAAATAATGACGTTTTTTGAAAATATCGCGTGTTTCTGCACTTATGTTTTGAGTAAATTTAAAAAGCAATTTGCTTACTTCATTGACATATTGTTTGAAGTTATTTAATGTCAGGGACTTACCCACATTGTAGAACAGTCAAAATTCGTCAACAACCACTTGTTTGGATTGGTATTAAAGGAATCCGCATAATCAATTCCATCTAAAAGATATTTCAGTTCTGGACAAATAAAGGCATTCCCAGCATATGCCGCATCTACGTGGAGCCAAACACAAGGGAATTTGTGGCATACAGTACCGATTTCCGGTAGATTGTCAAAAGAGCAACAAGAAGTGGTCCCGAGAGTAGTAGATACAAAAAATGGTATCAGCCCCATAGTTTCGTCTTCCTCCATGGCCTATACAAAAAAGAAATCTGTATTATTGTGTTTAATATTATTACATGAAAAATATTTTAATATTATAGTTGGGAAAATTAGCCATTTAAATTAAACATTTCCCAGCATGAGTTATATGTATAACACATGTGTGCCATACAAAATTTTATTTAACAACAGAACTATGTTTTCTCAAAAGAATAATTAATTTAGACCGATCTATTAATGTACCAGTACCATTGTTGCGAATTCATAATTTATTAAGGTACTTATTTTATATTACTACGCAATATGGATGTGATTTTCTTTTGTAAATAATAAACAACAATGACATTAAGAAGTTTTCTAGTTATTTCCTAATTTCCTAAAAAAATAGTGAATTTTTAATACGAGAAACCAGTTTTTATCAAAAATTGATCAGGAATAAATTCAGAGACATTACAGAATTTAGTGGAAAAATCTTATGACGTTTACAATAAGAAGTTCATGGTGTTTGAAGACTGGATGAAAGTTAGGCAAGTTCAATCAATCAATGCTTAAGTCATCTCTCAAGCTTTACAAAAACGTTGGTATCTCTAATTTTCCGAGACTTATAAGCTCTTTGAAGATCAAGGGATAGGATCACAAGCCAAAAAAATATAAAAAAAAACGATTTTTATGCTGTTGATCACGATACTGAAGTCAGATTTTGTCGGTGACGTTTCGTTTTTGAGTTATCTACCAACACCATCTCAATAAACAAAGCCTGTCAACCAGCTTTTAAATTCCAAGATGACGATGACAATCGATCATCGGTTTTGACTGGCTGGCTGTATATCTGTATATCTCGTGTTATATTTATTTATGTATACAAGAATTGTTATGAGTTTTATTCCTTAGACAGCATAAATTAATCGCGGAATTCGCTTAATTTATGCAGAATTCAGTAGAATAACTTTATAACTGAGCAATCCGTTCTTAACCCTTAACTTGTTTTGGGAAAATACATTTGTGGGGCTTTTTGTATTTTTTCCTCTAGAAAAGTAGTCAGTTAGTGTGTTGTATGCAGTTAGTATATGTGAGTACTTCTTAAAATGTATTAAGATGTAGCGTTTTTTAGATATTCTATTCAAACCGTAAAAAAGAACAACTTGCCTCATGTGTTGCGTTCCAAAATGCAAGTGAAATTATGCCAGTGGGAAACTTGTTTCCACCTTTTGTTTTCCTAAAGATCCACTACTTTCAAAGAAATGATTAAATGTTATTAAACGGAATTATTTTGCTCCAACTTCTACTTTAAGGGTTTGTACCTAAACAAACTGTTTCTATCAAAGAATTTCATCATTTGAAATAATATCAATATCCGAACCGAAAAAATAAAAATAGAAAATGTTTACACATCTATATCCTAAATATTATTGTTGTTATTTAATTCTGGTCCTAATTCACACATCTCTAAACAGATTTCATTGATTTGCACAATAATCTTTTGAATATCGCGCTAAAAGTCGATCGACTGCCGTCGCCATTTGCAATCGAGTTCAGTGGCTTTGTTTATTGACAACTTGACTATTTTCAACTTAAATTTTGTACAAAATAGGTGGTTTTTGCAACAATTCACTGACAACAGATCACTACCGTTTTTTATATTTAAAACACATTTAGAAACATACAAAGTTCAGCGTGAAATATACGCCATATTTGAAACTAGTCTAGACATTTTTTGTTAGTTATATGGCTATTTTGACACAATGGAATGATTCAGCGCCAACTATTCGAATTTCGAATCGCGTTTTGGTTAACCTTGGTTAGGCGTTTTTGAGGTGATGTAAAAATAGTGAATCTATATTAAACAATTTAACAAAACCTATACTGTTAGGTGGATATGTCCCGTTGGGCATTATAATCAAAGCCATAAACCTTCATTAAAGTCATAAAATCACACTGGACCTTAAATTCCATACAGAACCCGTCCATTACAAAAAAGTTTTGCATAGATGTATTTCAAATCTGATTTTCGGTGATTTGAGGTAACCTTAACATGTGATTTTATGACATTAGTGGTAATTTTATGGACGAACCGGGACAAATATATCTAACAGTCTAGGTTTTGTTTAAAAAATCCTTGTTTTAATATAGATTAAACATTTTACAATTTTACATAATCTCAAAAAAAAAGAGCCTAACCAGGGCTAAGCAAAACGCAATACGATTTTTAAAACGCAACTACATACAAAATTATAAGTTTTTTTTTAATTCGAATAGTTGCCGCTGAATCATTCCATTGTGCCAAAATGGCCATGAACTCAACAAAAATCCCTAGATTCACTATTTTTGACGTTGAAATTTGAATATGTTTAAACCTTTTTTTGAATTTATGCTGAAGATAGTGAAAAGTTTCAATATTCATATTGACAGTGGATAACTCAAAAACGAAATGTTGACGACAAAATCTGACTTCAGATTCGTGATCAGCAGCCCAAAATCTACGCATATACCAAATATCATAAAAATCGGCGATAGTTAGTTTAACCGAAAAATTACCAAAAATTTTCATTATCAAGTTTTTGAAAGAAGCATCTAAGAGGGAATTTTTGCTCATGAAAACAGTTTTAATTATGGAGATTGCGGGATGTTGCAGATGTGATGAACTGACTAATTTGAGTGTGGAAAATGTTCAAGACAACACTCGTAGTTTCACAATAATGCACAAGAGATTTCCAGTCAATCCTGTAGAATTATGCAGAAAATACGTGAATTTAAGACCAGAAAATATCCCCTACAAATGTATGTTTTTGGGGATTTGATATACCAATAAAAATTGCTTCGTACTTGGGCTTACAACAACCTGTTTGAGAAGATCATCCGCTACGTTATTGGCAAATGCAGGGGCAAAAATCACAACATCAAAACGTCATGGAGGATGGAAATCCGCAACGGTCGCGGAGCGATATATAGAAGGGTCCATCAACAATAAAATTGAGATTTCAAATAAAACCTCAGGATCCTGCAAGTGTTCCAAAACCAGCTGATGTAGTAACAGAGCCTAGTTCAAGCACAAGTTTTTCGTTATATTTTTGAGTTCCTAATTGTATAGACAAATATGTTTTCATTTATTAACTATTTTCATAGTTTTTATGATATAAATGTTAAGGAAATAAAATTTGGCTATCATTACTCGTTACCATTTAGGGGCGTTAGAGGCCAAATAACTCTAAACAAAGCCCTCTCAAAGACCAATCCATTCTGTACATAATATAATTTTTTTTTCTTTGGTTATTGGCCTTACATACGAGTGTTTTAGCCACTAATATAATTTTACATTGCGGTTCTCCCAAGTATGCTAGCGATTGTGTAACTTGGATAATATGGTAAAATGGTAATACCTCACCATTTTATCCTAATAAAGGTTACTGATTTGAATTTTTTTTTCAGAAAAGTGTAGATAAATTTTATAATCATTTTTCAAGGCGTAATGAAAGATCATTTCGCATAATAATATATGGTGGGAGGCAAAAGTCTGTTTTTTAGTTCTAAGTTTGAATTACCCTGTGGAGTTGTTAGGTAGTGCAGAAATGATGACATGTCACATATTTATTCTAAGTATTTCGTTTTTTATTTATCTCAATAACTCTTTTCCTTTGGTAGATAAATGTATTTGAGTGAAACGTTATAAATATTAAGAAACAAACTTTGTATAACAAACAAACCAAAATTTCTATTTTTCAAGAAAAAATAATAATTCAAACTAATAACGGATATTGCCTCTTCGAGCTTAAATTACAGCATTATTTCTTCTTGACATAAAAAGATTATTGCTTCTTGACGGATAGCTGCCCGTTGTTCTAAAAACGCCCGTCGTAAGTCAACAAAGTTTTAGAAGCATTCACCAGGTTTCGAATTCTGTGGACGAGCATGTCCCACACATGCTCAATAGGATTTAAATCCGGGTTGTACGGGGATCAGTTTATTTGTGGGATATTAACGTCAGTTAGGTATTCTCTTACTATCCGTGCAACATAGGGACGCGCATTATCGTGCATGAAGTTATCATTGACTAACCCTTCGTACGGAACTCAATAATCAGCTAATATTTCTTTGAGTGTACCTTTCAGCAGTTATTCATCCCCTGGAAATAATATACAAGTCGGTACGAGCATTTAATGAAATTCTGAATTCCATTACTGAACCTCCTTGAAACCTAATCCTAGGTGCATTCAGCAGAACGTTCTCCTGTTCTTCATCATACTCTTTCCCTACCATCTGGAGATCTTATACAACAAAATCTTGATTCGGTGGTACACAATACTCGTCTCCAGTCATTTTCCATCCAATTTTCATGATCTAGGCTTTGAAAAACCTCATTTGCACATTTTCTCTGCTATTGGGTTATTCGTTTTATCGAGTTACATCACGAGTCACCTTAAAGAATATTGAAGAATTATGCTAAGTTCTTGAAGCGTCAACAATATGTTCTTACAAAATCAGTGGCAAAAGCCATTGATACTACTGACAGTCAGTCCGCTGAATTCATTGAAGTAATCCAAGTATTTCAGGTAAAATATTTGTTGTTTTTCCTTCTTTTGTTAAAAAGAGTTCTGCTCGGTCAAGAAAAATAATTGGCGCAGATATTGGGAGTTTATTGAATTGCTCAATAATCAATTGTTTTAACAATTAAACGGATTTTCGAACGTTGGATGAAAAAATTGGGAAAAGTGATATTTGAGGATTTGTCGAATCTTAATATTAATAAGAAAAATTAATTCAGTCTTGAATTGGTTTTTGAAAAAGACCTAGGGTGTCGAAACAGCTGTCAAACTGAAATAAATTAGTGGAAATTAATAAACAAATATTGTTTATTTATTATACTAGTGATAATGAATTTCCATCAAGTATCGGCTAACTCCATAAATTAATAAATAACACCTATCAATTGTATCAAGGGAAATCAAGTTCTTGGTCACAAACAGAGTATAATGATTTGCTCTTCAATTATATTTAACATACCTACACCAATATAAATAAAGTTATAACATTCTATATATGCAAATTTATACTTTATACAAATATCATAAACTCTATTTGTTTGCAATTTTTTAATTTATTTCTGCTATTATTATTATTTGTTATTATTATTATTATTATCGAAATTGACAATCGAATTTTTCAACAAATGTTGGGTTCCAAGTCCATCCCGAATGCATGCATCAAAATGAGTGGGCTGGTTTCTATTAGTTCTATGTGTTGTCCTGTAATAATTTTCTCACTATGTGACAAGTACTGAGCATAGCTGCCTTCTGGATGTCGATGAAGGTGTTACTATGCAGTCCTAAGATTTTCAGGTTCCGTTCTAGTGTTTTTGAAACTAGTCCATTTGATGATACGACGATCGGTATCTCGTGAATCTTATTCAGTTGCCACATCTGCTATATCTCGATGGCCAGCTCCGCATATTTGGCCTTTTTCTCTTGATATTTATGCAACACGTTGTTATTGTTGGGTACAGCGACATCTATCAAATAAGCTGTCTTTGTTTCCTTATATTTAACAGTACCACATCAGGCCGTCACCCGTGTGTTGGCAATAATTGACCGGTCGTAGTACAGTTTCAAGGCATTACTTTCAAGCACTGAACTTGGTTCGTATTTATAATAGGGTACAAAGTGTAAGATGATACACACCTGGTTATGTCTCTGGAGGTAGTCCGTATTTGCTACGTAAGTGCAGCCAGATGTTATATGCTGTATAGTCTCTGATCTCTCACTACATTTTCGACATTTATCGGATTCAACGGACCGGTCTTTGATTTTTGTGTAATTTCGTGTGTTAATAACTTGGAACTGTATTGCCATCACAAATTCTTCTATCTCTGGGAATAGTTTTCCGTACTTCAGCTACCTGTTGGATGCTTCCTTATCTATATGTGGCTGATTCAAGTCATTATGATGTCAGCCGTGCAATGCCATTTGAGCCCACTTGTTTGTCGGAGTCTGAAAGTGACTTTGGGATGATGTTGAGAGATTAAGTGGAGAGTACGAGTTATCACTTTATGTCACTATGCGGTGGCGGCATGATGTTTGTGCCTCGTTAGTGAAGAAATTTTTTCAATTTTTGCAGCTATCGGGAGTGAGAATTGGTTAAGTCAACAAGGGATCTTCCACCTTCTCTTCGTGGTAATGTCATTCGGAGAGTTGATGACCTTAGGTGGTGTGACTTGTACTTGGTCATCATTAGGCGAGTAGTTCGTTATAGTCCCTCTAACTCTGTATTAGTCCATTTCAAGATTCCGAAACGGTAGGTCAGCACGGGCACAGCATAGGTGTTAGTTGCTGTAATGAGATTTCCGGCGTTCAGTTCTGTCTTCAGAAGGGCTCGCATTCTTTGAACGTACTGATCTTTCATCTTGGACTTTTTTTGCTTATCCTGGAGTAGTCTAGCTTGTTGGAATTCTGGGTATTTGTAGGTCTCTCCTTGGTCCATCGCTTGAACCATTTCTTCATTGGGTAGGGCTACATCACCATTAATGACTTGGCCTTTTTCGAGATCAAACAAGATCCAGTAGTTTTTGAGCTATGTCGCGTACAGATAAAATGACAGACTGACGGAAATGGGAATGTTTTTCGGGGTCCTCTTACGAGTGAAGTAAAAATAGGATTCAGTGTTTTCTTCAAAAAATTACCAAATAATTGTAGAAACAAGTGGATGGGCCTACGTAATACTATAAATTTGTTTTAATTTTGGCATAAATAAAGGTTTTAAGAATCTATAATTCTTTCTAGAGGGATTTCTTTCCGATTAAATAAGAAATAAAAAAGTTACAAGTTGATTATTACCTTAAAAATAAAAACAAAAAAATAGAAAAATATAAAAATCCTAAAAGTTCAACTCGATAGGTATCATGAGGTACGCAAAAATACTACAAACGTTTTTTTTTGTAGTAGTGATTTTTTCGAAAATTTTCAGTAATTTTCATAGATCTAAAAATAGCATAAAGGTTTTCTTTTGTGATATATAAAACATTACGATATTGTGCTTTGATGTGTTTTTATTGGTTAATTGATAACTACAACATACATTTCTGGGCCCGTCCGTATAACATTTTTTTAATACTTCAGTTTTAGTATGTAATAAATGTATTAAAAGTATTCCTGATATAAATTATTTTACATTCTCGTGATTCATAATTCTCATTGGATTGTCACCAAAAATTTTATACAATATAAGTAATTTCCAAGAAAAAAAATGCTGCATTACTCGGACAGAATTAATAAATATTGCATATCCAGAAACACGAATATGTGGCATAACTATATTTAGATACCAAACATTCGAGGAAACTGATTAATATTCTCATTCAGATCACAAGCGGTACGATAAACGAGAACTTTAATAAACAAACATGTGACAATTATGGCTAAAGACAAACAAGCTAATTAATATATTTTGATTTAATTTTAGTTATGTCTAGTGAAAGAAAAGCTTACCACTGTTGAGTTGAGTATTTGCTTTCTTAAAAAAAAACGTCTTTTGAAGGAATTATTAAAAAGTCGAAATGTGCAGCATTGTTTTCCTTTCCATGCAAGCACAAAGAAACACTCCATTTTTATTATTAAGGATTTTGTAATTAGTGTTCAGTTGTTGTTTTATGAATTTTAAGAAGGGAATTTGGGTTTTGTTAGAAGCAACTGGTCGAAACAGTTAATATTGTGGAGTAGCCTGAAAATTCTAAGATGAACTTTTAATATTTTGTAAACGTTGAGTACTCGGTTTAAGGGTGTCGCGGAAAATATGGGCAATCTCTTAAATACAACTAGTTGCAACAAAAATAATGATAGTTTGTTATATAAAATCTTCTTCTAAACTGTTCACCAACTGAGATATTCCGTCATGAACCTAGGATCTGGAAAACAATTTTTTTAAAGTAGCTTTGGTATCGTTTGACGTTACTTATATATGGATACTTATGTTGTAGTTTAAGGGGGTTATGTATATATATATATATAATATAATATAATATATATATAATATAATATATATATATATATAATATATATATATATATATATATATATATATATATATATATATATATATATATATATATATATATAATATATATATATATATATATATATATATATATATATATATATATATATATATATATATATATATATATATATATATATATATATATATATATATATATATATATATATATATATATATATATATACTAAACTAGCTTACTTAGAAAAATAATTAATTTTTTCTGTTAGGTAGGACTCGTAGGAATTTTAAAAGACCCCATCTTTTAAAATTTTAAAAAGGTTCTATCGAATATGGTTTTAAATATAATATTAAACGAGATATGTGCACGACAAAAAAGATTTATTATATAGAAAGTGTATTTATTAGTAAAAATTAACTAATTTTATAAAAAGCTGTAACAAACAGATCTTGCTAATTTTCACTAACGTTATATTGAATTAAAGGGCTAATTTTCACTAACGTTAAATGGAATTAAAAGAATTTCATCAATAATTTTTGTAAACAGCTAGTATTACAGGACCTTGATTTTTAATACACGTTTTGTATCCTATTGTGTTATTTAAAAATCCAAATCTAATCATTTTGTAATAAAGATATTTGGTATTTTTTGAACGCCATTTTGTTGATTTTTTAAATATTTTATTTGGGCACCCTCTTGTTTTGCCATCTTCGATTCGTACCACAACTTTGCCAGTTTATCTCTATATTACACTTAATGCTTGCACGATATTTAAAATCAATCTAATAAGTAGTTTTTTAATTTTTCAGGTTGATTTTTTAAATATTTTATTAGGCCGCCATTTTGTCTTGCTATCTTGGATTCATGCCAAACTATTAGCAGTTTATTCCTATGTACCACGTGATTTCGTGCAAAATTTAGTTTTATATTTTATTAATTAATATTTTTTTAAACTTTTACTAGGCCGCCATATTGTTTCGTTATATTGGATTTTTACCAAAATATTATCAGGTCCTTCCGATATGACCTTTTTGACTAAAATTTGAAGTCATTCGGTAAGTAGTTTTTAAGCTATACAGACCGACGAAATTTAGAAAACATATTTTTTGGCATCATGGGACGCTTAAAGGTGAAGATATGTAAAACCAAGAAGCGTAATTTTTCCTAGAAAACAAAAATTTTATTTGGCTGCCATTTTATTCCGCCATCTAAAACAATTTTACCAGTTCATTTCTGTACCACAATTAACTAATGCACACACTTTGGAATCAATCAATTTAGTAGTTTTTCAGGCTCAATTTTTAATTTTTTTACCAAATTTTACTAGATGATTCTCCGTAATACTCGATTTTTGTAAAAAATTCGAGGTAAATTAGTTAAGTGGTTTTATAGTAATAATTTTTTAAACATTCAATTTGGTCGTATTTGATTTTTACCAAAATGTTACCAAGTCATCCCATATGACCCTTAATTGTTGTCCAAAATTTTAAGGTAATCGGGTAAGTAGTTCTTAGCTAGGCCGCGATCAGACAGACCGACGGAATTGAGAAAACATGTTTTTCGAAATCTAGATCTAAAACAAAACCGGGGGAATGAGTTTTTCACAATAATATACTTCTATTTTACGAGGGAAGTAAAAACTACATATATATAAGAATGGGCTGTTACTCTAAACTTTGTTTCCATTTTTCTACCTACAGTCTAGTACTAATATTCTTATAATAAATATCATATTTCATATTAAAAATAATTTAAATAGAAAATATTAGCTAATATAAATTAATAATAAAAAAAAGTATCAGGTTAATTCTTGACTAAGGTAAAAGGTTTGAAACGCACTGAAGTAATTTTAATTTTAAGATAGAAATATTAATAGCAATTAGAGTACCAGGTTAACTGCGAATTAAGAAGAAATATTTTGACCAATAATTATTGTTTGGTCTATTCTAAGACACAATGTAACTATGAATTGATATTCCAAGCGGTTACGTTTTCAAGGTCGCAGAAGAACTTCAAACCGGGATCAATAAAGTTATGGCATAAGCTTCAAAAACTGAAGAGTTTGCGAACGATTTGTGGGTGATTAATAATACAATAACAAAAAAGTTACTTATGCCAAAGAAATGTAAAACATATCACTTTACATTTAGCATGGATAAAGAAGTAATACCTTACAGTATGTTGATTTATTTGTATTCTTTAATTAAAATATGGTATATTTCCCGTATGTTATGAGGCTTATAGCGATTTCCGGCATGTTCTAAAGTATTGTATATGACTCAACCGACTGAACCTACCATTAGTAAGATTTGAAGTAAGTCACATCTGATGATACATTAGTCGCATAATTTGCCAATAATTTTATGAGCTACCCTGTATCAGTTTATTTCCAATTATGTAATCATTCCTTGGCCATTGTTAGAATGTCAGCTATTTATAAAAAGTTTCGACACAATTCTTCAATTATGATTTACTTCTAATAAATACACTATAAAATCAGCATAATCTGATTGTTTGTTTTAGAGCATTAGAGCTTTTAGTAAAAACTGAAGTTTAGTATTTTAGGTCGAAACTGAAAAAAAATACCGCATTCTGGAATACAGCTACCCCTGTATGAGTTTATTTTAATTAATACATAGATTAATTTATATTCAAAGGTATTCTAAACAACTGACTTATGTGAATACCTATTAAGTATTTAAAAACAAAAAGAAAAATTTTGCTTAAAATATATTGCATAAAAAATTCCAATTGCGATAACATGTATGTCAAAAACCAGTTAGGAGTTGTTACCATGAAAGTTCTGGATCAAGAGGTCAATATTTACTACATACCAAATTTGCAGAAAAAATGATTGAATGTCCTCATTTTCCATACGAACTGTGTAGTGAATATTATACGAAATATTATATAGAAAAAAATTTAAATGGTGGAATAACGCCATTTTGAACCTCTTTTTACCTAAAAGTTTCAACGATAAATTTGAATTGTAACTGAATTTTGGTGTATTAACAAATTATTTTCGTTATTATAAATTTTAATGAATTATGAAAATATCGAATGTCTTTATTCTTTGCACAAAACATTTCTTGTAATAATGAGTGAAGTGTATAGCGGGGGTGGGGACTAAGGTGAAAAAGAGGGATTTTATAAAAATATCGTGTTTCATAAGGGTTTCGGGGTTTTTAATGGCACGAAGTTTAATTTTACTAATCATTTTAATTCTTGACAAGGCGTATTGCTATTTTTTTATAAATATGTGGAGAGGGCACTTTTTATATATTATATAATATCACTAAGCTATTTCAAATGAACTCCGAATTGTGGCTGTACAAGTTTATTAAGCAAATTAATTGACAAATTATCCATGTCACTTTTCGATATAATACCCCTGCCTCTCAATACATCTCCTCCATCGATTAACCCAAGTTTCTATTCCTTTGGAGAAACATTAGTTTGGTTGCGAGTGAAATTTCACTAGATCCCTTTTAAGTGCGCCAAAGATATAATAATCACTTGGGGCCAAATCTGAGGAATAAGGCGGATCTTCTATGACTTCAAATTTCAACTTTTTGATGACTCTGGATATTTTTTTGGAGCAATGTGGCTGAGCGTTGTCATGTTGCAAGAATGAAAGCCAAGGTTTTGTCCTTATTGCTGGCTTCAGTTTTTCTTTTAATACATTAACATATGAAGTACTGTTGACTGTAGTACCTCTTATCATATAATCTTCTACAAGTACTACTTTTCTGTTCCAGAATACGGTTAACACGCATGACCTTACCAGCTGATGGAGCAGCTTTAAATTTATTGGGTTAGGTGATCTGGAATGACGCCATTATTTGGAGGATTGTTTGCATTGTTTGCATTCTGGCTGAAAATGGTGAACTCAGGATTCGTCCGCAGTCACTGTTCGAGGCCCTTTGGTTTCATAACGTCTATGCAGATCAGAGCAAGCCTCGTTGCATTCTTGCTTAAGTGCGGGCGTTAAATGTCTTTCATACACTTTCTGATAGTAAAGTGCTTAAAAACAATATTATGCGCTAAACCGGTACTTACATCAATTTAGAAAGCAATTTCATACAATAAAATTATATTTGTCAATTTTCCAAAATAATCACCTGAACGACCCTTTTCTGTGATCACACAATTTGCTTTCCCGGGACGCGATGCATCTTGAATAGATTCGGTGCCAGTTTTAGAAATTTTTTACACCTTCACAAACACTTGAACGGGTTACTTTCGTATACATTGTGAGTTCCTGAGTGGATTTCAGAAGGATTTACACCTTCAGTAAAAATCTTATGACTGAACGCAAATTTGACTCATGAAGTCGGCCTCATACTAATAAAAAGAGTAAACAGACATTATTTTTGTGGTATTAGATTTAAGACATTCAAAATATAAATGTCTTTTGTGTGATTACGTAATTAAGAATTTGTTTGACGCCGACTTCATAAAGTCAATTTTTCAAAATATAATACCAAATAATATTTTTAATTTTTAGCGTCTTTTTTTATGTTTAATTTTTTACAAACATTTTTATGATGGCAGTGTTTTACAAAAGGCTATTTTTTTAAACGATTTAATTTTTCGAAATTGATAAAGTACCTTTTTTGCTAAAAAATACTAAAAGTTGTGCACGGAAAACTTTTAAAGATAGTTTATTCACGGCTTCTTCTGCTATATGTCAGCTTTTTAACCAACTCAAGTTAGTTCGCCAATCGCCGAAATATAATTAAATTAGTACCAACCATAGAAAATTATTGTAGAAACATTGTTTCCCACAATCTAGGCTTAATACCAAATATATCAGTTGGTGAGCAGTTTACGATACAATTTTATTTGGCAAATAGGCATTATTTTTGGTTGTTCTATTTGTATCTAAGAAATTGTCTATATTTTGGGACCTTATAACTTATGTATGTAGTTCTTGATTAAAGATTTTACCAACAACGATGTCACTAGTGATCGGAAACTACAGTTAATTTTAGACACTGATACCTTCTGAAAACAACAGAATATTGACAAAACACAAGACTCAGTATCACCAAAAGAAAGAGAATTAATTTTTAATTTCATATATAAAACACTAAAAAAAAGCAGTAAGTGATGTACAGTTCTGACAGTCCTGAGGAATATTTAAAATTCTCAAAAATTGACTAAGTTCCAAGAAACACCAAAAGCTTACTAAAAAGTAGACATTTGATGATTTTCAATGATCAATGATTTTTTATGATTTTTTATGATTAAGTATTCCTTACAATTTTCCAAACATCGCTATGCAAAACTCCCTAATATGGTATTAGAAATAAAAAGACACTGCCAAATTGACTCACATTTCTTGATTTATGATGTAAATATTTTAAACTTAATTCTATGTTGCCAGTGATTGAGCTGTACAGTTTTTTTATGTTGTGGCTTTAATGACGATGCCATCGGCGCCTAACCTAGTGCTAATCCGGTACCGATTTACCTACTGTATGACAATTGTTTTTAGTCTTTATTTATTTTTATTCTGTGAAGGAATTTAAGGACTACCTTAGAAGTTAGTAAATAAAGATAACTATTTGCCTTTTCTGCTTTATTACTTTTTTAAACTTTGTCTTCTTTTCATATATTTCTTAATTTGTTATTATATTACACTTATCTGTTGTTTTGATGTAACGCAATATTATTATTTCTAGTATTTTTTTTATTTTTAAAATACATTTTTACTATGTACATATTATATATAATATCTTAAGTAGATTATGTCTAAAGCTGTGCTCTGGCAAAAATTGAGAATGAAAAACTTTGACTTTGACTGAGCTACTCCTTAGTTTTATACGGAAATATAGTATTAAAAATCGTGTTTAATTTGTGATGTGTAAAGTAACTGGCGGCTGCAGAAGCAATTGACGCTCTATGACTATACCAGCAAAGTTTTGATTTGAAAGCGATACCCACTAGGTTCAAACAATCTTTGGTTTCAAGACATCTAGGCGGGTCTAGGATGATGTCGAGGGATGAAGGCGAAAAAAATAAAGAGTATAAAGTAAAGTGAATGACTTTTTTTGGTCGTCGAATTATATTGAGGTGCTAGAACATGTAAATCAAAAAAGTTTGACCTATAGATCAGGCTCAGAGGGAGTGTGATTCATGATTTTCAATAGAGTATATTCTGGGGGTGGACGATACCCCAATCGCTATCGTCTAAATCAGTCATTAATGTTTAGTGGCTTTGAACTGTAGAATTATTTTATCGAGTTGCTAAAATAGAGCTCATTTAATGTGGGGAATGGTACAGTTGAGTTTCATCCCTAAACGCAATGTCATATAGTTTTTTATTTTAAAAGCAGGGGTAAAACACTAAAATAATAATAATAATAATAGTAGGTGCTTTCTAAAATAACGTTTGTTTTATTAGGAAATAAAAAGTGCCGACGTCAAAATAATATTTCTTATATTTTAACCTAACCTAACCTACAAAAAAAAAAATATATATATATATATATATATATATATATATATATATATATATATATGCAGAATAGCAGAAATATATAATTTGTGCAGGTGCAAAACGGCCTACAAGAAGAATTGCTTTCGATTGTGTCACAGGGTACCCTCCTGTTTTGCACCTGCAGAAATTATATATTTCTGCTATTCTGCATATATCTTTTCCGGCCAAGAACTTTTGATAAAGGTGTGTGAAAGCGCATTTTTATTGATTTTAGTATATATATAT
>JAUTXW010003204.1:510000-532286 GCA_030620095.1 Kuschelorhynchus macadamiae
AATTTCGAAACGCAACAAGGTTTCGAAATATGTTTTTAGCATGTGATTAGGCAATATTTATATTTTATCCTCTTCAAACCACATTCTTTAGTTTCCATGGCTACATTGTTATACAGAGTGATATGTAAAACCGGGAATTTTTTGCAAAAGTGTGTCCCTTCCGAGAAACTGAGATAATTGTTGTTGGAATTGTCTTTTAATGCCCAAATAACTCAAGGATCAATGGAAGAAAACTGGTCTTCTCGATTTTGCCTATCTTCAGTGGTTTTCCAAATACGAGGGTTAATCGAAAATTGTAACCTTTTCGTGCAAATTAATTACTAGCTCAGTGGAAAAACACACGCCTACGTAAATTTAGAGTCAGAAGTGATACCTCTAACATAATTAATACAAAGGCAATATACAGAGTGGGGCAAAGCCACATGATCTGCAAGTGTGACGTAAATAATTCAGATTAATTGAATCCCATACTAGTATTGGGTAGACAGGACCCTTTTGCCGAAACGGGTTTTAATGCTAGCTGCGCTAGTCACGGAATAAACGGCTCACCTTTTGAATTTGTTTTGTTTTATTGTAGAGGATTGGTTGACTGGACCAAATTTTGTAATTTTTTTTCCCACTTCTCGTTTAGATATGTTAAAATTTAGCACATTTATGCAGTTTGGATAACACTGATTTTTGCCGCATTAACCGATTATTAACTTTTGGTTAAAAATTAGAAATTCCAGATGGGGGACCGCCGATATGAACAATTGAATTAATCATTTCACTTCGACACTCTAACACGTCCATCAACAATTTGGGGAGTAAAGGAGAGTAAAAATACTTTATATCTCCGTTATACCGTTATATAAACTAAAAAAAGTGTTAAATATAAACGAATCTTGGATTTTTCTGAATTTAAATTTATATTCACTAAACAAATGAATACCAATTGAGAAAATCATATGAGTAAACTATCAATTGTTTTCTTAGTATGTATTGTAGTCGATAAAATATCACCCCCCGATAATTTTGCAGATCTTTGCATTTTCAGGTCCCTGGATTCCGAAAAAAATTTTTTCCCCTTTTCTGTCAGTCTGCTGGTCTGCCTGTCTGTCTGTCTTTACGCGGCATAGCTCAAAATCTACTTGTCCCATTGACTTCAAATTTTCGTCAAAAATTAAAGATCATTAGAGTCAATCCATTATGGTGGAACAAAATGGCGGCCCAATGAAATGTTGAAAAATCAGTACTAAAAAATTGTTTATCCATTTTAGTTGAAATTTGGCATAAACGTCAAGTGTTAAACTGGGCTAGACTGGTAAATTTTTAGTGCGAATCCTTTATGGCAAAAAAATTTCACTTCCTTGATCAACAATTTCTTTTTATGGAGGAAAATAATAAAGGACATGTTTTATTTTTTGTAGATTACGTAAATAATTTTATGAAAAATAAATAATAATAATAAACAAAATCAAAATCTAAAAATATTGAAATAAGTTTCAATTTATAGAATATGTATAAAGTTATTACCAATAATTATATGCATATATATATATATATATATATATATATATATATATATACTGCTTATTGTAAGTAGGAATTATGTACGGGGGAAGTTGTGAGTAAAGGTGAATTTACTGATTTTCTTTAAGTGTAATGACTGTTAAAAAACTGCTTTTCTAGGAATCAACTGGTAAAATTTTAGTACGAATCCAATCCAATCAATTCCGTCGGTCCGTCTGTCGGTTTGTCTGTCTGTCTGTCAGTTCGCGGCACGTAAATACTACTTACCAGATTGACTTCAAATTTTAGTCAAAAATGAAGGGTCATATTGGGTTGTATGTACGTGTTAAAATTTTGGTAAAAATCTAGTATGTCGGAAGAAGATGGCGGTTTAGTAAAATGATAAAAAATGTTTTACTAAAAAAACTTATTATTCAATTTACTTGAAATTTTGCACAAAAATCAAGTAGATAGAAACTACATTTTGGTATAAAATAGCAAAATAAAATGTCGCCCTAATAAAATATTTAAAAAATCAGCCTAATAAAACTACTTACTGCTTAGATTAATTTCAAAATTTGTGCAAGCATTAAGTGATATATAGATATTAACTGGTATAGTTCTGTTACAAACTCAAAATGGCGGCCAAAAAAATTTTTCTAAAAAATTAACGTAAAAAATTGTATTCAAATGACTTTAAATTGTACAGAAAAATAAATGTGATATATGGATACATTCATTGGTACGAATTCAACATGACGTGACAAAATGGCGGTGTGTGTCAATGTAAAAACTACTTATTTAATTTATTTTAAATTGTGCCCATGTGCGGCATAGGTAGAAACTGGTAAAAAATTGGTAGGAATCCAATATGATGGAACAAAATGGCACCCAATTAAAACAGAACAGACAGTAATCTCTATGTACCTAGCTAAATTGGACCACACTTATATATAATAACGAGGGGAAGTTCCGGGTAAAGGAAATTTACCGATTTTTTTTTTCTATTGGTCAGTATTATAATAACGGAGAGTCGGAGATAGAAAGAATTTTTACTCTCTTTTGAATCGCCCTGTACGTATATTGTCCTAATTGATAATGGATACATGGTGAGATTCGGAAAAGTAATTCCTTTTATTAATTTCCTGATCATTTGGCTACTGTATAGTATTTTTCATATAATTCTATTAGCGGCTTCACTTCTGACTTCAATCAAATCGGATAAGTAGTTTTTTAAACATGGCGCGAAAAGAGAGAACGAGAGTCAAACAGACAGACAGACCGACGGAATTGAGAAAACATGTTTTCCGGCATCTAGGGATCCTGAAACGTAAAGATCTGAAAATAATCTCGGAGGGTGATTTTTTCACGATTAAAATATTTCCCTCTTACAAGAGAAGTAAAAACCTAGAAACAAACAAATAGATATGTAGAAACTTGATAAATAGCCCACTTAATAATTATTTTACATTAAATTGTAAAAACTGGATAAACTTTGCATTCAGTTAGTCACATTTTTACTTCCCCATATAACAGCCAAATATGATATTACTGTTATATTATACAGATTATACTATTAAGTATTGAAATTCCAAAAAATTTTCAAAAAAATATATTTTTCGAAAAAAAATGTCTGAACGGATGTATATGTGAACAAAATTTGCGTGATTTCCATAACGCATAGCATTTCAAAAAAGAAACTGTAAAACAAGGCAAATTTACTTTTTTTTTCTTTTTCATACTTAAGCAATTTTTTTCTTTTTAAAAGGTTAACCTAAGAGTATAAAAAAGCTTCCTAAAAACAAATTTGAAATTTTAGATTTTTTTAAGGCTGTAAAACGCTAAATTTTTATAAATAAACTATACATATTATGCAAAAATAGCAAACACTACAAAATTATTATATTTTTGCCTATAAATCTCAACTTGAGAAAACCATTGATGTATGTACCGTATATGGAGAAGTGTTGTTTGCTAAAACACATTTTTTGGGCCCATTTCTGTTTTCACTAACAAAATAGCGGCGACCGGTAGCAGTGAAATTTTCTATAAAACAACTCTTTCCTTTATCATTTTTCAAAAGTGTATATGTACTCTCCTACAGGGGGTCTGATATAAACTAAGGCATATCTATAACGAACCCGAAAATACATGTAGCTTTCTTAAAACAAAATATATTTTAATCTGAAATACGGGAAAAGCCATCTACCTGTGCCTCAATAACCTCAATATACAGGATGTGTCAAATTGTTTCTGCACATAACAGAAATGAAACATTTTAACTTTTTTTGAAATTTTGTTACTGAGATCTATTTAGGGATATATTTAGAATCAAGTTTAATATTAGATCTGCTGTTTAACATGTTGAATGGTATTTTGTCACTTCATTATATAGGGTGTATGTAGTAATAAATACCAAAAAATCTTTAAAGTTTTGATTTAACTGGGGAGTAGAATGGAATTATGTGATATTCTCTGAGAGTTGGTTTGGGCTATTAAATGACATAAGATCGCTACGAGTCTGTGGAGGCCTCGGAATACTAGAGTAAGCGATAAATATGTACAAGAAGTTCATGCATACAGGAGTGCCTCTGTAATGGTATAGAGTGGAATAAGTCTTGGAAGGTAGAAAACAGCACTACATATGTGAACGTGAATGGCGAAATTTATGTAGCAGACATCATTGATTATATTGTTCAAAATAACTGCTAGAATATAGAAACCGGAATTAGATTTCTGGATGACAAAGCTGGTCCAATAGAGTGAAAATTTCTCTTAAATATCAAGAACGCCAAGATAGAACGGTTGCTTCTACCGCTGCAACCTGTATTGAGCATATCTAGGATATGCTTAAGAGGTCAGTTATTGAGAGTTAACATCCAGTTCCTAATGGTGCCGATCCACAACGTGTTCTTTTGGAATTGTGAGATGGTTCAGATTAAGATAAAATTGACTTCAGTCCAAAGCATGCCCCGCCGAATACGATATAGATTTTACCTAAAAAAAACAAAATTTTTCAAAAAAGTTAAAGAGCAAAACAGAACTATTCCTTTTAATCAGGTACGCAAAGGTTATACCTAGGTATAACAAATAATAAAACAAATTTTGTTTTATAATTTTTGCAAAAATATAAATCAATTTTTTTTTAGAAATACGTGTAAAGATATATTCACCTACCCTGTATATTGTCATTTGGTTAATCTAAAGCCTTTGTAAACGGATACCATAAAATACAAAGAAACGCCATTTTTATTTTCGTGTTACAGATTAAAAAAAGTTGCGTTTTAAAAAAGATACAAGACATTGAAGTTTCGGGTACGTTAAAAATATACTTAATTTTTTGGGAGTTTTAGTTTACAAAAGCAATCCGGTTTTTTTGTTTTTCAAGTTTGTCTTATTAAACATTAAAAATGTAGAAAATACAGATTTTTTATGTGTAAGGGACACGAGAGAGCACGAAAGAAATAAAAAATTCTCGGCGAGAGAGAACCACTTGTTTCGTCTAGTGCTGCGAAAGAAAATTGCTCTCCCGCCTGCTTGAGATGTGACGAGAGGCGAGAATCTCTCGCGGCATCACTAATTCTTAATAAGTATTCACGTCCGTGAATTCTGCAGTGACCGTAGTTGAGGTCTAGAAATTTCCTAAAATTTATACAAAAGGAAAAATACAATAAATATAGAAACCGAGCGATAAATTTAAAAATTGATTTGGTAATGTGCATATAAATATTTACAATATTTTAAAATCTGGAAACTATTTGTACTTACTTGTATAACACCACCACCTCTACTTCCTTCTTTAAATGCTAGAAACTCATCGGGTAGTCCGATTGCTTTTCCTGTAATGAATATTAAAATAATGTAGAAAAAGCTGCCTAATTGTATCATATTTATTAATTTTTGTTCATAGGCATTGGAAGGAAAACTTGTTTTCACAACTAAATACTTGTATTAATACCCCTTAATACAATGACATGCAAAAAAAGTGATGAGTTAAATATTTAGGTATATTTTGAAAGGTATATCTTTTGTACGCTTTATCGCATTTTGTCGCACTTTGCATTAGTCGAAAGAAAATTTCATAAACATTAATTCTGGATTTCTGTTTTTGTCAACTTATTCCATTTTTTTATATACAGAGTGTAACATAAGACAATTTTTTTTGCAAATTTTTGGAACCCCCTGTAGAATAATGTAACTATAGATAAATAGTAAACCCTAGTTTATAATTTAGGCCTATATTTTAGGATTAACTTGGCTTTTGATGCATTGCTCTATCTCTATTTTTAAAGGAGATACAATGTTTAACGTAAAACATTGCATTTTTACCATATTATCCATACAAGATCTAGTAGTTTTGGAAATTAAAACTGTCAGAGGGCCATTTGTATTTTGTTAGCGTATCTCAAAATATCAAATTATTAAATAATAAAATCTGCGCAATTCAAACTTGTATCCAATAGTTATAATGGGTAGACAAGTAACTCGAGAGAATGTAGCCAAAATTATAGCTTTAGTAGATGAAGGCAATAGTGTTAGTTATGCTGCCAGAAATGTGGATATACCAGAAGCTACAGCCAGACAAAGGTTTCTTGAGACTGGGCAGTATACAAGAAGGATCGGGTCGGGTGATCCTAGATGCATCACAAATATCGATGACAGGTGACAGGACAAGAAATATGTGGTACTGTCATAAGTGACTACACCGCCCATCGAAGGTTGAAAGAAGTAGGGTTGAAAGCAAGGATTCCAGCGACCGGTCCAAAATTACTTCGCGACTTCTCTTTGAAATCATCTGATAAAAGACAGGAAGACAGGAGACAGCCTGATCAAAGATACAAACAAGAAATGTTTATAGATAAAGAAGTGGTTCAGTGATAGTATGGGGAGAGATTTCTATAGATCACTATACGGAACTTTGTGTGCTACCAAGAAATTCTTTAAATGCTCAGGGATATGTCGACGTACTAGATATGTAAAGACTTTATGTCTATGCATGACAATACGCGACCCCACGTTGCACGTATTCTAACCGAGTATTTGGATAATAATGGTATTGAATGTTTACCATGGCCTACGAGAAGCCCCGATTTAAACCCATTAGAACATTTATAGGACTGAGGGCAATGAACGGAAGGAAACGACATCGTGTATCACAGAATTTAGAAGTACTTGGCATGGTGTTTGTAGAAGAGTGAAACATCTTCAAAATTAATCTTAATTTATTTACTTTTACATACAAATTTTTTACATTGTTTCATTTAAGAAACCTAGATTTTATTGAACTTAGTATCTGACCTCTGTTTGGCATTTGACGTCAAGCTAAAAAAACACAAATGGCCTTCTGACAGTTTCAATTTCCAAGGCTACTAGATCTTTTTGAGACTTGTGAGTCTGTGTGGATAATATGGTAATAACACAATGTTTTACGTTAAATATTGTATCTGCTTTAAAAATATAGAAAGAACCAAAGCTTAAATAATCTATAGGTCTGAAGTTACATTATTCTACAAGGCATTTCAAAAATTTGCGAAAAAATATTGTTTCATATTACACCCTGCATATAAAAACAATCAAACAAGTTGACAAAAAAACAGAAATGCAGAATTACTCTCTATGAAATTTCCTTTCGCCTGATGTAAAGCGCAACAAAATACGATAAGGTGTTCAAAAGATATAGCCCTTCAAAATATACTTAAAGAAAAAAGTTTTTTTGTACTCATAATCAAAACTATAAATTAGTGTTTTACTATTTTCCTTTAAGTTGTAATAATATCATCAGTAGTGTTTCGAAATATTAACAGATATAAATCTTGGAAGAAAAATAGATAAAACTAAAGGGTATCGAATATCTTCTGAGATTGTCTTAAACATTAATATTTTAAAATTTTATCTTCGGCGTTTTCCAGAAAACCATAAAACTCTATACAGTTCACTGGATAAACAGTGTGACAAGATTCGAAAGAAATTAGATCTTCTAGGGTCTGTTTTTAACATAGGTATTGCAATTTATTAATTAACGTACTTGAAACAAATTATCTGGATCAAAGACAATACTAATTAAATTGTTAGTTAATTTGTTTTGCTTTGCCTTTGTCTAATACACAGAAATCCTTGATAATAACAAATAGCGGTTGTTGCTAAGTTAGTGTTAAGTTTTTTTAAAAATTATATAAAGTTTATTAGATTTATGAAATAAGCGGAATTGTTTTGAATATATTCAATTTTCATAATCCTGGTGTCTTCTAGGCAGTTTTAAAGTAAAAAGATATCATTGAGTGGGTACATTTTGTATGACCAATAATACTGGTTGTTAGTTTCAAAAAGTTAACGTTTGATTGGAAGGAAAAAACAAAGAGTTAGTTCGTATTGTGGTTTCAGTGAGATCAGTTGAATTTAATTTCTTTTGGGATATGTCATTATTGGTGTCTTTACAGGAACAGGGGGTTGATAAAGTTAAGCGTTTATCAATGACATTTTATTCTGATTCTTATTATTTATCTGGGGAGTCTATTTAAATTCCGTCATTTTCTAGATTTTGATTTGGATTTATTCATTCCTTTGAAATTCATTTTAAGAATTATTTTTTGTACAGTTAATTATCAAAAGATATTTTATTTAAATAAACTAACCCCAAACCATCTGTTTACTTCAATAACATTCTACAAGAAGATACCATCATTGTGGCAGTTTGCCGTTGTTCGAGATATAAGAGGCCGTTAATTGGTCAGATAAAATGTTTAATTATTTATACTAACAATTATAATCAACAACATTTTAAACTATAACCTTTGAAGAAGAAACCTACAGACTATCTTTTTTTATTATATCTTCCTTAATTTCAGTAACGTTGACAGGGTTGCTAGCTACTTAATATTTTAAATAAATAAACACATTTTAAATGGTATACAATTATAATGAATGATCGATTAAGATCTATAACTCTTTTACACTTATAGGACTATTTTACTCTGTTTTTTGCCTTTCAATTAACTTACCGAGCCAGTCCAGTACGATTGTTTCCAATTCTGTACATGCTGGGCTTGCGGCCCAAGAAAATCCTATGCATCCTATTGCATCAGACAGCATGTCACCCAAAATAGAAGGAAATGAATTTCCACTTGGAAAATATGCATGGAATCTGAAATGACAAAAAGAAAAGACTAATTACTGTCCTCATATATATATATATATATATATATATATATATATATATATATATATATATATATATATATAATTAGGTACTTCTTTTCTTGGGATGCGTGTTCATCAAATTAAAACGATTTTTTAATTATTTGTCATATTTAATTCAATTTGACGTTTCGACAGGTAGTTCCATGTCTTTTTCAAAAATGTTTTTATTTTATTTTTCCATGAGACGTAAATCAAAAGGTCAATAACACCAATTAACATTTAAGCAAAATAAAATACACATAGCACATTGTGTCATTTTGTCAAACAAATACAAACACAGAACATCTGTTGCTGACTGAGTCTGCAATAGATGTTCTGTTTGACAAAATGAAAATGTGCTATGTGTATTTTATTTTGCTTAAATGTTAATTGGTGTTATTGACCTTTTAATTTACGTCTCATGGAAAAATAAAATAAAAACGTTTTTGAAAAAGACATGGAACTACCTGTCGAAACGTCAAACTGAATTAAATATGATAAATAATTAAAAAATCGTTTTAATTTTATGAACACGGATCCCAAGAAAAGAATTACAATATATATTGAAGGTTCAAGAAAAATATTTGCGAAATATATATATATATATATATATATATATATATATATATATATATATATATATATATATATATATATATATATATATATATATATATATATATATATATATATATATATATATATATATATATATATATATATATATATATATATATATATATATATATATATATATATATATATATATATATATATATAAATAATGTACGCCCACCTTTTTTCTAAGTTTTTTTAAAATATCAATTTGAGTATTTACGGGACACCTTTATTCGCATTTCGATAAAGCTTAAACATTTTTTAATGTCAGGTTTGAAGTCCGATAAAAAATGGTAAACCTTTAGGCATTTGTTTTATTTTGCTTAGTTTGCCATGCCATAAAAATGAATGCAGTTTAAGCTGCCTAAATATTTAGCAGCGTAACGACGGAAAATTGCGTTTAAAACCAAAACTACTTAAATTTTCTTGTTATAAAATAACTTTTTGATATTATTTATAAAAAAACAATATTTGGACTAATTTATTATAAAAAACAAAATAGCAACAATATCTTTGCATTGCATTTTTTTTTTGTAAAAAATAAATTGCTTTTATAATTATTTTAAACATTTTTGAAAATAAAACATAAATAACGTAATTATTTGCATATTTTATTTTAATACACTACGCATATTCAGACCGATAATAAAAATTTAGATAATTAGAGGCGCCTTTATTTTTGAACGTTTTAATAATAATCACTAAAATAATTCGGTATATATATATAAAAAATAAATATAACATATTGCTGCTATTTTGGTTTTAAAAATAAATAGGTCTTTAAAAAACTGAAAAAAAATCTTGATAAATAATTAAAAAAAAGTTATTTTATATCAAGGAGACTCGGTCAGTTTTGTTTTAAATTCAATTTTGCTTATCTACGCTACTTACTAAGCCCAAATTAGGGGCCTAAAGTTGCATTAATATTTGTGACATGTCCAATTAAGCAAAACAAAACAAATGCCTATCGCTCAGTTATCTTTTGTCCGATCTGAAAAATCTAAAAACTAACATTTAGAGAATTTTAAGCTTTATCAGAGGTAAATACAAATTTGGGGATTTTCATTTAAATATTCATAGGTGGCGCCGCCTTCGGTTAAACTCTCTTGGGTTAAAATTTGACAAGCAGTGTCCCATACAAGACCACAAACTTTCGAATTGTTTTTTTTAAACGAAAAAAAAGGCAAGTACAAGGAATGAACCCAGACTGCAAAACACTAAACAAGTTTTGAGAATACAGCAGCAGGTTAAATTGCGGTGGATTTTGTTACAGAGGTTTCGAGCTCATAATTTTTACCGATGACAAAAAAAAGATCCACATATTCATGGTGTGCTTTATAGGCCTCCTAAGAGTAATGTTTTAATTTTTTTAAATATATTTGAGAAATGACTATCTGATTTTCAGCCTTCCGATATTATTTGTGGTGGAGGCTTTAACTTAAATCTTCTGAATGTAACATTATCAATATACGAACACATTTTATGATTACACAGATTCGCTAAATTTACGACAAGTAATAAAAGAGCCTACTAGCGTAACAAAAACTAGTTCTTCCTTACTGGATGTGATATTAATTTCGAACGAGAAAAGCAGTGTTTGACTCTGGAGTAAGGGATCCTGGTATATCTGACCATTTCCTGATGTATTGCTAGTTACAACATAGCGAAGAAAAAAGTGCTGAAACTATTAGTTATAGAAACTTAAAAAATATCGACAAACATTTACTTAATGAGTTCTTAGCTCTGACTTTATTTGAAAATATTTTTTATCTTGAAACTATAAATGACAAGGTAGACGCTATTAATTATTTCCTAATAAATATATTTGATGTACTGTCACCCATTGTTGAATTAAAATTAAAAAAGAAAAGGCCACCATTGCTTACTTATACTACAAAAAAATATGGTTGAATTAAAAAATACAGCTTACAAAAAATACCAAAAAACAAAAATGAGACGAGCTAGAATTTTTACAAAAAATTAATAAAAGAAACAAATATTGCAATTCGTCAAGAAAAAAGAACTGTATCTCCAATACGCTATAAATACTAATATAAATAATTCAAAATTATTCTGGAAAAGATTAAAAGTACTTAACATCTACTCTACAAAAAATAAACAAAATATAATATCAGATCATTTTAATAATCCAAATGAAACTAGCAAACACTTTTTTAAATCATCTAATTATAACTCAGTTGACACCACTCCAGAGACGGGAGGGCGTGTGTCATCTGTGTCAACTCTAAACTGTGGTGTGCCACCGGGATCAATACTTGGACCACTATTATTTTGCATTTATATTTGCAATATTGCAAGTTGTCTAAAATACTGCAAATTTCATCTATACGCAAATGAAATGAAATGCACTCAATTCAGGATAAAATTAATGAGGACTTAAATCGCTTAATACAATTTTCCGATAAACATCATTTAGAAATAAATGCTTCAAAGACAACTTTTATGGGTTTCGGCAAAAATCGTGAAATATTACAAATTCTCAAAAGTGGTCGAATGTGTAATATACAACCGACTTCAAGCATTCTCGGATACGTATAACATCAGTGGACCAGAACAGCACGGATTTTAACCAGAAAAATCTACTAAGCCTGCATCTATTGAGTTTGCCTATCGAGAGGTGGAACTAAATCATTTTGTAGTGGCCATGTTCTTCGATTTGCCTTGGGCCTTTCACACCATAAGTTTGGGTTTTATCTCCTGTTACACGAGTTTAAGCATAGATCCTACTTGATTGAAGTTGATTCATACAAGTTTTGAAAAAAACACATATTACCCACGATCTTCAATGAAGCAGCTTCAGCCATGGAAGCATCCTCCAACGTTTTATTTTTCACCCAGCAGTAGTGCGGCAGATTGAAATCTCCGGCTCTCCGGCTACAGAAGCTTCTGCGTCCAGATAAATATTGCAAATTCTCTCCAATTGCCACAAAAACTGGATAACTTTCAACTGGCGATACAAGTAGTAAGTAGACCGATGCTAAGATAATTCCATTATCACCTGAACCTGTAAGAATCTCTATACTTATTAAATACGGTATAACACCCTGTAAAAAGAGCGATGGCAATTTTAACATAGATTTATCTTAATTCCGGCTTAACTAATACGAAATACATGTTAATTAATCGTAATAATTGATAACCAATTTAGTTTATACTTAGAATATTAGACAGTGCGAAGTTAAGTTGTAGCACGATGTATATACGCACCTGGGATGTTGCCAGTGAGTTACTCCTGGCATAATTTTGCTTTCTATGTCGGCCATTATACTATCCCAATCTTCTGGTTCTACAGGAGCATTTTCGGGAATCAATTTTCGGAGATATCCGGGTTCTATACTCGGCGTCACTCTTCTAGTATCAATATTATGGAGGTAGCTACAAATGTATTCGATCATTTCTTTTCCACGACATCGGAACTCATCGCAATCCATCCTGAAAAATATTTTATATTTATTATTGCTAACTAGATTCACCTTACTTTTTTACTTGTAATACGTCTTCATTATTTATTTTACAACTTTTATGTTACGGTCTGATAATGCAATTATTATTATTATTATTATTTTTATTACTATTATTATTAAAAAAATATTACTATCTGGAGCCGGCCGATGTGTCCAAACTTAGGGCATTTTACAAGTAAAGCAACGGCTTTGTTAATACAATAGAAAACATAAACTTAATTAACGGGAATTTGAAGAAGATTCTAACTGTGCAATCAGCATTAATGGCAAATTGTAATGAATGTGTCTATCAGGTAGCAAAATATACAGGTAGAAAAAATTAACAATACGTTTGTTTTGGCATTTGGACACAGACAAAATTAAAAATAGGTAATTTATATAAAATACTAGATGCCTTTAATCGTTGAAATAACAAAATAACGACTCTGTTCCTAGACTTGGGGTCGGCTGCGAATAGTAACAAAGCTTTTTACTCAACATATACACTACACGACACAACTTCATAAAGGCAACGAGAAACCGGGAAACCACTACCTAGAACACATTCCTTAATATAATAGTGGTCTAGTATAGTGCAAAAAGGGAATCATATGCATCTTGAATACGGATTCGAGAAGATAACAAATCAATATACCTTTCTCATAAAGCACATTGCCTTAAAATTTATTATTACTACATGCACATAAATGATTTGGAAGTTACTTGTCGTAATCGCTTTTATAAAATCATAATCCATTTAATCATCATCATCAACAGCCTTTTGATCCACGGCTAGATATCGGGCTACCTCTTGCACATACCTAAGCTATGTGTCTTAGTTGTTATTTATACAGTTATATGGGACCTCCAGTTTATCATCGAATACGAAAGACCCTATTTGAAAGATGATTTTGGCGTATTAAGATAGAGCGTATGACTACCAGCCAATCAGAAGGTGAGCGTTTTCGAGAATGAAATGTTCGAATTAGATTTTTCGCCAACGTTTAATGAATTGCTTAAAGATCATAAAGTATTAGCATTAAAAACTAAAGGTGCCCGATAGATGCAGAAACAGCATGTACTTCAATTACCCAAATTAAGGCCATGGTAATTTTCTGGAAGTCATATTATTTTTGGTAAAATATCATGCTTCTAAAGCACGTAAATTAATGCGTTTCTTCAAGTTTGAAACTGAATAAATTTAATACACACATTGGCAGTCAATATTTTTATCAAACACCACAGTAAACTACATAGTAGAAATTAAGGAATTATCAGGTCGACGAAGAAGCCAAAGAGCATAAATATTAATATTCAGATAGATAGGTTCCAAACTACATAATCAGTAATATATAATTTTGCGACATGTGATAGGGAGACACGTAATAGCTATGGAAAACTGCAAATCTTAAATAGGAAAAAACCAGTCATATTTCATAAGACGCATTTGTCTTTAAGGTGGTCGCTACAACGGCAGAAGACCTTAGCCATACTTTTTCAACGGACGTGAACGACTGAGACCCTATTGCTCATATGGAACCACGAGAAATCAAAACTTGGGTCAATACATCAGAACAACAGTTGCTTCTTCGTGTTCACCACAATAATTTAAGACCTATGGAGAGTTTTAATTATTTAGGGACCCCTGAGCGGCGCGAGGTAGTGGCAAAAACCGATTGAGTATACGCCGTATATACAATTCAACAAATAGAAAATAAATGACCCCCTAAATGGATCACAGCATTACCGGCTTTCAGTTGGAGTTGGAAACCATCGAAAAAGATGAACAATTTATTTTCAAATCCAAAGAAAAACTTTCTTTAACCCATTAGGTACTAGCGTGCCATATACGGCACGGTAAAAAAGGAATTATTTAAAATTCCTTAGAACGCCCCTGTGTCAAATAATTGCTTGCCTGTCGATGTTTTTATCCGCTTCGGATATAAAGTTTGGTGTTTGAACTCGAAAAGTGGATATTTAATTAGTTTTGAGATTTACCCAGAAAATATACCTAATTCGAATCAGGACCATCAAAAGAAATTTGGAAAGCCAACAGCTCCTCTTTTGCAGCTCTTAGAACAGATGCCTCAAGAGATCAAATAGTTTCCTTATCGAATTTATTTCGACAACTTATTTACCTCAACAAACATTCTTTACCACTTGAAACTAAATGGGTACGAGGCCACTGGGACCATTTGAGAGAACCGATTACCTAAAAGCTGTCCTTTGCGATCTGTCCAACAGATGAAGAAAACATGCCGTGGTACGTATGACTATGCTTTGAGTTCTGACCAAAAAATAGTCGTAACTCGCTGGATGGACAATTCAGTGGCCACTGTTATGTCAACTATACATGGCGTACAACCTATATCTAATTTCAGTCGCTACTCAAGTAACAAAAAAAAGAGAGTTGGGATTTCAAGGCCATATTGCATTGGAAAATATAATGAGTTTATGGGAGGCACGGACCAGATGGATGCCAATATAAACGTGTACAGGATTGGAATTAGAGGCAAGAAGTGGTGGTGGCCTATATTCACATGGATAATTGATTGTTGTGCTCAGAATGCTTGGATTTTATATAAGAAACATAACCCATCCGTAACTCAGCTGCAATTTCGAAGAGAAATAGCCCAAATATACTTGAAAAGATTTCAAAATCTTCCAAAATCTGGTGGACGACCATCGACACATTCTGCAAATAGTAGGATCATGCCTGATATTAGATATGACCGTGTCGATCATATCATTGAATACGTACCTAATAACAAGAGAAGACTTTGTGCAGGGAAACCACACACCTTCAAGCGCTGTAAGAACACAATGTCGCAAGTGCAATGTAGGACTCTGTATTAATTGTTTTGGTGATTATCATAAAGAAACCTAGATTTATATTAATTTATTTTTAAAATTTGAATAAATACATTTCTTCGTTCCAGATCAATATCATTAATTTATTTAGTATCCCAAAAGACTAGCGTGCCATATATGGTACAGGCCATAAAATCCACAAAAGCAAGTTTAAATTCTAAAAACCCCTATTTTATAATATTTCAAGCCTTGGTTAACTGGAAAAACATAAAATTCAACCAAAATTTGAGAATTGAAAAACTCTGTCCCTAATGGGTTAACTGAAAAAGTGCCATGAGCAAAAAATAAGTTAATATAAGTAATAAGAAAAAAATATAAGTACATATTCTAAAGTGATTGTTACCGGGTACCAAAAATAAGCCTTTTATAAGTAAGAATCACAAACCATTTCAAGCCAATTTATATGCCCAATTGGCAGTTTGCTGGTTGGGTCTAATTGGTTAGAAATGTGTCATAAATCTATGCATATTCACCAATTTAAAATGTATTTGTCATAATTTCCTAAATATGTTGGTACTTGCAATATTTTTTAGTACTTCATTTTTACTTCAAATACCTGTAAACGTATTTGAAATACATATAAAATACTTCAATTACTTTACTTCACAAAAATCAAGAACAATTACCAGTTACTTGATACTTCAAATACTATTAAAATTTGAAAGTAGTTGTTACTTGGTTCGTCTTGTTGATTGGTACTTGTACTTGTTGTCAGTATTCGTAACAGCTCTGTTTGTACTTTCCACTTTACATATTACGTACATTTTGTGTATGTACTGAAACTTAGTTTATATTTGTTTTCAAATAATAATAACCAAATAGTTTAAAATACACTTCACTGTTACTATGTTTTTTTAACGATCATCCCTCTATAACAATCAACTTTTAATTTTGATTCTTGTACTTCATAAAAAATGCAAGAAATTAATGCTAGTGTTGCAAAAAGTCCTAATACGCCACTGATTAAAGGATAAATATCAACTTATTAGCATCAAAATTTAAATATTTTCCTAACTAACCAAGATCGAAAGTTAATTTTTCATTTTGGTAGAAATGGGGGCAATCTTCGGTATAAAACTCTGAAAAGACAATTTATTTGAAGTGTTTTGTAGATTATTTTTCAATTAAAATACATTTTTCCATATGATCGGTGAAGGCGAACGATTAATTAAAAAATCCATTCATCCATACTGAGTTATAAATAAAGCTGAAAATACAGGCAGGCAAGTTATGCAGAGTACCTATTTAACTTTATTATGGCTTAAGACTTTCAAAAGTTTTCAGTTATACAAAGTGATTTTTAAAAATGTGTGTCTTTTATTAAGTTAGTATATTTGAAGTGGTACATCTGAAAGAGTTTTCTTCAATTGTTGTATATTTATAAAATTAATTGTAGTATAGCGTTTATATTTTTAGATAATTTCTTGCTTATACTTCAAGTTGCAATGCCTTGAAAAACTCGTAATAGAATGAGAAAATATCGATTCGATTAAAGCAAACAACGATGTCTTTCTTTGGGTGTTCATTCAGTTACTACTATACAAAAAAAATTAGGATAAAATAGAACCGACTTCAAAAAAAAAGTACTGAAAAGTAAAAAATAATATTTAGTTCCACATTAGAAAGTTTATGAAGTCAGCGTCAAACTAGTTTTAATAGCTTAATCACCAACAGCCATTTGTATATTGAGTGTCTACAAATACCATAGTAAATAGGCACGGTCTTTATAAGTTTGACACCGAACGGTTCTATGTTTTGTACAAATTTGTATTTCCTCCTTTTTAGTTCTATTTATACAAAGTTTAAAGCACTAAGCTTAGATTAACATTTTGGACGCTCCTATTAAAATAAATAAGTAACTACTGGGTCTGTGGCATATGAAATTTTGCCAGAATTATCGTATTATTATATAAAATGCGCCATCTATACATATTTATATAAAATTAACAGTACACATTGTCAAAATTTAAAATGATGAGTAAAATTATAATAAACTGCTGGCCACTTGAAACAGTTTACCTTAATTTTTTGGTAAAATTTAAGTTCGAATATTTTTAAAACGAGACGAGATACTGAGGTGTGGTTTTCAGCTGTATCTTGCACATTTTATTACATATAACCGATGTTAGACGTAAAACTTACCTAAGCTAAAAAGTTATTTATACAGGATGTTAAACAGGACTCTGCAAATTTTTACTTAAGTTTTATGGAGCACCGAGTATTCTCTCTAAAAGGTTTTTTTTATTTTCTCTCTAACTTTATTATCTTAAAAAATAAAGGTGTTGATTTTACAGCCAAAGTTACCAACATCGGGTAACACAAGAGACATGTAACAGGCTGCCACCTTTTTAGTTTTAAAAATATCAAGAAAATAAACTTAAGACGTATATACTCGAGAAGAGGTAAGTTTTCTATAAAAAAGTAATTAAAAATTACTTCCGGTTTTACCTGAAGTGACCCCTACTTTTTTATTTTAAATGGAACCCTATACATTTTTATTAATTATCGTATTCAGCTTAAAATTGGCTTTCCAACGATATAACACAAGGTAAAATTTGTTTTCAAAATGGTGGCTGGACAGTCTTTTTTTGAAAATGCAACTTTGGCGTTTCATGATAAAAATGTCACTTTTTACAAAATACATCTTTTAAACGGTCCAAAATAAGCTTAGTTTTTATTTTTTTAGACACTTCAACTTAAACATCGTTTTGGAAAATAATAAATTTCTCAATTTTTTTCACTTTTTGTTTTAATTACCGAATGAGGATTTACTACGATATTTTTTATTGACCCCTTATTTAATTTTTCACATTCATTTTCTTTGCAAAAAACTTTTTTAAAATGTAATGCATAGTAACCTGAATTATCAAAATAGCAAAAACGAATATACCTACAGGCTGTCAAGAAATCTGTTTAAATAGAAGTGGTCTAAAAAATTAAAAATTAAGCTTATTTTGGACTGCTTAAAACAAGTATTTTGTAAAAAGTGACTGCATTTTTATCATGACAGGCCAATGTTGAATTATGAAAAAAATGGCTGCTCTGCCGCCATTTTGAAAACAAAACTTAAAACTTGTGATAGATCATTAAAAAACTAATTTTAAGCTGAAAACGATACTTCGTTAAATACACGGTCCTATTTAGAATAAAAAAGTAGGGGGTTAGTTCAGGTTAAAGGGGAAGTAACTTAATTATTTTTTTATAGAAAACTTTTCTTTTATGGAGTTATAGACATTTCAAATTTCAACCTGATATTTCTAAAATTAAAATGTCTACATGTCTCTTGTGTAGCCCAATGTTGGTAAATTTGGCTGTAAAATCAACACCTGTATTTGTTAAAATCATAAAATTAAAAAACCGTTTGATGAAAATATTCACTACCACTCAAAACTTAAGTAAAAAGTTTTAAATTTGAATTATTTTTTATGCCACAGGGTGTTGAAATATACGTACTTGATCTTTAGGATTGCTAGGTTTTTAACTAACCTTGCCACATTTTTGTTACACCCTGTATATGTTCTGCGTAGTGCAGACCGTGCACATTATAAAAAAAATTTGACTTAACGGCCATCTAACAAGAAATCTTTACATCAAATTGCTAATAAAAAGTTACAGCTTATTCTGTAGAAAAACTACATTTTTTGACATAACCATTGTTCATCCTGCCAAATATTCTAACCTTATGGCGGTCCAAAATAAGCTTAGCAAATCTGACATCGCTATTAGGTACCGTCCATATTAGTAAATTTATAATTTTACGTTATGCGCGTATAAGCAAAATTTTGAATAGAAGTATTTTATCAGTTTATTTTTAAACTGTGAAATATATTTTTAGAAATATTTAAAATCAACAGCAAAAGTTATAGTACGAGCGGGGATCGAACCCGCACCTCTGGATCACTAGTCCATCGCTCTAACCAATTGCTCTATCGTACCACTGATAAGCAATTCGTTAGAACTTGTACATATTCAAACCCACTAGCATCGTAACCATTGTTGATCCTGCCAAATATTCTAATTCTAACCTTACCTGGACGTCAAATTTGACATCGCTATTAGGTACCGTCCATATTAGTAAATTTATAATTTTAGGTTATATTATATTTGGGCAGGTTAGAATTAAAATATTTGGCAGGATCAACAATGGTTATGATACTGATGGGTTTGAATATGTACAAGCTCTAACTAATTGCTTATCAGTGGTACGATAACGCAATTGGTTAGAGCCATGGACTAGTGATCCAGAGGTGCGGGTTCGGTCCCTGCTCGTACCATAACTTTTGCTGTTGATTATAAATATTTCTAAAAATATATTTCGCAGTTTAAAAATAAACTGATAAAATACTTCTATTCAAAATTTCGCTTATACGGGCATAACGTAAAATTATAAATTTACTAATATAGACGGTACCTAATAGTGATGTCAGATTTGACGACCAGTCAGGAATGCCGAGCCATAAGGTTAGAATATTTGGTAGGATCAACAATGATTATGATATTGGTGGGTTTGAATATGTCCAAGCTCTAACGAATTGCTTATCAGTGGTACGATAGCGCAATTGGTTAGAGCTCCACCCTATATACATAAAATTGCATAAAGGATTAGCAAACGGGGTTGTATGTCTATTACTTACTTCAACAATGCTTTAGTTTGAAAAGGGTATTTAAAAAAATGTAAATTTAATTATAAAACTCGCTTGTTTTATTACCCTTTACCTATGTTTTTTTTTTAATATTATTACAAAAAACGGGTGAACGGATTTTGAACCTCCTCCTTTTCAGAAGTCGGTTAAAAATCATTGTTATAGGGACCACACAAGCTGCCTCATAAGATAATATTCTCCGACGCGAATATCAACAACTATATTCCATGACAATACTGAAAGTATTACCAGCAAAATATGCATAACACAATATATAGTTTCATCATTATATTATTGTTTTTAATGAAATATGCGCATGTAAAATGATATTTTCTAGCTAGCATAATTAAAGTAAATAATGTTGTACTTACTACCAAAAATTAAGGTTAGTATATTGTAATAGAAACTGGCACTAAGTCCTACTACAACGCCGAGTGTAATTAGAATAATACAGAATAACCCGCACATTTTACAGTTTTTCCATGCACGTAATACCGGGTCGCTTCTTAGTACTAAATTAGGTCTAAAAGACGTAACTATTACTACAATTTGATTATCTAATAGGGATAACTTGCATACGGTCTAGCATAGACAGTCTTATGTTTAGATTAAGTCATTTTTTATTTCGATCTAAAATAAAAGTGTAAATTTGAATACAAGTAAACCGAAATCAAAAGGTCTATTTTTTTCATAAAGTAACAATTTTTTAAAGACCTGTGATTTAAATTCGGATTAGTAAAGTTACGCAATATACTGCACGTTATACTTATTTTACGTAAGGCCATCGTGATTTGGCCAAACATATGAGAAGAAAGCGGCTGTGCATTATCCATTTAAATAATTTTTTTTTTGCGTCAGAAATTCCACATAAATATGTTTTAATTTTTAAATCTTCATTTTTACTTAAACCAAATTCTCAGAAATCTTTGAGTTAAAGTTTGTGTCAATTCTATAGGTTGTTTTTAAGGATAAACGTAAAAATCCTGGTACAGTTATAATTAGCAAGAAAAAGCTCATTTTAACAGGTGTTTCATAAAAAAACAAAGTTTTTACTAAAATGTAAACTTGATTACTCTTGATACATCGAAATAGTGGTACAGAAATATATTCTTTCTCTATTTTGCGTAAAAAAAGGAGATTAAGGCCTTAAGGTTTTGTCTCGTCTCGACTCAAAGGACATTAATCTATCTAGTTAAAAATACTCACATTCGGGAATGTGTATCATCGAACCGCGCTCATTGATAAATTGAAACATTTGTCGCACCTGACTGGATGTTAGTCCATTGAAAACGCGTTTTAACCATTTATTTGATAATTTACGATACATAGTTCATCACTACATACATTTTTAGCTTTTATAAAAATAACTAAGATGGGAATGTGAAAAACTATTTTGCTCTAAGCGTTGTATGAGCGTAAGTCCCCGCTCGGTGTTAGAACGTAGTGTGAAACGATTTAGTTAGTTTCTTTACAGGGCCTGATATTTATTATAGTATAGAAGAACATATTGGAAGTAGTATTAAAAAATAAATATATAAACACAGTTTCATTTAAACTAAGGAAGTTGGCGCCTGGCTCTGAAAAACGGATCACTTTTATATATAAAATACCAAAACATATAAATTTATTTTCTCTCACGTAACTTTTGTATTTAATCTTTTATAGTTTTTGATATAAGGTAGTTGCTAACTAAACCGGCCACCCGAAATTTGTTTTAGATTATTTCAATAAATGTAAAATTTTTAGAAATATTTGAATATATTATTACTACCACTATTAACAACGCAATTGCTCAAACTTTAAACATTTACCATCATATTTGTTTGACAAATAAAGAAAACATTCCAGATCGTGGGAAAAGTACTTTTTAATTCACGTGTTAATACATTAACATAAATTACAAGTATAGGCCTGGTTATTAAAAACAAGATATAAACATTGGCAAAGTTCTGAAATCCCTTTTAATATTTTGAGTAGGTAAATAATTAAGAACTTCTAAAAATTGTTTTATTTTTTTCACATT
>JAUTXW010003205.1:0-55457 GCA_030620095.1 Kuschelorhynchus macadamiae
AAACAAATGAAAATTTTCTCAAAGATTCTTGTAATAATGTGAAAACTAGAACTATGCTTTTTTGCTATTTTTTGACTTGCCCTGTGTATTAGTTGAGGATTCATATAGAAACTGTTTACACCCTATGTGAAAGACCTTTCTTTTTTGAGCATTTTGTTTTTTTATTCACCGACTTATCTCTAAAATTGACCGAATTACAGTTTTTTTGCTGAAACCTTACCAAGCGGCATAGTTTCTTTTTTAACTTAAAATACCAATAACTGGACAAGAATTTTAAAAATGTGCTTAGTACCGAATATTGGCTTCTCTATAGCAACTCTGAGAGCTTTCTTATCTTGGAGCATACTCGAAATTAAGTTTCTTATTATTTGCATTAGTATACTGTCCCGTTATTTTGATGTTGTATCTGCCAATTCTGCTAGGCTCTCCAGAGACCGTTCGCGAGAACGCACTATTTTTGATTTATTCAACAAATGTTTTACTGCGTCCATATCGGGGCTTCTCACCGGCCCTATAAAGTGGTGATACCCGCAGTTTCGCACTATTGCTGGTATACGACTGGGCATTATCGTACGTCAGAATATGCAGAACGATATTCAGGTATAACAATAATTTTAGACTTTTGCAGGTCTTTTAGCCCTTAAATTCACTTCTGCTAGGCCTACACAAACCGTCAGCTCACTAACCATAGCATTTGTTTGCTGATGATTATTCATATATTTGTTCAGAAACATCAGTGGCTAGAGCTGTCAAGAGATTGCAAGAAGTGTTGATTGCTTTCGAGCAATGGTTTTTGAATAATAGGCTTATATTAAATTATAAAAAGACTATTCATTTCTCGCCTAGGACATCAGTCCTAAGTAAGAGCTTTTTAGTAAGAACTTTTCAGAGACATTCAATTGCCCAAGTAACTGATACAAAACTTCTAGGCCTTTATATTGATAATGCACTTCATTGGGACTGTCAAATAACGGAATTATGCAAAACACTGTTAACGGTTTGTTTGGTACTATATCGCCTTAAAGATATCGTTAATGTAAATATTAGACTGTCCTATTATTTTGCACATTTTGTCTCACGCTTAAAGTATGGAATATTGTTCTGGGGTCAGCTTCATGCGTAGAAAGAGTTCTTGTATTACAAAAAAGAGCAATAAGAAATATTGCTAACGTCAGACCAAAACATTCATGCAGAGGACTTTTCAAAAGATATGGGCTTCTTACTGTCCCTGCTATGTATATATATATATATATATATATATATATATTCGATGCTATATGCACTGGTGTCATTTTGGCTTTCTTGACGTTTTCTATACCATGTATTGTTTGGTCTATTGAAATAAAAGTTTATTTATTTATATATTTATTTATTTATCTCGCACTTGGCAAAGATCTTCTTGACATTTTACATTTGATCGATCGATTCAATCAATCTTTGATAACAGAATGCGATAATTTTAATGGTGGTAACAATTTTATTCTAATACAGGATAATTTACGACTGCATACCGCAGCAATAGTGCAGAACTTCCTAGAAACTGCGGGTATCGCTACATTACAGTGGCCTGCAAGAAGCTCCGATATGAATGCAAAAGAATATTTGTGGGATGAATTAAGAAGAAACGTTCACGCGAAAGACCTCTTGAAAGCCTAGCAAAATTGGCAGATACGTTATCAGAAGAAAGGGACCGTATATCAATGGAAAGAATAACAAACTTAATTTCAAATATGCACTTCCGAAAAATCTGGTAGGTACCTTGGTAAAACGCAAGGTTACAATAAAAAAGCTGTAATTTAGATATTTTCAAGACAAATTAACGAAAAGAATAACAAATTTGTTTTAGAAGAAAGGTCTTTCATGAGTACAAGAATTTTCTATGCAAATGCTCGAATAGTACACAGGTATTCGGTCAATTTTAGAGATAAGTCGATGAATAAAAAAACAAAATGTTCACAAAAAGGGTCTTTCATATAGGGTGTAAAAAGTTTCTACATGAATCTATAATACACAGGGCAAGTCAAAAAATAGCAAGAAAGCATGGTTCGAGCTTTTTCATTATTATCCAAGAATATTAAAGAACATTTTCTTTTGTTTCATTTCTACTGGAAGACAAAGGTATTATCTACCTACGAAAAAAAAATTCTTCAAAATCGGTCTACTGGTTTAAAAGATATAAGACATTGAACTTGGGCCAAAAATCCAGTGCGTCACTATTTTTGGAACTGAGTGTATTTATTATATTTTCATATTAGCTATACATGGCGTTGTAACAGAAGGAAGAGAGCTTTTAGTGACTTTTTATCTTAGAAAATTTCTGAAGCAAACATAACGCCTAAATAAAGATGCAACTCATGTAAGCAAACATTCACTTGTTACCAATTTTTTCGAAACAACACCCTAATTTAACACCTGGAATGATTATTGCTAGAATTGCATATTGTTTTTTTTTTCAATCTGTTTGTATAGCCGTAATAAGAAAAATTGATAATTAGTTGTATTTTATTATATAAAAACACATTTAATATATTATTTTAAGACAACATGAAGTAGTCTTAGAGGAACCTTAGTGTAGTTTATGTGGATAAAAAAAGTATATAGGGTAAAAACTCACATTAAACGTATTTTAAGTATATTTTAAGGTGCCAAAATAAAAATACAACGCAAAGAACATATTTTTATGTATAATAAAATAAAGTTATCACTTATTTAAATCATCTTGAGATATTTTTATAATATAATATTTTATCGAAACCTTATCGTTGTATTTCCAAATATCCTGCATGTAAACATATTCCCATTTTCCGGGTTGATTTCAACACAGAGCGTAGTTTTATTTGTTCAAATCTATAATTGTTAATAACCCTGGGTTATTATTTAAATTTTAGTAATCTTTTCTATTATTTTGGTATATCAATTAGCAACAAGGGTTAATTTATAGTAATTTATAGTTATGTGGCGAGGGGTGAATAAAAAAAATTCGAAAATCAATACAAAATGTTTCGAACACATTTTTTTCTAAAAATAAAGTTTCGAAAGTAAATATTTTTGAATTCATTATTTTTTGTAAAAGCAGCTTTCATGCAAGCTTTAGATGCAGACTTTGTGTTTCAAATTCTATGCATTGGATTCTATTGCATTAAATATTAATTAGTTATAAAAATAGTTTTTTTTATTAAGTATCCTATTCTCTTGTTTTAATCTCCAATACTTTACTTTTAGAAATAGTTCATTATAACGATTTTTACCATACTTTTTTAGAAATCGACCACGGCTACAAAAATCACAGTCGTTGTTTGGTATTTCCTCTCACTTCGTCACCCCTAATATTGGCTGAATTTTAAGAATAGAATACGTACATTTTTTTAAATTATCCGTGTATTATATGTTCATAAAATGAGCCTTTTCTTGCAGTTTAATAATATACCAGGTTTGATACCTTTATCTTTAAACACTCCCGAGAAATTTCAGGAAAGCCCTGCTATTAGAAGCAAAATATTCCCAGTAGTATTAGAACGTTCTCCAACTCTCTTTAACACGCCGCTTCTTAGGTTTAAACTACATTTCTTGGGCATATTTGAATATAGGTGTATTAAAAATAGAATATTTATAACCAGCGTAATATTCAGGGTGACTTATTTAAAAAAACTTTTTTTGCCTGTGTTTCACATGTTTAAAACAACTTGTAAACATAAATATTAATTCTCTATAAGGTACGCAATAATCTCTACAAACAATTTTTTATATATTAAGAATCTAATAAATTTATCAATCATATTTAAAAAAAATCTTTTTTTTTTGAAAATTCTTCAATTGAAAAACTGTTTTTCGAAAAATTTTACATTCGAAAAACTGTCTTACCACTTCTTGTCGTGATAAAATGTATATAAATAATCATTAGTATTTTCTAGTATTTTCAGTGCTCACATAAGTGGTATTAAGGAACTTACCTTTTTTGTAATAAATTATTTTATTATTAGAATTAAAATGTTAATCTGAACCAAATTACGGTCTCAGTTTTAATTTCTTTCTTTTGATTTTCGTTTGTGTTTCTTTTTCAGAGTAAAATCAGAATTAAAACTGCACTTATTCTGCAAAAAAGAACCTAAAAAGTATAAGACTTTCCAGTCTTGAATTCAACATATCTGATTTCTTGTGGGGTTCAAACGCGTGTCCTTAAAACTTCTTCGCCTTGGTTTCTGCTAATATTGACCATCTAATCTCTAAATGTCCTTCCTCTAAAATTATAATGCTCAAAAACTTGAAGGTTCATAGAAAAGCCAAAATAAATGTCTCTGCAAATTCCACTTCAATACATTTTCCTCGTTTCCTTCTTTCACCAGCCAGTACCGGCTTTACCATATATTATGCACAAAATTATCTTCAGGGTTTAAAACCTAGTTCTTGGGTATGCCTATGGATAAAAAAAAGCAAAACGATAAAACATGCTTGTTCTTATTTCCTTCTTGATTAGCCTTGGTTCATCTACTGCTAAATGAAGTCCTCCTTCAGGTTTTTCCAAACTAATCCATCCAGCTCCAATTGAAACTAATATCTGTGGACAGTGGCTTGATGTCATCGAGTCATATTTTTTGAGGTCTGCCGAAATTCCGTTCATTTTCTCGTGGTCTTCAATGTACCACTCGATTTGGCCATCTGTTCTTATTCATTACAGTCGCTCCATCCACTACCATTTTAGGTTTAGTATTCGCATAACTACGTCTGTCCTTCCTGTTCTCCTAATTTGATACATTTGTAAAACAGTTTATGTTTTAGGCTGATAGGAATGTCTCTGTTTCAAGAAATATACGCTAATTTATCATATGTTGCCTAACTTAACCTTTGTAAAATTTCAACTACTTGGTTTAATATTTCCAGTCTGTTATGTACCCTTCTACGGTTTATCGGTCAACCAGAAGATCTTGCGTAAGAAACGTCATAACTTTTGTCTTTGTTATGTTCATATGCAACCCTATTTTCGTTAGATTCTTTTAACATTTCCTTTAGTTCCCTAATGTCCAAATTTATTAAAACCATGTCATCTGCAAGTCATAGGTGACTCAGATGTATCCCATCGATTTTGATTTCCTTGTTGTGCTATAACAACTGCCTGATTGAGTCTTCCAAGACGAGAGAAAAAACTTGGAAGGTATAGTGTTCCCTTCGCTTTGACACAGAGCATGAAATGTCTGAGAGGTAAGCCGATTTCCATCAGTGGAGGGGAAAGGCTAATGATGATGGTGATGGTTATAACAGTTCAAACAAATCTTAATGGAATGTATAAACATTCTATTAAGATTTTGAAGCCTCCCGACCATAATTGTGATTTTTCGAAATCTTACGACAATGGCAGCCTAGAGAAAATAAAAGTCTTATTTAAAACATTTTTCTTATGAATTTCATTTCATTCGACAGGCTAAAAGTAAGACCAGAAGCAGTTAAAATCGCATACTTTTTTTGATGCTAAATATTCCGCTTAAGAAGAAAATTTGTGCTGTTTTGGTAGCTCCCTAAAAACAAACAAATCTTCTGCAACCTTTAACTTTTGGTACTGAAATGATTCCCACTTCTACTTCTAAAGGAATAGCCAAAATACAAATCTTTGCAAATTCCACTTTAATCAATTTTCCTCGTTTCCTTCTTTCATCAGCCAGTACCGGCTGTACCATATATTATGCACAAAATTATCTTCAGGGTTTAAAACCTAGTTCTTGGGTATGACCATGTATAGAAAAAAAAAAAGCAAAACGATAAAACATGCTTGTTCTTATTTCCTTCTTCATTAGCCTTTGTTCATCCATTGCTGAATGAATGCCTCCTGCAGGTTTTCCCAAACTAATCGATCCAGCGCCAATTGAAACTAGTATTTACGGTCAGTTGTTTAATGTCATCGAGCCATCTTTTTTGAGGTCTGCCGACATTCCGTTCATTTTCTCGTGGTCTTCAATGTACCACTCGATTTGGCCATCTGTTCTTATTCGTTACAGCCGCATGCCCCACCCACTGCCATTTTAGGTTTAGTATTCGCATAACTACGCCTGTCCTTCCCGTTCCCCTCCAAATCTCTTGATTTGATATATTCGTGGAATACTTTCGTTTTAGGCTGATACGAATGTCTCTGTTTCGAGAAATATAGGCTAATTTACCATATGCTGCCTGACTTAACCTTACCCTGTAAAATTTCAGCTACTTGGTTTAATATTTCCAGTCTGTTATGTACTGTTCTACCTTCTACGGTTTATCGGTCAACCAGAAGGTCTTGCGCAAGAAACGTCATAACTTTTGTCTTTGTTATGTTTTCGTTAAGTTCTTTTAGTTCCTTATGGGATGACGTCGAAAGTAGAGCGACTTTTAAATATTATTAAATCTAAGGCATACAAAATTCGAGTTTTTCAACGAATTATCCCCACGCTTATGAACAAAGATACTAGATACACATGTGAAATAATTCTAGATTTAACGAGACAATTTCCTAATGCGTAATTATTAATGACAGATGAAACAACATTTCATGTAAACAGAAAGGTTAATTATTATGCAAGAGTTTACAAAGTTAATTTTAAAATCTAAGAACTTAAAATAAATATCCCCAAACTATGTATTTTTGAAAAGAAAGACCATAAAAATATATAGGGTGTCCAATTTAAAATAAAACAGTAATTTAGTCCCAAAAAATAGATATTTCTCCGCGATCCTAGGATAAATGGGAAAATGTGGCAAATTTATCAAAAAAAACTCGGGACAAATCTTAGCCATTCGGTGAAACCACATTTCGATATCAGCTTGTAATTCGCGAAATGTGTTACTTTCACCCTGTATATTATTCGTCTGAAATGCGCTCAGTGTTGGTGACAACCCATGAACTTTATACATATTTAATATAAGAGCACAATTATTATACGTATATTTATTTAAATTTTTCATATATTTCTAATGTTATGTAGCTAAAAATTTTATATTCCTGTTCGAAATCTGTTGTATTTTGAAGGGTTTATTTTTCAATTTCGGAAAATCTGTCAAATTATTATCAGGATGTAAATCATGTATTATTACATTTCATTAGCAGTTTAAAAAATACAGAGTTTATTATAATATTTAATACTTTGAAAATATCTATTTTAAACAAAAAATAAATGTTATTAGTACGTAGATGTTATATTATTTTTAAAGAACATTTTATGGAAAAATTACTTGCTCCCACTTAGATAATATAATTTTTCATAAAACGTGTCACTGATGCTGTAATCATTTGTATGAAGGTTTAGTTGAACTGAAAATTTAAAAATCTTTTTCGGTAACTTGAAAATTGATAACTTTTGAAAGTTATATAAGCGCGAGCAAAATGTTTAATAACCTGTATGTAGATTTTTAATATATTTCAACAGTTTGTAAATGCTTGGTAGTAGAGAAAAACATCTTTGTTAATATTGTGATAGTTAATATAAATATTTTGACATAACGTTTAGTCTAGTAAAATAAATAAAAGTATTAATTTTGCATAGAAAATAATTTAACGCAATTATTGTTGAAACATTCAGATGTATTTAAATTATTTTATAATTACTAATGACTATTTTATGAGTTCCAAGGGTTATTCAACATTCAGAAATGGTGAGAAAAGTGTTACCTCATTATCTTAACAAACATGGCATTTAAATAATAAATAAAGGTTAAATTTTTTGTCCCCTTATAAAGATTTTGTCCAAACTGTGCAAACACTACAAGCAACCAATGCCTTATAGTTCAGGATAATTATGCAGTAGTAAAATTTTTATATGGCATTTGTAGGTACTGGGTTTTATTTTTTATTGATAATTTTTTATTTTCAGTTAACTACACTGCTCAAAAAAAATTAGAGGAACACATCTTTGAATATCTTATAACTTTTTAGTGTTATATATATATATATATATATATATATATATATATTTATTTATTTTTTTTTTCAAATAGTTCTTCTTTCCGCTAAAGCTTTTTTAAGCTGCTGTAGAATTGGAGGTGTATTTGGATGCCTTCTAACACGTCTCTCTAATAAATCCCCGACGTGTTCGAGGAGGTTGAGATCTGGACTCCTCGTAGGCTAATCCATGTTTCGCATACCTCGTTCTTGCAGGATCTTCAGGGTAATTCTTGATGTACGCGACTTTAAAAAATGCACTAAAAAGTGAAAAATAATTTATTTCATCTGGAAAATTTAACTCTGTGAAGTCGGCGCCAAACTAATAAGGACAGTAAGTGTGGTGTGGTGCTTTGATGTCTAATCAAAACACTCAGTAGATAAATATATTTTTGTTATTAGGTAATTAAGAATAAGTTTGGCGCCGACATTAGAGAGTAAATTTTTTTGGAATGAAATAAATCTGATTGTTCTTGCTTTTATGGTGGAATATTTTTAGGTGGTTAGGCACTTGGTTTTAATTTTTGATAAATGAATCATGAATTTTATAACAGAATTTATATAATAAAAAAGAGCTAAACATTTTGAAAATTCTTATAATGGAAAATTTTGGATATCCTAACATTTTTATAAGATAGGCAATCCTTTTTTGCTTATATTGTATACATGCCACTGAGAAAAATAAAAATGTTTTTCAGAATTTTCGTTTTCAAAATTAAAATACCAAATATACAGCGTGTAACAAAAGTATGGAAACGGAGAAATATCTCAGGTACCGTACTTGTGAATTTAATGAAAATGTGTACACTTAGGTATGAAATTATGCCGGATCCAATTGCGAGATCTGCATTGCTGTTAAGTTCACCGTTTTTCTGTTAAAAAAGGAATTTGTTTTTAATAGAACACCCCATATTAAATTACTTTTTTAAAATCTGCGTAAGATTCTCAATACTTTTATTAAGAGCACTTTTTATGAAAGTCAATAGTTTTTGCGAAAATAAGAGTCTAATATCCATAATTTAATGTATTACCTTTTATTAAAACAATTTTAACTACACGCAAAAGGTTATTTGATATGTTTAACAGTGTCAGTTTTGTTGATTTACAAAAATGGATCGTTTAACTGAATCCTAAAGAACTGAAATTTGAATTATACTGGATTATGGAGATAGAATGCGAAACTTGCAAGATGTTTGTAACATTTTTAATGTCAAATAGCCTAACAGAAATCCAATAACTAAATCTACTGAAAGTAAAATTAACAAGAAAATTCGGGAAACTGTGAAGGTAAAAGATGCTGTACGTTCTGGTAAACTAGAAAAAGAAATACCTAATACAACAAGCAATAAATTAATGAAACTAAGTAAGGTGTTTGAAATGTTATCCATTTACTTCCTGACAGTAGGCTAAATGCTGTGGGAAAACATTTAATACATTAAAAAGAATACCAGCCTCTTCGATTCGTCTACATTTGATTTCTATTCGCTCCTCTAAATCCTCGAGATCATTGGGCTTAGTTTCATATGCCACATTTTTAAGGTGTCCCTACAAAAAGTAGTCGAAGTCGTACACCTACGTCCAATCCATCTTGCAAAAAAACATTGTCTAAATATTCCCGAACATTCCGAGCAAAATGCGATGGAGCATCATCCTGCTGAAGCCATATTTCATCATTTGGTGCACCATTACTTAAAAATCAAGTTTAAGTACTTAATACAGCAGGTAAAGGAAGGAACTTACGGTTATTTGGAAATAGTTCTGTGCAAGAATAAATATCTTTCTCCAGTTAGTGTGTCTTCTATGAAGAAGGAACCGATTATTTTTGCACTTTTTATACCACACCAAACATATATCTTTTGGGAAATTGGGTATGATTTTCAGGTATCCAATGTGCATTTTCCCTGGCCCATTATCGACAATTATGCTTGTTAACTTTTCCATTAAAAAAAAAGTTGCTTGGTCAGAAAAAATAATTTAACTGATCAAATTTAAATTGGCATTGCAACGTTCTATCATGATTTTCCAAAATTCCAACTGCCGCCTATCGTGAGCATCCTCAGAGAGTTCTTGCACCAATGTTATTTTTAATGGGGAAAACTTTTCAGTTTTTAGAAGTCGGTTTACGGACATGTGTGAGACGTCTTTTTGTCTTCCTAATGTTCTTGTAGAAAGGTGCGGATTTTCTTCTAAACTGATCAAAATATTCAGAGCCTTATCAATATCTGTTGCGCTTTTAGGTCTGCCAGAACCTATAACATCTTTTACGTTTCCAGTTTCACGAAATGTTTTGTTAATTTTACTTATGGTAGATTTAGATATTGGATTTCTATTGTTCTTCTTGCAGGTTTCGCATTCTATCCCCATAACCCAGTATAATTAAAATTTGAATTCTTTGGGTTTCAGTTAAAGGATTCATTTTTGTAAATCAATAAAACTGACATTGTCAAACATATCAGGTAACCTTTTATGTGCAGGTATTTGAATAAAAGGTAATACATTAAATTATTGATATTAGACCCTTATTTTCGCAAAAACTGTTGATTTTCAAAAAAAGTGCTCTTAATAAAAGTATTGAGGTTATAGGGTCTTTTATTAAAAAAAATTCTTTTTTAACAGAAAAGCGTTAAACTTGGCAGTATGCAGAACTCGCCATTGGATCCGGCATAATTTCATACCTAAGTGTGTATATTTGTATTAAATTCAGATAAGCGGTAATAAGATATTTCACCATTTCCTTACTTTTGTTACAGGCTGTATAGGAAATAAATACCTCCTATTTCAGAATTAATTCTCATTTGGTGAAATTGAGAATTATGCAGCAACCATAGACATAATAACAGGGTCTATGGCCGCAATTTAAGAAATATTATGTATTTTGTTATTTCTTCCTGAAAAAAAATACCAATTTATAATAATTTATAGGAAGTTATAACATATTTTTTTTATATAGCGTTTAAAAGTCCGTGTTAGTTAAACCTTCGTTATAATTAATTTTTTACGCTCATTTGCTCTAAAATTTTCCTAAATAATTTTTATTTGAATTTAAACGGTTATTTCACTGTCCAGCTCTAAAGCATTATACAAGCTATGGAAAAATAGTGTGAGGTTTAAAAGGGAATTACTATGTTATTCATTTTTAGTTTCATATATAAAAATTTTAAAAATTATACATATTAATACATATAAAAAAATATATGGTCAATTATTTATTGAAATTTTAAATAATTAGGAAATGATTATACTCTACTGCCAATGTATTTAAATAAACATGATATTCTATAGTACATTGTATATCACCAAAAATCATTAGACAATTTTTAAAGAATAATAGGTTTATGTTTTGTGCGCTCTACAACTAGGTGTCAATTTATTTTAAACATAGGTTGTGAGTGATCACTGTCTACTTTTCCAAAACAAAAAAAAAATGTTCCTAAATTTTCGTATTGTAAAACATTATTATGTTTAGACATTAGAACGCACGGTACGATGTTACTAAAACTTTTCTGTTTCCCAATGAAATTGAAGCATTAGGACATTCGTATAAAATTTCTTATCGGATTACTGATTAGTAGTTTTTGTCTTTGTGAAAACCACATATCAATGCATGGATTTTATTTCTTACCTTTTACTATACCTTATATAAACTATTGTATAATATTATAATAAACAATTAATTATCGGTAATTGGTTTTATTGCAAGCGACTTAAGACTTCGACGATTATTGGAAAGCTGCATAGTATTTTTTTAAAAATAATATTTTATAAGCTTCTAGACTTAGCACTATTACAAAACGTAATAAAAATAGCGACTTAATAAAATACTAGTGAGACTTTGTCGAAAAGTTAACGCAATTATAATTTAAGCGGAAAGCATGCAATCAGTGGACTGTATTGTAGGTGTAGAAAGTAGTTAAAATTAGTTAAAAAAACCCACAAAAAGGAGAAAGCACTCTTACCTTAAGATGTACTGGTCACCAGGTTGGGAGGTTTTTTCTTTTGTGGTGGCAGTTCTTTCTTGTTCATTTATCGCTTTAATGTTTAGACCAGTTTCTGAGTATATGAAGCCGAATACAAAAAAAATATGATTTTCTAATAGTAACCGCACGTGATAATGCACCCGGAGAGGGCTGGCGGTAGTACTCAACCATGTATATGGTAGAGTAAGATGCATGACTTCTCGAGGGCTTAAAGGGATAAAACAAATTTGTGCGTTTTGTACATAATCTATAAATATTAAGTATGTTACAGTAAAAGCCAGAAATCAATGAATGTTAACAATTACTAGTAAAAGATCACATTCACTGATTTGCTAACACTATGTTAGTACAAGTTCAATAACTATTTTTGAAACAAACTTTTACTAGTGAATGCTAGCATTCACTGGAGCCTAGTTGTGTGTGTTAAAGGAAAGAAAGATTCGATTTGCGTGGTTGCCACGCACTGTAGAAAATTAGTCGCAGATCATAATTTATACGGTATGAAGAATATAAGGATAAATTTAAATCAGGTTAATCATTGGCAACGCTGATACCAGACATCCCTCGTAAATTCGCTTTGCTTTTCAAGGTTAAATATCAAGCCAAATATTTTAATTTTGGTGTTTCTGTTTTGTTATCTTCTTAATAAGTACTGTCCGGTATTTTTCTTAAATGGAAGTAATTTTCTCTGATTAACTAAAGCAAAATAGCTTCTAGCAAAAATGTAATAGTTTTTCATTTTTGCAATATAATGCGGCTGTTTTTGTTTAATTTTTCAATATTTTTAGTTTTATGCACGGTTTGTAGCAAGTATTATTTGCGAATAAGTATACTAAGCAAGAAAATTGTAATTTTAAGATGAGTAGATCAGCTTAAATATTGAGGTGATTCAATCTTTTTAAAAGTTTTATTTGTTCCAACTTCCAACAACAGTTCCCTAAAAATAAAAGGGCTTAAAAAAAATTAGTAGCAAAAGTCGACAAATTTCTTTAAAATACAACATTCACTGGTCCAATGCGTAATTTTTAGCATTTCCTAGTGATTGTTTATATATATATATATATATATATATATATATATATATATATATATATATATATAATTATCCACAAAAACTGATTGACTCCATTTTCAAAAAACGAATATATAAATTTTATAATGCAAACTCAATACCAAAACAGAAATGGCAAAACAGGAAGTTATTAACACTTCCCTATGTCCCCAAACTTATCAGAAAAAATTCAAAATGTTTTTAAAAACCTGGATATTACAGTTAGTCACAAGGGACATAAAATTTTAAAACAAAATTTTAGTGAATTAAAAACATCCACACCAACTGAAAAAAAAAGCAATATTGTCTAGGAGATACCGTGTAGAAACTGTAGGGGGTATATATAGGTCAAACTAGCCAATATTTAAAAAATAGACTGAACGGTCACAAATACGACAACAAAATAAAACAAAACTGCCCTTTCAAACCACATGACTAAACAACCACACATTTAACTACGAAGAAACAAAAATACTTAAGACTGAAACAAATTCAAGAAAGCGAGAGCTATTTACATACAAAAAAATCCACAGTGTGTAAACACAAAAACCAATACTAAAAATCTAAACAAAATTTATCATAACCTCATTAATTAACAACCTAAAATAAATCCATACAGAATTATTTTTTCAAAGCAACCCGGTATAGATCAGCTTCTACTAAAATCAACAAAAATAGAGATGCATATCTCATAAACATAATAAAAAAAAAATAAAAAATACTACTGAATTTCATGCAGCCTCAGCTCGTCTTTAGTTTATTTTACCGTCGCCATTTGATGTATTTGTGCTGTGCAGTATTAATTTGTGATCGGAAAAATGTTAATGTGTTGTTTTCCGTCTTTTTAATAAATTTTAAGGTAATTATACAGTATACCTGTTTCTGCTATTATAAGAGATTTTTCAAAAAATCTTTTTCCCCGTGCTTATATAGGCCGAATGTAACAATAATCCATCTGCGCTGCTTTAAAAATTTGCCCGTTCTTTATTAATTCTTAATTTTTATTGTAATTCCCGTAAGGAAGTCTACTAGGTTTAGAAAATAAACATGAGTCATCGCCCGTGTTTACATATTTTGACAGAAACGCACTGGACTTGTTTATGGGAAAATAAAAAAAAGAAGGCGAAAATTTTAAAGCAGCGCAGACGGATTATTGTTACATTCGGCCTATATAAGCACGGGGAAAAAGATTTTCTGAAAAATATCTTATAATAGCAGAAACAGGTATACTGTATAATTACCAATTTTAATGACATGAAGTCCCACAAGGTTCTACTAGCAATAGATTAATGTTTTAACATTATCACTCATTCAGGGTGAGTAATTATGTTAGGTTTTCATGTAATTTTAAGATAAAACTCCCAAACAACTTTTCTTGCATACGACAGCTGTTCTTTGTTTCTATTCTTTTCAGTATTTTTTGAAAAAGGCTTGGGTTAACCAACTGAAACGTCAATAAAAATATGAGACTTAGCTAGTGTTTTTCTTGACACTATTGTCATTACATGGACCAAACTCAAGAAAATCCATTATTATATATATATATATATATATATATATATATATATATATATATATATATAACAGAAAATCTCAATTTAATATTGTGATGCTGCATACTCAAAAAAAACTATAGGAGGACATGGAATGGATAATATCTCTATTTGCGTAACTATAGTCCTAATTTTATGCTATATTTATTTATCGCTAAATTTTAAATTAAAAACCATTATTGAAAATAATTAATATTAGAAACAAACTTCTTGAGTAACATAGCTATTAACCTAAACAACATATAACAACAGATTACATGGAAATAGAAAAAGATGAAAAATTTAAAACAACTGACTATATAATTGATTTTCCACATACTGTCCGTTTTCTGCTATACACAGTATATATAGAACTTGAATGTTTGCCACAGCATTTCGGACGACGTCACTATTATTAAGACTAATAATTTCTTCACGAATTTTTTGGTTTAATTCATTTACAGAATAATTGTTTCAATTTTTACACACTCTATCTTTAAATGTGCCCCATAAAAAATAATTTGAGGGTGTCAAATCGGGACTTGGGGGTGGCCATGGAATCTAACCGTTACTTTATATACTTAAATTAAATTGCACGTTTAAAATTGCTCTTATATCTTCTCCACAGTGGTATGGAGCATTATCTTGTTAATATGCCAAGGCCACAAATGTTGGTCTATTCAAATAATAGTCAAAAAACACAGGTGTTATTATGCGGTCGTTTATAATACCACACCACGCTTTAACGTTTTGATGTCCCTGCCTTTTAATTTGCTGTACCAAATGTTTATTTGTTTCAGCATAGTACTGAGTATTTTTTTTGTTGTGCATTCCCGATGTGAAAAATATCGCCTCATCTGTCCAAAGGATTCTATTTAAAATCCCTCTCTCAAAATACAGGTCCATCATTTGCATCCAAAAACCCAGTCTGGTCTGATAATCAGCTTCACTTAAAAATAGAACTGGAAGAAACTTATATGGGCATATTTTGTTTGTCATGGATATATTCAAATCTCTTTATGCATCTCTTAAAGTGTTGGTAGGATATTCGATGAAATATAATAAAACCTTCATTTGAAAATCTTCAGAGACGACTGAACGGGCTTTTTCCCTTTTTCTATATTTCAAAGCTCCATGAGTTGATAAATCACTGCAAATTTTGTCAAAAATTTTCTTGTCTGGTATCATTGCCAAGGAAAATATTCGGCGGCGATACTCTCTTAACGCAAGTGCTGGACTTTTATTTTTGTAACATTTGTACAAATTTAGACGCTCAGGACTTCAATATTGAGCCATTTTTAAAATAGAACAAGTAAACACCGATACAAGGAAACGTTTTTAAATTCCAATTATTTTAAATTTAAATGTTTTCAATAAAACGACCACCACTAAAAACACAAATAAATTGAAAAACTGTCAAATTTAAAACAAATATATATATATATATATATATATATATATATATATATATATATATATATATATATATATATATATATATATATATATATATATATATATATATATATATATATATATATATATATATATATATATATATATATATATATATATATATATATATATATATATATATATATATATATATATATATATATATATAGAGAGAGGTATTTTGTGATCATTTGCTTAAATAAGAAACATAGTGGATGTTCTATTATTAAAAAAACTTTTTTCACTTTAGAAAGGTGTAAGATTGGTTTCGTAGTATGTCCACCTTGTATAGGTGTGGACACAAATGGTGTATTCCTTATGTGCATTGATGCTTTATAAATTGGAAATTACTACCCAAATGAACAATTTTCATTTTTTGCTATTTTTTATAGTGATTTGAAAAATAGCTCCAGTTTTCAAAAAATCACACACAAACTTAATTCTCTCGAAAACTACGTAGAAATCGACTATAGTTTAAATCTGTCATAGCAACTTATGTTTATTTTTGACAAGAAATCAAATAATGGACAAAAATACAGGGTGTCCCATTTAAAATTGTATAGTTGATGTGCCAGTAAAATTGGAACACCCTGTATACTTGGAAACATTATATTTTAGAAGAACCTCAAATTTAAGAAACTTTTATATGAAACTCTTTTTCGTATCTATTACGGATTTCTAGATAGCAAAGTGGGTACTTTTATGTGGACAGGGTGTACAGAAAATACAGATCATTTATGCCACAAAAATTACGTCTCCAATTTATCTCAAATTCTGCACGAAAATTAAGTATTATGTAAGAATCAACTGGTAAAATTTTGGTACGAATCCAAGATAGCGGAACAAAATGGCGGCCTAATAAAATATTTAAAAATTCAGCCTGAAAAAACTACTTAATGAACTAACTTCAAACTGTGTAGCATAACTAATTGTGGTATAGAAATAATCTAGTAAAATTGTGATGAAAAATGTTTGTAATCGTGAAAAACCCCCCTTTCAGGTGTTACATATCTTCACGTTTTAGCGTTCCTAGAAACCAAAAAGTATGTTTTATCCTTAGAGGAAGAATAAAAATAGAGTTCATTATTTACATATTTAGCCACAGCCAAGATTACAGCACAGTATAAGGTCGATCGTACGACGATGCCAAGCCTAGCCAGGAACATCAGTGTTTATACCAATTTATATTACGGTGAATATGTTTAAATATGATGCAATAAAATTTTCATACGAAGAATAGTAATGTATTTCCAGTATTAGTTTCTAAGCAGTATCAAGAAATTAATTTTATTGCAAAACAGTAAAATACAAACTAAAATACCGAAAGTTTCAGATCAGATTTCACCAGTAATAAGAGTTTTAGTTAGCTATGGCACACCCGATCGACAACTCCACGTATTAGACCATCCCACTTTCATTGACAAGGAATCCTTATAGTAAAAAAGTATAATATTCTACAGTAAACATTATTACAGGGTCACGTGACCGGCGTGGTTTAAAAACCAATAGCGGGTCGTGGAACTACAATACATTTTAACACCAAAGAAATTAATTTGCTAAAAAATATTTTTTTAGCGTCACTACTGCATGTGTTTTAATGTCTTATTGTGTATTTGTTGATATGTTGCCTTACTTCAAGAAGCAGCGTTCTAAAGGTGCGGTGACATTAGAAGAACATTCATTTTTTAAATATTTAATATATAAGTTTTATTTACTTTATCTTGGACATTGCGAAACTAGGAGCTTTAGTTGACCTATAACTATGGTGCGGCAATGTGAGTTTGTAAAAAAATGGCCGTTTAAGTTTGGAATTTTCCTTTAAGCACTAAGTAAACAGCCAGATTTCCTTTTCCAGGAGACATGTCTAAAGGAAGATACCTTATTCACTTATTTTGGGTCACATGACGTATGGACCAATCCGATTCAGTATAATAGAACGTTTATTTCGCTGGGGGTCATGTGAGAACCTTCAGAAGCAAAATGATACAAAAAGACTCTGGGGTGTTTTTTTTGCCGATTACAATAGTTTTTCCTATCAGAGAATTAAAATAATTATGGAATATACCTATACTATATTAAAATAGTCGAAGGGCGTCTCATGCTCAAAAAAACGTACTTCGATTTCGAAAATCCCTAGATTTTGGATGAAATCTGGGGAAATAATAAATTTTCTGATGATTTCGCGCCTTTTTTTAATTTTCACTTGAGTTGGGCCAATTTTTTATATAAGTGTTGTAAGGTAAAGGAATTTAAATGGTGAATCTTTTGGTATTAAAAGTAAAAATGTGTTCGTAAACATCTTCTAAACTGGTTAGAATTTAAGATTTAGGATATTGAAAATTAAAACAAATCTTCTATTTTTTAAATTTTAGCTATTAACATGGAAAAACAATACGACAATTGGCTATATTCGTATCTAATAGCGCTCGTTTTTTTTACTTTCCTCGCAAGAGGAAAGTATTCTAGTTACAAAAAAACGCGTTTTCTCAGTTCCGTCGGTTAGTCTGTATGTCTGTCCACGACAAAGCTCAAGAACTGCTTGTTTTATTTACTTCAAGTTTTGGTTAAAAATTAAAGGTCATATGATGATGACGTGGTAACATTTTGGTAAAAATCCAATATGGCTGAACAAAATGGAGGTTTATTGTAATGTTAAAAAAATATTACTAAGAAACTGCTTATCAATTCTATCCGAATTTTACAGAAAACTTAGGTTTGACATGACCATCAACTGATAAGTTTTCCTACAAATCCAAAATGGCGGCCTAATAAAATACTGTGTATCAATGCAGAAAACTACTACATCGATTATGTTCAAATTTTGCTCAAAAATCAAATATTATCCCTATGAACTGGTAAAAATGTTGAGACAAATTCAAAATGGAGGGAACCAAACGGTGGCCTAATTAAATGTTCAAAAATATCTGAAAATAGTTCTTATCGGATTGATTGATGGGGATGTCATCATTTTAAATATTTATTACTAAAAATGTATGAATTGCTCACTTAATATCGATTTTTAATCAAATCTGTATAAATATTAAAATTCGCTCGCATTCTAGCCATTCCCACTTTCTTTCAGCCAAATCAACACAAATGTTAAAATTCCGCCTCCATGTTGGCATTACAATCTTGAATTTTTAAAATGTTGGTAAAAATTCATGATGTGCAGTCTTAGATAATCCTAGATGCCGAATTTTAATCAAATCTGCAAAAATTTTAAAATTAGTCTGCTATGATGGTGCCTCCATTTTGAATTCTCAAATATTGACTAATATTTCATAACTTTTATTCTTAAATACTTCTAGATACTAATATTTCAGCGGAATCTGTACAAATGACAAAATTCGTTCGCTATATTGGGGCCACCATTTTGATTTTTGTTGTGCATTCTTAAATAATCCCCAGAAATGTTAAAATCATCCGTCCGACGTATTGACATTGTCACTTTTAAATTTTCCTAGGCACTGATTTTCAGTTTTGGCTACACAAGTAGCAAAATTCGTCGGACGTATTGACGCCGACATTTTGGATTTCTAAACGTTGACAATAAAAATTCGGATTATTTATATCCGAATGTATACGCATGTTAAATTTGAAAATAATCAGTAATGGAAGTGCTGAAAAATCCGTTACAAGATTGGAACCACACTTACAATCAGACGAATAGCCAGCCAATAAAAGCGCGTTAAAAGCATTGATTTTAGTTTAAAACTCTAACACCCGTATTCACTAAAGAGGTTTAACTTTAGACAAGGTCTAACTTGACAGTTACAGGTTTAAGATGACATTTTCAACAACTGAACTGAACAAATAATTTTTCTAAATGTCACAGTTACAAAATGATAGTGACATAAGGCAAACATAACTAAAAACTAAAGTTTAATAATATAGTATTAACAAATTTCCCTTTAAACTTACCTAACTTAATTTTTTGATTTCAGATAGTGAAGTAGAGAACGATTATTTCTTTGAAGTTTGTAAAAATACCTATTTGCTTCATTAAGGAATATGTAAGAATCCTTCTTTTTGTGAACGATAATGAAGCATGGCCCATTTCTTCATTTTCGTACATCAAATATTTTAACCGGTCGTCATTTTGTTTCGCCATATTGAATTCATACCAATATTTTACCAGTTTTTTTTACATCAGACGTAATTTTTGTGGAAAATTAAATAAAATTAAAGTTAATCGAGTAAGTGGATTTTTTAGCTATACCGGAACAGACCGACCGACCGACCGACTGACCGACCGACAGCAACGGAAAAACATGAGGATCTGTAAAAACCCGGGAACGATAATTTTTTCACGATTAATGATATTTCCTTATGCGGGAAGTGAAAACTCACGCCTTCACTGGCATTCGTCAACAAACGGCCACGGCTTGGGCATGGGCCATTCCGACTTCTTGTTTTATCTTAAACATTGGTCGATAGAATGTGAAAAATAGGGGAACCATGTTGGCGCATACCCCTAACGTGATTTATAAAATGTTAGTCAAAAATTAAGGGTCATTTGGGTCACACTTCACTAATCCTCATAAACGGAAAATTCATAACGAGGGACCTTCCGAGTAAAAGAAATTTACCAATGTTTTTTTTAAACACGATTTTAATATTAATTAATATTAATAATCTATCTACCGTATCAAACAATCCATAATTAAAAATAGCAATAGACTTAGATGGATACTAAACAAAAGATAATTATGAGGCGATTGAGTGCTACCTCTCTATAATCTAAAAAGTGATTTAACTCCTATTTACTAATAGGCGACTGGCCGCCTGAAGTGCGTTACTTAGCGTTTTTTATCTCCCATTATTGTTTATTTTATAACTTTGTCACAATGACACATCAAATTTCCTTTACTCGGAAGCAGAGGCTCGCGGCGCGGGGGGGCCAGGTTATTAGAGGGTCCCGAAATTTAACAGGGTATTGAAATAAAATATTCTTCCCATAGCTAAAAAAATTACAGATTTCGCAATTTCTACTAGCAACTGAACTAATTCAAATAAAATCATTATTATATAACATTAAAATTAATAGAACTAGTGAATTCGCAAATTATATTTTCTAAAAAAAATTAATTATTGTTAAGTAGTATACAAGAACTGTGTTCTGCATTCCAAATTTCTTGTCCTTTCTGTAACCTCAGCTCAATCGGAAAAATTATTTTCAAGGTTGAAGTTAATTAAAAATGTCCTTAGGTCGACCATGAAGTCGTCTTAGTTCTCTAGCTCTTATCTTAATAGAACACGAAAGGGTTAGAGATGTAAATATTGACGCACTAGTTGATAAGTATTTATCTAGTTGATACAAAAACCAAAAAGTCTAGTCTACCAAGAAAGAAAAGGATTGTTGTAATCGTTGTTATTTATTATTTTTTAGTTTTGCTTGAACCAGATTATAGTTATTATTTTTGAATATTTAGTTAATTTTTGTTTTGTGTTTATTAGTTTACCTATAGCCATTAATCTCAAAATATATATCGCTCGTTTCTTTTTTTATTTTTTATTCCTTTTTTTACTAGTTATTTTTATTTTATGCTATGGTTTTTGCTAACAAATTTATGATAATTTTTGTTTACTTATTTTTTTGCAGAAACGTATGCAGGGTGCCCTAAGAAAAGCCCTGTGGAGGGCCCCCAAACAACGCGGCACGCCAGTGCTCGGAACTTCCCTCGTTACGAATTTTTATTTTTATGTGGATTAGTGAAGTGTCACACAATTTTTACACCGATTTTTTTTAAGATCGCCGTTTTGTTGCTTCATTTTCCTTCATTTTGAATTCGTACCAGTTTGTCCCTATATCGCAATTATTTTTTTTGCAAAATTTGAATAAGAGTTTTTTTTACTTTGTTTTTTAAACATCTTATTTGGACTCCATTTTATTTCGCAATCTTGAAATCGCACTAAGCATTTACCATCTATTTCACATTTATTAATGCTTCCACAAAATTTGAAATTAATCTAATAAGTATTTTCTCAGGATGATTTTTTAAGGATTTTATTAGGCCGCCATTTTGTTTTGCTATCTCGAATTCGTACCAAAATATTACCTGTCCATTCCTATATAATATTTGATCTTTGTGCAAAATTTGAGGTAAATTGGATAATTTGTTTTTTAGTAAGAATTTTTTAACATTTCACTATGCTACCATTTTGGTCCGCCATATTGGATTTTCACCAAAATATTACCCGGTCATCTCCATATCGTCGGTCTCCGCACGTAGTGGCGTAACTGACAAAATTGAAAATTTTCAGTTACGCCGGCAAAATATGTAACTTAAGGTGCTCTATAACCTCAAGATGTTTCCCACATATACGCGTAACCGTTTGGCTGGAATTCAATTTTTAAATTTTGGCTTATCTGAAATATATTATAAAACATTGTTCACGTATAGGCGTATATTTACTTGCACCTCTACGTGAGAATGAAATATATATGTTTAATATTTGGTGATGTTGGCGTATCTGCATGTCATATGTTAAACATAACCTGTAAAGATTTAGTATTCGGTGTTTATCTATACAAACAATTGCGGAACAAGCACCAAGAGAACCTTACCTACATCCAGAATTATCTCTGCTCTCTTTGCATCAATTTTAGAGAAGGACATGATGAAAATAAAAATTTGTCAAAAGAAAAATATAACAAACACATTTTATAAAAAAACTTAAAGAGACAGAAAAAAGATCAAGACAAATTAGAAGCTCACGAGAACTCATCCAAGGTTACGTGCGCAGTTTCGATCTTCAACAGGTTATCTATCTTCCGATTTCAAAGGAAAAAGCTATATTTTACAAATCTAGATTATCTGTATTTAATTTCACGGTTTACGATCTGGTGAAAAAAAGTGCTTTTGTTTTACCTGGGATGAAACGAACAGTAAACGTGGATTGGCTGAAATTGCTACTTGTTTTTTTAAAGTAATTTCAGAGTATACTGTGAATGGAAAACAAAAAATTAATTTATATTTTGATGGCTGCTATGAATAGTGGCGTCTATGTTGCTTTAATCTCTGGAAAAACACAAAAATGTTAAACAAATTTCTTTAAAATTTTTCGAAACTAATCATGGCCAGAACGAGAGCGACAGTGCTCATAGTTATGCCTTAAAATATTCAAGAGATCTTTTTACTCCATCTCAACTATACCCTATAATGAGATGCTCTAGAAACAATCATCCTTATGACGTAATTCCAATGAATTTCAGAGACTTTTGGGATTTTAAATCTTTGTCCAAAGATTTAATTATATTGTTTTAGAGATAACGGAGCGGTTAAGTGGACAAGTATAATGAATTTGATGGTTACAAAAGATGAACCAATGGCAATTTTATTTAAATACAGCCATAATGAAAATAGCTACGACAAAATCATTATGAAGCAACGCATTGCCCTCTCAAATATTATTATCAAATCCATTTGTTTTAGTTTATTAGAATTGTTTTCGAGTTTGGTTTATTTTTAATATTTATTTTTAGAGATTTTATTTTGTTAACGTGAACTCCCATTTTCTAAATAAAAAGTTATCTTTTCAATTGTGTTTTTTTAATTGCTTTTGAAACATTATTTTGGCGTAAAAGAAAACATGCAACAAACTATGCCTACATAGAGGCGTAACTAAATGAATTATTTTGGGGTAACAGAAAATCTTTAACGAAACATTGTCACATAGGCGTAACTGTTTAAAACAATTTTTTTCTAAAAAGCGGAAAGTGTGTCCACGTTCATAATAGTGCCTTTATAAAGCTTAATTCTTTACCAAATAAATATAAAATAATGATTACCACAAGTTGAATATATTTTACTGGACAGCTATTTAATTTGTTATCACTTTCGTTTTTCTGCTCTACTGAAAAATGTATAAAATGCTAGTTACGCCACTACGTGCGGAGACCGACGATATGACCCATCAATCGCGTAAAGGCCGTTTTACATGCTGCAATTCTTCTTTGCAATATTCAATAGTCTTGAACAAAGGCATGCGCAGTTTGACAAAAGGTACAAATGTCTTGCCACTGCGCATGCTTTTGTTCAAGACTATTGCAACTTGCAAGAAAGAATTGCAGCATGTAAAACGGCCTTAAGTAGATTTTTAGCTAGCCGCGAACTAATGCATGACGGGTAGACAGACCGACAGACCGGCGGATTTATTAAAACGTATTTTTGGCATCTAGGGACATTAAAACTTGGAAGTCTAATTTTTTCACGATACAAAAATTTTATTTGGCCGCTATTTTGTTCCTCTATCTCGAATTCGTACCACAATTTTACCAGTTTACATCTATACTACAATGAATTCTTATACAATGCAGCCATTTTGTTTCGCCATATTCGATTTTTATCAAAATATTACCAGGTCATCCCCATGTGACCCTTAGTTATATATTATATTGATGGCGAGTGCCATAAAATCTTTTCGAGAACATGCAGAAAATCCGATAAACTTAAACTACATTTGCCACCGACGAACCTATAAAAATTCTTCGAGCATTTGTAGTTACTCCGTTAAGTAAAATTTGTAATAATTATTTATTTTGGATTAAATTGCTTGTTAAAAAGTGGTTTATGAAAATAAGTTATTTAATTCATGTTTTATTGATTCTTTCAAGGATAACAAAAAAAAAAACAGATAATAAGACTAAAATTATTTTATGTCATGAATAATAAATATGGGAACGTAACATCCCTTAAAATCAATATCCAAATTCTGTCGGGTATGGTTTCTTTGCATGTTGAAATACTATATAAAAGGATAATAAATATAATAAAATTTTTTTCTTAGGTCTTCATCAGTACAGTCAACTACATTCTCTTGGTAACCACAAATGTAGGTTTTGCTCCTTAAGTCAGAAACAGGTGACTATAGTTGGCCAAATTTCAATGTGCTTTAGCGGTCGTCCCAAAAAAAATCTTTTTTCTACTATATAATATTTCTTGTCATGTTAATTTTTTTCTACTTTCGATTTTTTTATTCTTGGGTTATGAGTTTCGCCACAGGTGGCTATGGTTCTCTTGGTAACTACAAATGTCGGTTTTACCCCTGTTGGTGCCTCTGGTGTGGTTTTGTTGTATTAAGTTTTTAGCTCTAGTTGTACTCGCCTTTCCGCTAGGTGACTCTACTGATGAAGACCTTAAGTCAGAAACACGTGTCTATAGTTGGCCAAATTTCAATGTGCGTTATATGTCCCCCAAAAAATCCTTTTTTCTATTATATAACAGTTCTTGCCGCGTTAATCTTTTTCTACTTTCGTATATATATATATATATATATATATATATATATATATATATATATGTATATATACACACTGTCCTTTATCCTTTTCTACTTTCTACTTATATATATATATATATATATATATATATATATATATATATATATATTTATACAGTCCTTTAAAAAGTTCGCATCATATGGAAATTGTTTTATTAGGTCACTTTGTCAAAGTTTAACATAGGCAATAAGTTTTGCTTTACTGAGAATGAAAAATGGCTTAGTCGAAAATAATCACGTGACTTGCGTTACCTGCCAAAATTGATATTTCTTTAAAAAAATTGCAGAAAAGGGGCTCATTTGCTAAAATATGAAAAAGAAAGTTGTTTATTTTTTAATTTTACATATGCTCACCAAATTTTGATCAAAAACTCCAATATTTATTTTTTTTTACTCCTAAATTAGTCAATTACGACATTTTTGTATTAAGATATCTATTTACTATCGAAAATGTTTAATATAGTTAATTTACACCTAAAATTTCCAAAATCACGACAACTATTTTTGAGAAGCGATTTTAATATTTTTCGAAAAAAGACAGACAGTGCAGTATTTAGGTATAAGAAATTAATATTATGATAAGGTTACTATCAGAACACATATTTTTTTAAGTTAGACAATTTTTATTTTTTTAGAATTTTCAAATTAATTTTTTGGAATTTTTGAAATCAGAATTGTCAGATTCTGAATAAGTTGTGTTTTTATATACTTTTTAATTTTGAATGTTTCAAATAAATCTAAAACAATCTGTTTTTTCGCCATGGAATTTACTGATAAATTCATCTGGCAACGCTGCAGACGATCCGAGATATCAGTTTTCATATAATATTTATAAGATACTTTATATAAGCGTTCCTTAACAATTTTAGATGTAATTCAGTGACAATCGGGTAACTGAAACACGAAATAAAACATTAAGGTTGTGTGATAAAAAATGGTCCTGTCTATGGAAAGATGGGTTGGAAAAGTTGCTGTAGTTACGGGTGCAAGTGCAGGAATTGGTGCAGCTATTGCAAAGCTGTTGGTTGAGAATGGAATGATCGTAAGAATTTACCTGTTATATATAAATATAGAGCTCGGTACAGATTTTTTTGAATTAATTATTTGCTGAACAGACAGGAATTACTAAGTTATTAATTTCGACAACGCATGTTGTGGTAAGATATTAATGTCGACTTCTTCAGTACAGGGTGTCCGGATTTGCTTGCAAAAGCAGGGTATCTGGCTTATTTTTAAAAATAGAACCTTGCGGTTTTCGCGAACCTGAGCTAATTTTTTGTGAAACTCATGAAGCCGTAAACAAAATTTTCATAGTTTCATAGTTTCTTCGTTTATGAGATTCAGGGCGAAATAGAAAATTTTGCATTTTGGGACCCCCCCTCGTATCTCGGTTATCCTTTAACTTAACGCAAAGAGAAAAATTGCTGCTTATGCAGTTTTTTACGCTAGATTCAGTGGCGTAGTCATATTTTTCATTTGAGTTGTTATTTTTTAGATATGACCCAAAGTTGTGTTTTTTTAAACGGGATACCCTGTATATTTGTCCAGAAATTGATTTGTCCTTTTAAAAGCTTCTCAAAAATATATAATAGTATGGGTCTATTTTAATAAACAACAACAAAAATCCTAATTTTTATAATTATCATCCCAAATTTTGCAGTAGGCCATGCAAATCGATGCCGTTTTCTTTTGTTTTCTTGGAAGCAAATGACATTTCCCAATTTTGTACGCGTATATAAAATATAGCGCTAGTTTTTTGTATTTATTTATTGTGTAAAAATATATTTGTATTATTATGGAAGAAAACCAAACTTTCGAACATTATGAAAAGTATGATATGTTAGCTTGTTTTATATTAAGTAATAAAAATGTTGAAGCGGCTTCTGAGATGTATTTTCGCAGGTAAATAATTAATTTTTAGGTATGTTGAAATACTATTGCTTAATTTTTATTTAGATATCCAGAAAGGAGGCAACCTAATATATCCACTTTTTATCGGATAAAAAATAATTTACTTAATCACGGAGCATTTATCAAACCTCGTACGAAAACATATAATAAAGAAAATCGGGAGGCTGAGGAAATTACGGTTTTGGCTAATGCAGAAGCTTACCCTACAAACTCTTGTAGGGCCAGTGAAAAGAGCATAGAGATTCCAAAAACTAGAGTTCAAGAAATTTTAAAAAAGCACAAATACCACCCATACAAATTTAGGCTAGTGCAGCACTTACAGCCAGGGGATGCAGAGCGTCGGGTAGTCTTCTGCAATTGGTTTCGAGAAAGATGCGATATGGTTAGAGATTTTGAAAGGAAGGTTATATGGTCAGACGAAGCACATTTCAGTAATTCTGGTATACTCAATAGGCACAAGAGTAGATTCTGGTCCCAGGAAAATCAACACCAAATATTTCCCAGAAGACAGCAAGGCAGGTTTGGTCTAAATGTGATAATTGATAAGATATTGCTTCTAAAAGGACAAACTTTTTTTTTAAGTAAATCGTAGTCCTAAAACACATATAAAATTTTATATATTTGAGGGAAATCTAACAGCCAATCGCTATATAGAAATTTTAGAGGCAGCTATACCTGAATTACTTGACGATGTTCCTCTAGCGCAAATTAACGAAATTTATTTTCAACAGTACGGTGCTCCTGCACGCAATTCTGGAATGACGAGATTATTTCTGGACAATAATTTTACCAATCAATGGATCGGAACAAATGGACCTATAAGATGGCCCCCTAGGTCCCCAGATTTGTCGATTTTAGATTTCTTTCTATGGGGATATCTGGAAAATAGAATTTACAAAGACCACTATGATAATGTCCAAGATTTAGGAAATGCAATAAGAGAAAATTTTCGCTATTTACAAAATCATCCCGTTATTTCGCTTAATTCCCTAAAACGATTACGAAAATTGTGCGAAACATGCATAGAACAAAATGGAAATCAGTTTGAACAGTTCTTTTGATTTCCTTGGTTACTGTAGTTCTTATACGACAGTTGATTTTTGCTGAAAGGCTTGTTACATAATAATTTATTACTCTTTTGTTCTTGTGTTACGTAAATCTAGGTAGGTGATACTTTTTTGGTGCGAAATTATCAATACATATTTTGATAAATAGATTTAATTACATATTTATTTTGATTTATTGTTAGGATGTAGATATTGTTAACGACTTTAAATAAAAGGCAGCATTGTTTTGCATGGCCTACTGCAAAATTTGGGATGATAATTATAAAAATTAGGATTTTTGTTGTTGTTTATTAAAATAGACCCATACTATTATATATTTTTGAGAAGCTTTTAAAAGAAAAAATCAATTTCTGGACAAATATACAGGGTGTCCCATTTAAAAAAAACAGAACTTTGGGTCATATCTAAAAAATAACAACTTAAATGAAAAATATGACAACGCTACTGGATCCAGCGTAAAAAATTGCATAAGCAGCAATTTTTCCCTTTGCGTTAAGTTGAAGGATAACCGAGATACGAGGGGGGTCCCAAAATGCAAAATTTTCTATTTCGCCCTGTATCTCATAAACGAGGAAGGCTATGAAAATTTTGTTTACGGCTTCACGAGTTTCACAAAAAATTAGCTCTGGTTCGTGAAAACCGCAAGGTTCTATCTTTAAAAATAAGCGAGATACCCTGCTTTTGCAACCAAATCCGGACACCCTGTACAAATTGAATACATATATACTATCTTAATTTTGACTTAAAAAAAAAACACAAAATTGTTACAAGGGCTGTAGATACCCCTTCCTTCCCAACTTCGGGTTGTGAAATTTGAAGGGATTTCAAAGCTTTATTTTTTATTTATAAACAAGCAATATAAATATATTCTGCTACTTATGTATTATATTTTTGGGGTATCGGATAGGCGTGTAATTGTTAGTTTTTTTTTGTATAATATAAAACATGTTGCAATATAGGGGATAAGATCACACTATTAAAGTTTTTTTTAATAAGCACTTTTTGCAGTCATTGCAATTTTTCAGTTGTGTGTCTTACATTTTTAAGCTGATTTATTTGGAAGTATAGGTAAAACCATTGAATGTTTTTATATAATCAACGGTTCGGCCTTACTTCAAAATTATTATTCTAAAAATGTTTTCATAGATTTTGACATATCACACAATATTGAATCACACAGTTGCACACAGGACCAAAAATAGAAATACGTCGTATTATAATAAATGTGACAACCGCTTTTTTATTTTTACTTAAGTTTCGTTCATTACAAGTCGCTGTTATGATTTTTGGATACATGTTTACTATATTTTCTACATATATTGCCTCTCATTAGTTGCATATTCTGTTTAACTTTTATGATATCTTACAATATATTTTTTTAATATTATCTATCTAACTCCACCCACATATTCGTTTCCTTGAGCCCTACAAATCCTAATGTCCAATAATTACCGCTCCTATAAAATATTGTAACGGAATAGACTATAGCAACGAAATAGAGTGTGTTTTCATTTAGAACCGTGATAAGTTAGTTTAAGTTTTAGACATTTATACAGAAGCCACTTTTATCCTATTTAGACGGAAATGTAAATTATTATATATTATTATCATATTACATATATAAAGTAGAACTCTAGGCGACACCTATGAAGTATTTATTAATTAAGGGTTCAGGGTGCGTCATTGACGACTCATTGCGTTTCAGACAATAAAGAAGCAGTTCTTGTCAAATTAGGTGTCGACCTTTTTTCTGATTTCAAAAACAAGAGTTAGTCTGTGTCAAAGTTCTGTTTGTTACAGTTGATTTCAAATTTTTGTGGTCTATGGGGCTTTACGTATACAGTGGGTTGTGAAAGGTGAGGGTTTATCAAACATATTTTATTTTCATTCTATGATTAATTTAGGGAGCAAATTTTACATATTTTCAAGAGTTAAATATATGGTTTATTTAAAGATTTTTGTTTTATTTTCTTTTGCGCTAAGTTTGGGGATTTTAAGCAAATTCCGTAATTTTCTAGATTTAAATACTTTTTTTGTTAATAATTTTAAGTGTTATTTTTGTACCGTAATTTACACCATTTTAATTCTTGTTGATCTTTAAGTTGTTTAAAAAAAACAAATCTTTTATTTAAACCATTTAAAACATATTTAAAAAAATTAAAGATATCCGTATTCAAGAAGAAGTTACCAACGTTGTTGCAGTTTGCTGTTGTTGAAGTTATAAGTGGCCGCTGAATTGGTGAGATAAGATGTTTAATTAAATTTGTACTAACAATTATATTTGATAACATTGTAAATTATAATTTACGAAGAAGCCTACAGAGTACGTTTGATCTCACTTAATTTCAGTAATGTGATTGGGTTGCCCGTTATGTCTCAAATAAATAAATAAAATAAATAAATAATTTTAAATATTATAAATAATGGCTCTATAACATTGGTACAATATGCTTTGTCTCCTCAGAGCTGGTTTTTCCTGACTTCAAAAACAAATCTAAGGAAACAACTCAAATTTCGCAATCTTCGAAAACATGTTTATCATTTTTTATTTCAGATTGTGCTCCTTGATGAAATCTACAGAATGTAATTTTTTTCTGGTTCCGATCCCTTTAAACCTCTCGAACTTTTTACTAAAAAGTCACTGGCCATTTTTATAACATAGTCAAATTCTTCATTCTATTCTGTACCTTTTTGATCTCTTCGGTTTTTTCTAGATTTTGCTCTGTTTAGAAATTATATATTATTATTGTTATGTGATATGTCAATAAATTATCGATAACTATCGATATATCGATAAAATTTCCATCCCTAGTCGTGAACAAAATTGTAACTATGGATGTAATATATCTGCAGTCAATATGAAACTGGTTGTATTAACCAGTCAATGCGCGTTGAGACCTATAGTAGAAAGACCTTCTTCCGGAAATCTTAATGTACCAAATGAATATACGAAAGGCCATTTTCCCAGCAGACAGGGCTTCATTTAACGTCAATGCCGTCCTAGGCCTGAAAATCTTATCATGTTAATACATATTTTTGAACAAAGCATAAAACGCAACAAAACAGGGGTATGTATTTAGGGCATGCATGGCATGCATGGCTAATGCTTTCTTCTCAATAAACTTTGTATCTTTTGCGATATCTTTAAAACTAAGTTCAGCAATATTTCATACGAAACACATTTTTTTCTTTGTTATTTGAAAAGATACGGAGAAAATGCAACAATTAAAAAACATATTTTTGCCTTTTAATCGAATGCGGCAGTCGAAAAAACTTTGAGAAATAATATATACATATATATATATATATATATATATATATATATATATATATATATATATAATATATATATATATATATATATATATATATATATATATATATATATATATATATATATATATATATATATATATATATATATATATATATATATATATATATATATATATATATATATATATATATATATATATATATATATATATATATATATATATATATATATATATATATATATATATATATATATATATATATATATATATATATATATATATATATATATATATATATATATATATATATATATATATATATATATATATATATATATATATATATATATATATATATATATATATATATATATATATATATATATATATATATATATATATATATATATATATATATATATATATATATATATATATATATATATATATATATATATATATATATATATATATATATATATATATATATATATATATATATATATATATATATATATATATATATATATATATATATATATATATATATATATATATATATATATATATATATATATATATATATATATATATATATATATATATATATATATATATATATATATATATATATATATATATATATATATATATATATATATATATATATATATATATATATATATATATATATATATATATATATATATATATATATATATATATATATATATATATATATATATATATATATATATATATATATATATATATATATATATATATATATATATATATATATATATATATATATATATATATATATATATATATATATATATATATATATATATATATATATATATATATATATATATATATATATATATATATATATATATATATATATATATATATATATATATATATATATATATATATATATATATATATATATATATATATATATATAAATATATATATATATATATATATATATATATATATATACATAAATATATATATATATATATATATATATATACAATAAGCCTGTAAAAAGTAACAAATATAAGAAATGACAGCAGTTTAATCCGTAGATAGAAAAAAAGTTGCATAATGCTATTATTATTGCCTTTTTATTGGATCAAGTGGTCAAATAACCTCTCATATAACTTTTTCAATAGCTTGCTATCATTCTTATTCCTCCATTAGGTTGCTGGATTGGCCAGACGAAAAGAAAGAGTGGAAGAACTTTCAGACAAGCTTAAAGGTGCCAAAGGTCAACTACATGCAGTTAAATGTGATGTCAGCATAGAAGAGGATATTCTAAATGCTTTCGAATGGATATTTGAAGAACTTGGACCAGTTCACGTCCTTGTAAATAACGCTGGCATAATAAGGTTTACCAATTTAACAGATGGGGATAGTAAACTTTGGAAAGAACAATTAGGTACGTAAATACAGTAAACTAATAACTCAAAACTAAAAAGTCTACTTATTTTCTTCGACCTCCTAAAGTTCTACAAGGTGTAGGTGTGCTAGGAAAAAGAGAACTGGTGATAAGACAATAGGGAAGGTTTCTTTTTCGAATTAATGCTTGCTTTCTTCAAATTGCGATTCTATTTACACCTATATGGACAAAATCTTATAATTTCTGTCTCCAAAACCGAGATGGATGATATGATAATAATAATGTCAACATTGGTATTAATTTAAAGTATCTAAAAAATAAATACATAAAGATCCATAAAGTTAAAAAGAAATAAGAAATAAGTAAATACCTATAACATTGTAGAACTTATTAGTGTAGATATTTTGTTTGTTTCTTCAAAATTACAACGAACACTTGTTTAACATTCAAGCAGCTTATATTTTAAACTTTTTTGTATCGATAACATATACAGAGTAGAAAGGGCGCGCGGAAAAGACGAAATCTTTTATCAGATTATGGTGACAATAACAGAGTTTAGTACGTAGAATACATCCAAACACTTTATAATTGATTTTCCAGATACAAATGTCTTGGGACTTAGCATAGCGACACGTGAAGCAATCCGAATAATGAGAGCAAACAAAGTCGATGGACATATCATCCACATAAACAGCATATCTGGCCACTACGTCCCTGCGAGCCTGCCAGATCTCAACGTGTATCCCGGTACGAAACACGCGGTCACAGCTTTAGCTGAAACATTGAGATTTGAGCTTTTGAAACAAGATAATTTGATTAAAATTACGGTAAGTTAAATAAATAATAAAAAACCAACTTTCGGAGCAAGGTTGATATGTAAAACCTGCTAGGGTGATTTTTTCAGATTACATTTTATTTGGCCGCTATTTTGTTCCGCCATCTGTAATTCATACCACAGATTTACTAGTTCATCTTTATACTACAATTACTTATGGCACACAATTTGAAATCAGTTCGTTAAGTAGTTTTTTCAGGTTGAATGTTTAAATACTTTTCTAAACCGCTATTTTGTTTCGCCATCTTGAATTCGTACCAAAATTGTACGAGTGGATTCCTACATAATACTTAATTTTTGTACAAATTTTGAGAAAAATTGGATAATTAATTTTTGTAGTAATAATTTCTTTAACAACGTTTCACTAGGCCGCCATTTTGTTCCGGATTGGATTTTAATCAAAATATTACCTGGCCAACCCGACATGAGCCTTAATTTCTGACTAAAATTTGAAGTCAATCTGATTGATGTGCAAAATTTGAGATAAATTGGACAAGTACTTTCTTAGTAATATTTTTTTAACATTTCACTAGACCACCATTTTGTTTTGCCCTAGTGGATTTCAATATTGGAAGTCAATCGAGTAAGTAGCTTTTTAGCTATGCCGCGAACAGACAGACCGACAGGCCGAAAGATTGACAGACAGACAGACACCGACGGAATTGAGAAAATATGTTTTTCATCATCTAGGGAATCTGGAAGATAAAGGTATAAAAGAAGAGGGTGATTTTTACACGATTACAATACTTTCCTTTTATAAGGGAAGTAAAAACAAAGTTCATTACTTTATTTAATATAATAAAAAAAACTGGCTCTAGCGGAGTTTTAAGCACCAATCCCGAAAAAAAAGGTCTTAGCTTTATACTATTTGTATCATTTTAGCTTAAATAAATGTGGGTCTGGAGATTTACCGCCCAAACTCCCCTTAAACACGCCACTAATGTACTAAAAATAATCGACAATAACTCAGAAAGTTTGATTTGCACACTCATGTTGTTAAGTATCGTTAAATTCCTGTTTTATTGCTCCCTTTAAATATAAGAAAATAATCCGCAGAAAAGTAATTAAACGAAGAACATTAAAAACAATTTCGGCTCACAAGATTTTTAGAAATTGTTTAAATGTCTTAACTCGACATTTTAAATATTGGTGAAATCCTGAAGATAAATGTCAATATATCCGAAACTTAGCATCTTAAACTCATACTATTATATATAGATGGACTTGACTTTAAATAATCTACATAAATCTATACCAATATACATAGTGACGTATTTAGGATAGGATACTTGTCATCTGGAAAAGTAAGATACAACCTGTTCACATACATAAATTTCAAAATTTCACATGAAACCGAGAAAATGTTTATCTATTTTTTTTTTTATCTCTTACAGGTTCCGAGGTAAGATATATAGTACATCGTCCTACTTGGGACCTGTACTGTAAATACAAAGTGTCTGAATTTGTATAATCAGTAGTCAAAAAAACAATTAGTAAATTTCAAAAATAACCAAATTAGCTTTATTTTAATGCATCTTAAAAACAACTCTTTAGGCTATGGATCTATATATGGGCAATGGCCATTTAATTCAACAAGATTTATACTGTCATTAATTTTTCAAAAAAGACTTAATACTGTACTGCAAAATATATGGTAGATATATAAACATTTTCTTACCTCAAGGTGCCATTAATTTCCTACCAGTTCATGGGTTAACCTATTAATTTAAATATTTTTAGAATCTTAGCCCAGGAGCAGTTCGCACCGAACTAGCGGAAGCTGCAGGAACGAATATAGAGGAGGTAAAGAAAATATTTGCAACTCTCGATAAGAGTAAGGCAATAGATCCTGAGGATATTGCTGATGGAGTAGTATATGCTCTGTCAACTCCCCCTCATGTTCAGGTATGTAATGTTGGTATAAATCTAGTAAAGGTCGGCTTGAAATGAATTTTTCGAAAAATAATTCGAATGTATATTGGAATAAATTTTTTTCCGAAATTGTTTCTTTCGAATACATAATTTATCCAATAGTAAACTTATTATTGTTATTAATTAACTCTCTTTCTAGAAAACTTCTTCCGATATTTTATATTCTGGGAGAGCTGGTCCTTTTTTTAAAGTACCCATACATAATGACAAAAGCATACTTTTAAATTGTGTTGCAAATGCAAAATGCCAACCCTCACAATAGGTGGATGGGTACTAAGTCAACAACAAGTTAGGCGCCGGAGTGCCACGGCATCATCGTCACAGATTAACCATCAAATGGGAAACAATTAAGATTCTCGGTATACCAAAAACAGTCACGCTCAAAGTCATGACATTGTAACGAAAATCACTAATTTCCAAAAAATATACAGGGTGTCCCACGACGAACTGCGGCGATCAATTTCTCAGAAAGTAGGATTTCGCGCAAAATATTTTCAAGATGACGGCACTTCCGGTTATACCGGAAGTAGACGTCAACTTTCTTATTTCAAATAAAACACCCTGTATATAATCGAATTTTTAGATTCCTCTAAAATTCTAGGTATATTTCATGTATAATATCTTATACCTAAGTTCAACTGTTTTTGAGATATTTTGAATTGTATGTAAAAAATGACGTTTGCAGGTCTAGACATAACTATAAATATCTGCTGATCGAAGTCTCTATTATTTATTTGCGATTGGCTTCCTTATCCTAAAGGGTACACTTTTGTGGCCTGTGCTGATATTTTTATAATAAATAAATATAGGGTGATCAAAAACTGACATTATAAATATACTTTAAAAAATCGTTAAAAGTTACTTTTTTCAAATAGAAACCCCCAATTTTTATAATTTTATCTTATTTAACACTTAAAATAAGGGTGACTTTGTATAAAGTTGTCTATTACAAAAATTTGTAGTTTTTAGTTAGTTAGTTAGCACTAAAATAAAAATTTTAAACTAAAAATTTGACGTTTATTGAATTTCCGCAAGCCTCTGGCTTCAATCCGAAGTCAACTTTGAAGTGCAATTCGAATTTTGTCTAATGTAAATGACACCATACTCTTGTCATTTGTTAAGCAAGCTAGTTTCATAACAGGTTCGAATTGAAATTGAATGTAAATGTAGCTTTAGTTTATCAAACACTCAGCGATAAATACACATTGTGGTCGTCAGCTCCAGACTATATAAATATATATGTGACTACTGTGTAACGTTCGCGAGCCAACGAATGTTTTTGAACGAATCAGTTAGCTGAAGTTTTGAAATAATTTATTCGCTTTATAAAGTACTGAATCTCGTTCATCTGACGATTTGGTAGAGGTAACGTTCGCCAACGAACGAAATTTTTGGAACGAATTAGTTAGCTGAACGTTTCAAATACTGGCTTTGTAAAATTCCAAATCTCGTTCATTTGATAGCAGCGGCTCGTGAACGAGTTTGATCTCGTTTTCATCATTTCAGTAAAGTAAGTAACTATAGGGGATTCAGTAACAAAAAATCTACTGGTTAAGTTTATGTCAGAGTAAAACTACCCTTATAGTAGGTAACTTATATCATTGGGTTATTGATAATTAATTAAATCTACCCGGACTTGGACTTTTACTGTATTTAAAAGACAAAAGATGGTATTTGTTTATTTGGGTATATATTGGTCCAATAAAAACCAAGAAGACCAGGTTTTTTTATATCTCAAAAATTTTAGATATAATTAGAGGGATATGGTATTCCGTTTTAAAGGTCACTTTATTCGAGAAAAATAATCTAAAAAGTTATGTTTTTTCACCTTAGCATGGTTAACGATAACTTAATGTATAAAATTAAATAATAGGGATATATTATTATCCAAAATTTAACGGTTAAAAACTTCAATTACCAATAGAAAGTGGGGGTATTGCTCACAAATGTCAGATATGATATCGGCTTGTGTCCACCTAAAGTGGGACACCCTGTATATTATATATATATATATATATATATATATATATATATATATATATATATATATATATATATATATATATATATACAGGATGTCCCACTTAAGGTGGACACAAGCCGATATCACGGGCATTTTTTAACGGATCATGTTTATTTTTGGTGTGATTATGTGGAGTTAGGAGGCGCATATTTTTATTGACTTAAGGTTGCTATACCTCATAGGCGTACGTTTTTATGTGGACGCAAATAAAATATTTTGAAGAGTAAACACCCTGAAGGGAATATTTCATTTCAAATTCAATACTAGCTGTGGATTGTTTACAAACCAGAATATTCAAATATCAATTTTGGTAATGGTATCTTAAAAAGTATTCGAAATATCTCTTGAAAGAACTAAAATATTGCGTCTTAAAAAAAATTCTTACCACCCGGAAATATTACTCTAAATATACATTTTGATATATATATATATATATATATATATATATATATATATATATATATATTCGTGAAAAAATTACATATTTTTGCTTTGCTACATATATCCTTTTCCGGTCAAGAAATCTTGAATAAAAGTATGTGAAAGCACATTTTTATTTCTTCATCATCATCAATGATGGAGCGCGCAACCACAAACCCATCAGAAGGCGAGCGCATTATGTATTCTTAACAAAGTCAGCCTCAGGTCGCAATCGAGCCAGAGACCTTAAGCACCGAACAGCAAACACACAGCTATTGGAGCCACGCTCGCCTCCCCTTTTCCCTTCGCCAAAATTCTTTTGGTTTGCCGCCGTAACTTTCTACTTACATAGACGTTTTCGTTTTTGATTGTCTCACATCAATGATCTCTTATTTGAGATCTCCCTAGATGGAAGCCCTCATGATGAGCGTAAAGGTCCAGAAATTGAGCGCAAGATGGGTATTCTGTGACACAAACTACAGCAATTTCTTCTCGTAAGCCGTTTTCGTATAAACATTTCATATTTTTGCTTTGCCACATATACATATATATATATATATATATATATATATATATATATATATATATATATATATATATATATATATATATATATATATATATATATATATATATATATATATATATAACAAAAATAGGAAAATATTAGCGCGGTAGGAACTCGTATATAATAGAAAAGTAAATTTACCAAGAGAGGACATGTTTATGGTTCATGATTTTTTTAAAGCTAGGCGAGCGCTTTAATATTGCAGAAGTGCGAGGAAGGAAAGTATCATATCAAGCATAAATGGCAATAAAAATTACTTAAAATGCTTCCCACACCCAAAATAATAAGATAAATTACAGTAGTGATAAATATTTTTCATAAGAAATAGTTTTTTCGCAATTTTACAACCTAGAAATTTTTTCCCGTCTAACAGTTCTTAAAAATACATTTTATATAAACCATTAGATAAAACCTATATGCATATACCTACCTAATAGTTTTTTTTTTAATTGGTTGTGATTTATTATGTGTTTATTCCTGATTTAATGCCAGTTTTAACGCCAATTTGTTGTAAAGCTGTTACAAATTCAGATATACTTAATTTTAAATCTACTTTTTATCAGTCATTTGTTAATAATAAAAAAAAGAAGGTCCAAAAAATGTCGTAGACTTTAAAATATTGTTCATTAGAAATAGATCCCCGTTTACCACATATAAGGGCTGTAATCGGCATTCGAGGTTTGAATTATTATTAATTAATTATCGAAATATTCAAAAATCTGCTGATTAAAAAAACAAATTCTTTTGTTTACAGTCATTCATTTGGCATCTAGTTTCATTCTACAAAATAAAAAGAATGGTTAAATATCGGATTGGATGAGACGATATCAGTTTCTAATCTCTGTTTATTTTAGGAACAGAAAAAAAATTATTTGCTATTAAAATCGTCTACCTTAGATTATTTTATTTTATTAATAGATAAAAATAATCTTATTGATCGTTAAGTTAAAACCTCATTTAAAAAATATTTGCAGTTAATCGTTTTGAACTTAATTGGTTTTACATCAAAGTTGAATCTACAGAAACAAATTAAATAAAAAATGAATAAGGGAATTTTTTGAATTATAGATCACATTTTCAGGAAACCGATTGGTTGTCTCGGATTTTTATACTAATCTAGATCCTTTGACTTTATGATTTGTAGGATTGTTCATCTCTAGGTGTATTATTAAATTTGACCTGCAATAAAAATTTATAGTTATCATTTTTAAGGGCACATTGAGGCTTTGTCTTGATCTTTTATTTCTCAACAAAAGTTTTCGTTTTCGTCGTTTATTCACCGTAGCATAAACAAGTTTTGGTTGAATTTTCAGTATGGGCTTCCTGGCTCAGTGGTGGGATTCTCGGCTTTAGATGTAGCGCATATATGTTCGATTCCCCGTTCAGGTGGATGACTTTTTTTAGTTCGTTTTTTTTAAGAAAAATAATAGTCAATAGAAATGCGGATTGGGTTAACGCCAACCAAACTCTGGGTCTATATTAAAACAAGGATTTTCTTAACGAAATCTATATTGTTAGGAGGATCTATCCCGTATGTCCCACGCCCTAGTAATTGATAGCTCATCACAGTTTTACATAAATACGCCCCATGTGATTTTATTAAGAACATAGACACGCCATATTGATAAAATTACCCAATAGATACAAATATGATACCTCTAGAAACTCACATCTCTTTTTCCAACCTTTTAAACATTATAAAACTTCTTTAAAAACTTTATCTTTGATACTGGTTCCTCGATCTGTGAGCTGGTAACTTTAAATTTAAATGGTGTAATTAACTATTATCTGTCTATTGTTCGAACCGATACATTGTTGTCAGTTTTTGAGAATTAATTAATCTATTTTTAAAATGTTACTTTAATAAACCGTTAGTGTTTTACCGATATTAATATTTGCCGCTTTTCAGTGGTTTAGGCAGATGTCCCACGAAAAAATGTGAAAAATAGCATTTTTAAATTATGTTTTCAGTATTTTGATATTAAAGTATAACCCAGGCGAGTCCAAACGGAACTGGAATCGAATTATTTTCTAGGGCTCGACGAAATGAGGGAATTTTTACCAGCTTCTATTATCGATGTACCACCTAAACGTCGAACGTACTTAGACAGAGAGTGTGTCTAAAAAAAACCTGAAGAAAATATTTTTATCAAAAATCTTCATGTTTATTTCCCCTTTAGTACATTTTATTTTAAAATGTTTTTTTATTTTTATTTTTTACGTAACAGAAACGGAATTAGATCGTGTTAAATTGGAATGGCTATTCGACGTTTCTCCTTCAATTGTACGAGGCTTCTTCAGGGAACTTTACTCCACTAGATCTGAACACTGATCTCGCGGAGTAAAGATATCTGAAGATGCCTCGTGCAAACGTCGGATAGTAGTTCCAATTTGACACGGCCTAATCCCAAGACCATTATTTCTTAGGTGATTGATTCTCAGTTAAAACCGTAGTTTAAAACCAGCTAGGTAAATACTTACGTAAAAATATGTGATATTTAAAAATATTTTCGAGTGTAGTAAACGTATATTTAAAATTTTTTTTATCTTTTAGATAAAGGAGCTCACCATTAAACCAGTAAAAGAAGAATTTTAAAATCACAATCAAACTAAAAGGGCCTTAGAGACCATATAAAATTCAATTTTGAAAACTAGTGCACTGAATTTTAGAGATATATGTTAATTGTTCTTTGCACTTTTTTATATCAGTAAAAAACAAGGTATTTGTATATCTATTATATATTCTTTTTTTCTGTATTTAAATAAGATTAACAAAGTTTGCTACATTGAATTATTTTATTTATAAAAACTTAAGGGGGAACTGCACGCAGTATTATGGATCATTTGCAAGCCTTCCGCCGCTGCAATATTATGTTAATGCTGTAAGAGATATTTATTAACTAACTTCAAGGTGATTTAATTAGAGAAATATGTATAGCTGGGCACTAAATACGATTTTTTATGAAATAATTAAAACTAGAATTATAAAACAGAAGTCGATTTGTCTATTTTTGACCATTTTTTACAACTTGTTGATGCAAATGCCGTCGCATATAATTTTTTTATCCACAAAATGGCTCTTTACCGCCTTTTGCAAAATTTGAAAATGGTAAATCGTACTCATGTCTTTGTATTTCTGCAGCGCGTGAACCCTTTTGAACCCATTTTTAACCGAAATGTAATTTAAATTGCCTATACATAACACAGTTTTTTGAAGTCGGACCCGCAGGAAGTTTTTTCTAATACATAGGTACCATTTCATCTTACTTTGAACTTGACTAGACCTTGTTGCTGATTTTTCACTTTTTGCGTGCAGTTCTCTATCTTGAAATATATTAGAAAGCTGTTTAAAATAATATAGTTTTATTGTATCTCCTTAGCCTTCCAATTTCCTGTTTTAAAAGTTATGTATTATTTATTCTACCCGAGCAGTCCCAGGATATTTTTTGCATCTCTGATGCCAATTTATAAGATTTTCATTTATTCTAAATCTAACCCAAATTCGGATTCAATTGAACCTTTAACATATTACTGTTCTTGTTTTTAAATAAAAATGTACGTATCTTAGAACAACTAACGCGACGGCTCGTTAAGTTCATCAGCTACAGGTGAAGTTTTCGAGAAAAAATCATTTAGAATTACGTCTGTTATTTCCGAGGAATTTGAAAAGAAAGGGAAGTTGTTAAGAGCTGTTATCCCCTGAATATTTTACCAAATTACAAGGTATTTTTTTATCAGAAAATAAGAAAAACAATGTTATTGAAAGTAAGGCAGGAGAAGAGAAAAAAAGAGCAATGGAAAAGGGGAATATTAAAGAAAGAAAACATAGCCCTTAAGGCAATACAAAATCCCAGGATAAGCTCTAAGCTTATTCAGGAATGTAAGGAGGAACTAGCAAGAAGGATGCCCGGACAGAGCAGTGTCCGGTGGAATGAGCGGGTTGACAATTTGGTAGGACAAGGCTCCTCGACGCAGCCCCGACTAGATAAGAGACAAACTTCCTAGACCCTAAACAAATATGTGTGGGATAAAACAAAGGCCAACTAGAGAAATAAAGAAAGCTGCTGGCAGTCTAAGGATATGCTTCCAGAACCGTCACCGACCAAGGCTGTCTGGTTGCTGTCAAGAAGCTGCCGTACAATCGCGAATAAGGTCGGAATTCTGACCGGTCACTGCAGACTAAATAGGTACTTACATTTATTAGGAATAAAGGATAGCCCATTCTATCATCTTTGAAGAAAAACTTCAATACCACTTGATAGGGATCTGTGATACATGGGGCAGACTCAGAAGGAAACCTTTGGATCAAGCGCCCTACCTAGGGACGAGTTAGAGATCCTTGATTGTGATAAGCTGCAAGCCTTCATAAGAAGGATGGGCAGAAGGTTATCTAGGGTAGAGCTTCGCCCACCCACCCTTACTATTGCTAAGAAAACAACCGAATAATATCAAAAATATACAATTTGAATCTCCTCTAAACGAGGTAAAAGAGGAACCTGGTTACGACTACGTTGAATGTCGTGAAAAATGGCGTACACATAAAAACTACATATATTTAAAAAAAGAATGAGATTCTCCAATATATTACACGACCTTGGAATGTCGATCTAGTAGGTAAATCTCAGTAAGTCTTTAACAATGTGGATGTCTGAGGGGACATCAGGTTTCCGCATCTCCCTAGAAATTACTTCTGATGCTGCGCGCATAACCCTTTATCTTAATTCAAAACGGACCCGCCTCCCACTTCCACATCCAAAAGGTCATTCTGCTTGCTATTTATTTGTGGAATAATGCAGATTCCGGAAACAGGATGGAAATTCGAAAAGTTGTAGGAATCTCACGGTGCTTTATAAGAGAATAACCGGATAACTTCTAAAGTAGCTGAGTTTCCTGTATTTTTCCAAACCAACACAAAAAATCCTTACCTTTCTGCATAAGTCTGTATCCCACGAGAAGCATCACTAACTCTAATGACTTCCATCATCTTTACCTGAAATATTAAAAAAAAAACAATAAAGAAACGTATCTTAAAACTAAACTAAAGTAAATTTGTCAAAGCGAGTTTCACGACTTAGCGTGCATACATTATTAATATATAAGATATGAACAAGGCCACATAGGCGCCCCAATATATTTTCAGTGAAAGACCTAACATTTATTGCCATCGTATATGTAAATTTCACGACGATTTGGCATCTCTCTCTAAAATCTTAATTGGACATCCAGAAAGCAGTCTTCCTTGATGCGTGTGACCTGGTCAGGAAAATCTTTCAAGATAACACTAGGACTACACACCTTGACGCTTGGCCTCTAGGATAGATAAGTGCTACTAACAATTATTAGGAGTGGTGGAAAATTTTGATATTTAACAAGTAGAGAAGAGGCAAACAATCTTAGAAATATACAAAATAAACCCAACCTGAAACGCGTCATGAATATACAGAAACCTAACCTTTTTGTTTCTAATAAAATCAATTAATATCCAGAAATGTATATTCAGACCGACTTCCTCTCACTTTCACCAGTGTCATTCTACCTCACTGGCCCTTAAGCCCAAAGTCTACCCTCGTTAACAAAAGCGAAATAGGATGCAATCACGTCTTGAGGAATCCTAAAAAGGATATATCATCTGCTATATATAGATGATCTTAAGATGTGCGGTGAAACAAAGTCAAAGTCTAAGTCAAAAATCTTAAAGCTTAAAAAGCTGTAAAAACTAAGATAGCTTAATCTAAGCATATTGACTTAAAAATTACATCACAATATTTACATAAAGCAAAAAAAATATTACGTAAATGGTTAAACTAACAGTAATTTAGTAACAAATTGGGCATCACAAAATAAAACGGCAAAAATTACTAATATAACAATAAATTAGGCAATCACAAGTGGTTGTCATAAAATTCCTGCAAGCTGTAAAATGATTTTTATATTAAAATACGTTTTAAAGAACTTCTAAAAAATGTAATGCTTGTTATTGGTTTTATACCTAGTGGAAGGTGATTATATATCTTAAACCCCTCAAAAACGTTCGTTTTTCTTTGACGGTGAACGCTGACCGCTGAATAGGTAAGGGTATACTATCAGGGTACGTTGTTTCATACTAATGACCCATTTGTATTTCCTAAATTGCTTATGAATAAGCGATGCAGCTTCCAATATCAATAAGCAAGGAAAGATAAGGATTTTATGTTGATAAAACAAAGGCCTACAGTGATCTCTAAGCTTGGCCTGACATATATAGCAAATTAAAACCTAAATTAAACTAATATTGAGAAGAAAATCCCCAGAGCGGAATATCATATCTCAAATAGGTATCAACCAAACTGAAGTAAACATTTCTAGCCATGTCACTTCGCAGCTCATTCGAAACTATGCGAACTGCATAGCAACCAGCCGCCAACTTGTCATTAAGTGCCAGAATGTAGGCACTTTTAGCTTATGATCTATCTAGACACCCAAGAACTTGATACAATTTTTGTTAGTAATATGTATTTCATCTATGTAACAGAGGACAAATTTCACTCACTCCTAAAAATAATCGACATTTTCAGCAAAGGCATCCAATCAAAAAGGTGTAGAGAAAGAATCATAAATAGCAAATTAAAACCTATAAGAAAGACATAAATAGCAAATTAAAACCTAAATTAAACTAATATTGAGAAGAAAATCCCCAGAGCGGAATATCACATCTCAAATAGGTATCAACCAAACTGAAGTAAACATTTCTAGCCATGTCACTTCGCAGCTCATTCGAAACTATGCGAACTGCATAGCAACCAGACGCCAACTTGTCATTAAGTGCCAGAATGTGGGCACTTTTAGCTTATGATCTATCTAGACACCCAAGAACTTGATACAATTTTTATTAGTAATATGTATTTCATCTATGTAACAGAGGACAAATTTCACTCACTCCTAAAAATAATCGACATTTTCAGCAAAGGCATCCAATCAAAAAGGTGTAGAGAAAAAATCAGAAATAGCTGATGTAAACAAAATTTAACGGTGGAAACTAAAGCCATCTATGGTTGAACGGTATAATTTCTGAATTACTTGTTTGATATTGTCAAGTACTTGCTCTTAATTTCACCTGGGCCAATTCAATCAGCTAACCAAAATAATACACGAAGAGAACACAATAAAATAGCAATTAACCTGAAAGCGTATTTCCACTCTACTAATTCATCTTCCCCAGTCCCCACAGTCGATCATAATTTTCTTCCGGCAACATGTGCGCCAAATGTGCTAGACCCGCCCCTGCGTAAAAGATGATTATAAGATAAATCAAGGCTAATTATATTTGTCATCCTAGCCGATGCTATTAAGTTGCTTTTGTATTGTTGATAAATGTGATAAACAATTTTCTAGTTGTTTGGTGCAGCCGACAGTTAATTAAGTGCAATTATTTTACCCAAAATCATTATTTGAACATTTACGATATACAGGTCACAGCTACGATCGTCTATAGTTAAGCGGAGATTTATCTATACGGGGGATTCTATCAATTTTTTTCAACAACAGAAAAAAAAGGGGACGTAATAAAAAAATGATAATCTAGGAGTTAATAAAAAATGTAAAAATTAAATGCATTTTCCCTGTTTTTTACTTCTTTATGAGCTAGAAACATATATATATATATATATATATATATATATATATATATATATATATATATATATATATATATATATATATATATATATATATATATATATATATATATATATATATATATATATATATATATATATATATATATATATATATATATATATATATATATATATATATATATAGCTTTAAAGTTTTCACATTTCTTAAATCCACGAGCCGCCACTGATGTAGACATTGAAGGAAAAGTTCCAAGATGTAACAAAGAAGTGCTATCTGTCTAATAATGCACTAGCATTTATTTTTGATCATATTCGATATGAAATGGGTTGAGAGCATGTGGCTAATGTATGCAAGCCTATTCCAAGGTATTCCCACCGTTCTAATAACCATAGTATCATTTAATAAAACAAAATCTCGTCGCATGATATGTTTAGCATGGGGGCTGAGTCAAACTGGACAGGATATAGTGGATGTGACTTCTTAGGTATTTAGCGGGAAACTCCACTTAAAATATCTAGTAGGTATCGCAAAAGCCTATTCCAAAGGAATTTTGAATGTGAGATAAGGGTTGATATTAATAAATGCAGAGACATTTGAAAATTGCGACGTTTGTGAAGTAGAGCCTTAGTTGAAATTGAAAAAAATCGAGTGGAAGATTCTACATATTAGATCAGATCTTCACGAGAAATTAAAGTTATTAACATTAGCATTAGCAAATATAATCAAGGTATAGCAGCAAAATAGCCTTTAGAAAATGGGCTCTATATGAATTACCATCTCTGAGAGAGACAACTTCGGATATTTGGGCTTTAAAAAAAAAATTTGGAGAAACCACGATATATAATTACAGGTTTTCAAAATGTTCTCATAATAAAGAGAAGGATGCTGCCAAATATATTGATACAGAGATGAGATATATCAGACTCTATCTGAATTAAGATATATCGCCATTCGAGCGTTGAAATTTGGATTTTGGTAAAAAGATTTTTTCACTTGCTTATCATAGTTATGAACACTTTCAAGGAAGTTATTATGGTAGAAACCAACTAAAGGCTAGTAAAAAGAAAAAAATTTAACAAGAACATTAGAATTTACTCTCGTATACACGACCCCTTTGTCATTGTAGGTGACAGATGGATTCGTAAGTCTTGAAAAATTTTAATTTTTAATATTTAGAAATGTATCAAGTAAAAAAAAACATTGTTTATATTACTACAATATATTTTGTGTACTTTTAATTATGCCTTTATTGTGTCAGGATGGTTTTGAAAATATTTGTCCTTTCACATAATAATTATAAACAAAAAGAAAATGTTTGATAAAGAAATTGTAACAATAAGTTTTAAAAACCATATTGTAACTTATTGTCTTTTTTTAAGAAAAAAATCTAATTAAGGCAAAATTATTCTTGGAAGGTCTTAAACCAAACTATTAAAAAATAATCTTTCACCTCAAACTTATATTAAAACCAACATGGAATTATATGGTTCGTATAAACATAAATTATTTACTCACATACCAACCTTGATGTGAGATTTTTAACTAGTTTTAAGAAGGTTTGATTGCTGAATCTGGTAAATTTAGAGAAAAAGATAATGGTTGGGCCTTATCTAAGCTTTTATTTTTAGAATAAAATGTGAACAAGTGTAAAAATTTAAAATAGGTAGAAATATACTCCTAGTCTTAGATAGTACAGTTTAAATTATTAAAATCTATGTTTTAGTAAAACAAATATATATTATTAAAGACTTATATTCAGTTACTTGTATGTTTTATTTAATATAGTGAAAGGTAATTAAGTACAAAAGACCTTTTTGTATGCTTCCTAAGCGATGTATTAAATCATTCAATTTAATTGCCTAAGTGTCGTGAAAGCCTCAGCAGGAATATGGTCCTACCAGTAATGGTCTTCTATTACGTGTTTAACGATTGTTCGAATTAATATTAATGACGACAGTTATTATACCTTTGTTAGTTTGAAAATTATTGTGTCCTATATTGCAAGATGCATTTTTTTAGTGATTTTAAAATACTGCATTGTTTAAGTGAATGTAAATCAATGTGGAAGAGTTCAATAACTACTTTTACGATAATGGAAGGTCCAGATGGATAAAAGAGAATTTATAATTTAAGAATAAATAAAAAATAAATCGTCGATCAGAAACGGTTTGAGAATTTCAAGGAAACTAATTGGTTAGGTTAGACTACTATTTATTACATTTAAAAATATTGGGTTACAGACGATTTATTTGGGTCAAGTCCGATTTGAATGGGTGATAAAGTTGGGTGAGACAGATTTTATTTAGGTTAAACAAAAGCATAATACAAGGGGACTAGCTCCTTCGAGGGACGGAGGATGCATGCCCAGTATTTCTACTGGTTTTCTTTCCCTAACTACACCGTTTTTTGCAATAATCGCAAAAAAGCAATTAGGAAGCATACAAAAAGGTCTTTTGTACTTAATTACCTTTCACTATATTAAATAAAACATACAAATAACTGAATATAAGTCTTTAATAATATATATTTGTTTTACTAAAACATAGATTTTAATAATTTAAACTCTACTATCTAATACTAGGAGTATATTTCTACCTATTTTAAATTTTTACACTTGTTCACATTTTATTCTAAAAATAAAAGCTTAGATAAGGCCCAACCATTATCTTTTTCTCTAAATTTACCAGATTCAGCAATCAAATCTTCTTAAAACTGGTTAAAAATCTCACATCAAGGTTGGTATGTGAGTAAATAATTTATGTTTATACGAACCATATAATTCCATGTTGGTTTTAATATAAGTTTGAGGTGAAAGATTATTTTTTAATAGTTTGGTTTAAGACCTTCCAAGAATAATTTTGCCTTAATTAGATTTTTTTCTTAAAAAAAGACAATAAGTTACAATATGGTTTTTAAAACTTATTGTTACAATTTCTTTATCAAACATTTTCTTTTTGTTTATAATTATTATGTGAAAGGACAAATATTTTCAAAACCATCATGACACAATAAAGGCATATTTAAAAGTACACAAAATATATTGGAGTAATAGAAACAATGTTTTTTTTTACTTGATACATTTCTAAATATTAAAAATTAAAATTTTTCAAGACTTACGAATCCACCTGTCACCTACAATGACAAAGGGGTCATGTATACGAGAGTAAATTCTAATGTTCTTGTTAAATTTTTCTCTTTTTACTACCCTTTAGTTGGTTTCTACCATAATAACTTCCTTGAAAGTGTTCATAACTATGATAAGCGAGTGAAAAAAGCTTTTTACCAAAATCCAAATTTCAACGCTCGAATGGCGATATATCTCAATTCAGATAGAGTCTGATATCTCTCATCTCTGTATTAATATATTTGGCATCATCCTTCTCTTTATTATGAGAACATTTTGAAAACCTGTAATTATATATCGTGGTTTCTCCGTAATTTTTTTTTCAAAGCCTAAATATCCGAAGTTGTCTCTCTCAGAGATGGTAATTCATATAGAGCCCATTTTCTAAAGGCTATTTTGCTGCTATACCTTGATTATATTTGCTAATGCTAATGTTAATAACTTTAATATCTCGTGAAGATCTGATCTAATATGTAGAATCTTCCACTCGATTTTTTTCAATTTCAACTAAGGCTCTACTTCACAAACGTCGCAATTTTCAAATGTCTCTGCATTTATTAATATCAACCCTTATCTCACATTCAAAATTCCTTTGGAATAGGCTTTTGCGATACCTACTAGATATTTTAAGTGGAGTTTCCCGCTAAATACCTAAGAAGTCACATCCACTATATCCTGTCCAGTTTGATTCAGCCCCCATGCTAAACATATCATGCGACGAGATTTTGTTTTATTAAATGATACTATGGTTATTAGAACGGTGGGAATACCTTGGAGTAGGCTTGCATACATTAGCCACATGCTCTCAACCCATTTCATATCGAATATGATCAAAAATAAATGCTAGTGCATTATTAGACAGATAGCACTTCTTTGTTACATCTTGGAACTTTTCCTTCAATGTCTACATCAGTGGCGGTTCGTGGATTTAAGAACGGGTGAAGCGCAGTGTAGCTAGGTGCATAGCGCCGTAGGTGAAAATTTTTTGTGGTGCCAGGCCCAAAATTGCTTTTTTTCTACCTTTTTATGATGTTAATTATCCATAGCTTTGGAGCGTTTTGAATTATCTTTGAATTTGCAGAAAAAATAGGAGATATATTTTGATAGTGTTCTTGAATGTCTATATAGCTTATCGCTATATAGAAGTCCAAAAGTTCTTTGAGATTCCCACGATTGTCCGAAGAATCCATTCCATCCGAAATGCCATTTCTTGTTTAACCAAAAAAACAGTCGCACGAATAGGTAACTGCATAAACCTTCTATTTAGAAGAACATTATCATTAAACATTTTTGAATACAATCTTGAATTTTCCCTCAATTGTACTGATGCTTTTCTTTAAATTTGCAAACGAAATAGCGCACTGAATATGTTCCAAAGAAGCTTTATGCCTATTACAACCTCTCGTCACATTCCCAAAATTATTGAATCCCTCTTTATTCCATATGCTTGATTTTACACCTACAGTAAAACAGGGCATACAAAATTGTTTGTTTAAATAAATACTTCTCCTCATCCACGTATAATCCGAATGCCACTAATTTCGAAACCTAGGAAAGAAAACTCTGTCATTTGACTTCCCTTGTTTTTCTATTTTAAGGACAGACTTAGATCCTTCGGTCCCCGTATTTAAAAAGTCTCTTATGTCCTCGGTTTTCCAACGGGAAAATGGTGTTTCTAATAAAATACAGACCGGATCGTATAACGAAAACATTTCGAGTAACTTTTACGGTACGACAAATACGTATCGTGGTATTTGTCGACGACACGTTGTTTGTAATTGTAAAATTATGTTACTATCACCATACTAAATTTCAAATTGTTTGACCAGCTTCTTGTAACGATAATTCTTGATTGTCTACCACTTTCATACAAACCTCAAAACTAGAAAATTTTATTTAACAAATCAGCATTATTTTTGCTTGATCCATCCTTCTCTTCAATCCTACCTCTAAGAAACAAATTAAAATTCTCGCTACGGTTCTGGCTTGTGCATGAATTTGCACTTAATGCTTTAACTGTGTATTCTGATCATAGTTTGGCGTTGTTTGAAAACAACAATATTACGTAGCAAGATATACGGACGATCCGAGATATCAATAATATAAAAGCTTTGTTTAACAAATTTAGATGTAATTGAGTGACAATCGGGTATCTGAATTACGAAATAAAACAATAAGATTGTCTGATAAAAATGGTCCTGTCTATGGAAAGATGGGTTGGAAAAGTCGCTGTAGTTACGGGTGCAAGTGCAGGAATTGGTGCAGCCATTGCCAAACTATTGGCTGAGAATGGAATGATCGTAAGTGTCTATCTTTTATTTATAGATATAGAGCGCGGCACATATTTTTTTAATTAATTTTTTGCTCAACATACAGACGTTACCTAGTAACTAAGTTACTTTTAAAATTGGAAAAAAGTAACTATAATAAAGAAGTAAACTAACTTGTAACTTTTAGTTTTGAAAGTAACTTTCTGCTTCAAAAGTATCTATAGTTACTTGAAGTAACTAGTTACTTTAAAAATAGCAAGTTACTTTTAAAAGTAATCAGATACTTGAAGTAACTAGTTAGTTAATTGCAAAGAAGCTATAAAAACAGTTTAGCTTACAAGTATCCGAGGAAAAAAGGTCACAAAAAATAAATAGAAAAAATTGAAAACTCCCGATTTTTTTCGGATATCACTGGAAGTTTTCCAAATAATATAAACATTCATTTAACGATATCTCATTGAACACAAATATGCGTAACTTTTTCGTATATTCTGCTCGATGTTGTATCTCTTACGGTTCGTAATAATTCTGGAGTGTAATTACTGTAATTTAGTAATGCATAGACTTGATTAAAATATCGCGATTTAGCCATACTGACCTTAATCCAAAAGTTAAGATTAAGAAAGATACAAGGTTTTATTTTTTTATTTTCGATTTTTTAAAATAATATCGCTGTTAAAGTGAAAATTGGTGATAACGGATTTTATATAGCTAGTAATAATAATACGCCTTCAATTTGATGTAACTTGAGAGGGCGCTACGAGCGTTACTTTTCCACCCTTAAAAATTTTGTAACTTTTTTATATACAAAATTATGGAACTTGTATATAGTCTTTTCTCTCAAAAAAGCTTCACTTCTATAAATCTATCTAAAGTTCACCATTTACGAGATATTTGCTGCTTTATTACTTAATGATGCAGCCATATTCATTATTTAGCATATTACAAGTTTTATCATTTTTATAAATTTTAATAAATCGTTCAGATATAAAGCCTAAAATGTTTCTTTGCGACAGATGCGTTAATTCCAATTGATTATTGTTTGATAAAAGCCTACTTTATAAAAATGAGAAAACTCGAATATCCTAAATAGTGAGTACACGGGGTTGTTTCAAGTAATGAAACAGCAAATACGTCGAAAAAGTTAAAATTTAGGTAGGTTTATAAGGTATAGATAGCTTCTTTGTGAAGAAAAGATAATACAAAATATTTATCCTATACAAAACTTTAATTTTGTATTAAAAAAAAGTTAGAACATTTTTAAATACAAAAAGTAGCGCTTCTAGCGCCCTCTACAAGTTATATCAAAATTGAAAGCGTATTATTATTATTGGCCATAAAAATCCGTTATCACCAATTTTCACTTTAACATCTCAAAAACCTGGGATCTTATTTGAAAAACTGCAAATAAAATTTTTACTTAATCACCCTGTATCTTTCTTAATATTAAATTTTGGACTAAGACATGTTTGGCTAAATCGCGAAATTTTAATCTATGTATTTCTTGGTCTCAGATTGGTAGGCCCTTTTGAGACACACTGTATATGACCAAAGCAATCATTCACTCCTACAACAGAGGTAAAACAAAAAACTAGTTGCTTCCGAAGTAAGGAAGTCAGTCCAAAAGAACTTGACATTGAACTAGATATTTTAACCACGTTACCTTGAAAATAATTTGGTAGATACTCTAAAATGTAATTAGTTACTTCTTAAGTAACTAGTTACTTTAAGTAAATAGTTACTAGTAACTAGATATTTTTCAAAAGTAATTAGTTACTTTTAAAGTAAAATGAATTTCTTCTCAAAGTAACTTAGTTGAAATATCCAGTTACTTTTAGAAGTAGAACGAAGAAAAACTAATCTTTTTCATAAAATAATTAGTATCTTCTAGGTTTAGTTAAATTTTTCAGAAAGTAAGTTTAAAAGTAACTAGATACTTTTTTCAAATGACTTTCCACAGCTCTGGACCTCTAGACTGTAGATAGGTATTGATAAAATATGCGTACTATGAATATAAGTTATATACAGTTTTCTTTAAGTCGCACTCTTTAAAATGTTAAAATATGTGTAAAAAAATTAATTTTTTCTATATTCCTCGTTCTAGAAATGAACGTTTTTTATATAAAATTTAGTATATAATAAAATATACTATGTCTAATGTTAATAAAACTATTAAATAAGTTTTAGACAAATTCACACAGTGTTCTCTTTTCTAGTATGAATCCTTTTATCCTTGTCGAACTTTTTACTACAGTGTTAGAGTTAACGATGTCGTTCGGGCATTTATTCAGCACTACTGTACAAAATGATTTGTATCACTATCTTGTCGAGATTACGTAAAGCTGATTCATTAACATTCTCTGAAATAAATATCAGCAGCTTAATAGTCCATGACTAATACAAAAAAGTATTATCAGCAAAATACACAACTCACTGGCTATTTTTACACCTAGTCAAATTCCCCATTCTGCTCTGTCACTTTTTGGTCTCTTAGATTTTTTCCATATTTTGCACTATTCTTCTCAATAAACTTTGTACCTTTAGCGACATATTTAAAATTAAATTATTTAAATTTCCGTTAATGCCATTTGATGTCGGCCTTTGATTAAATATATGTAAAGATACCTATCAATTGGCCTTCACGGAATGCGAGAGAGAGATGGATCTAATTAGGGCGAAATTCCCATTACTTTGCAAGAGAGATAAATTTCTATCATAATAAAGACCATCAAGTTTACGAGAGAGATGATGCTAATTACAGTAGAAATTTATCTCTCTCGCAAACTAATCGGTTTTCCGATCTAATTAGCTGCGTCTCTCTCGCACTGCGTTGGTGTCAAGGTAAAACATTGCGCATATGTGACGGGGCCAGTTCATATAACCTATTATGTCAATGGTTCTTCTCCAACCACTCCGCACCCATCATTTATTAGTTGAATAAACCAGGAACTACTGTTGGGTTTGAAAGATGATGTCATGGATGTCACTCATATTCATTGGTTTATCGATTAGCGTCTTTTATGAGCTTTTTTGCATTATTTAGTGTATTTTTTTTGGTGTTTCGAGGACAATTAAAACTATATAATTTTAGTTTTAAGATGTCTTTACAGAAACGAATCCAGTGGAGACAAATCCGTTGATTGTACGGTCTATTGAATATGCTTCTTCTGCCAGTACAATGACCAGGAAATGTTACGTGGAGAAACCGTCTCACATGTAAAATAGTGTGGAAGAACTCTATCTGTTGACATACGAGCTGATTTTCTTCATAATATTCATTGTTTTTAATTTGTTTTTATAATTCTTAGAATGATTTCATCCGCATATGTATCGATGCACATTCCTGTTACGAAAAATGTACATTCATCTGAAAAATAGAATAAAAATAAAATTCACGTTGTAAATTGTCGCTTTGCTAAAGATTTTACAAAATTTCAAAACATGTCGTAATCATACGCGAATTACACTCAGTTCCAAAAAAAGTGACTACTTTATTCTAATGTTCTTATATCTTTTAAATTAGTGGACCAATTTTCAAGAATTTTTTTTTCGTAGGCATACAACAACTTCTACTATATTCCAGCAGAAAGATTCTTGAGAGTAATGAAAAAGTCGAACCATACTCTTTTGTGATTTTTTGACTTGCTCTGTGTATTAATTGAGGATTCGTATAGAAACATCTACACCTATATGAAGATGCTTTTTGTTTTTTAATTCATCGACTCTACTCTACCATACTCTCTAAAATTGACCGAATTACAGTTAGCATATAACCGGAACGAAGTAGACGAGGCACACATAACA